>JADNRX010000014.1:0-407316 GCA_015501595.1 Hymenopellis radicata
AGTAGAGGAAGGCGCCGCCGTTGTTGCAGGTTGGGTGATTGTCGGTGCAGCCGACGTGGAGGGGATACTGATAGCTCCTTTACCGCTGTACACAGCAACACGATTGGCAGCACCGCAGTATTCTAAAAGAGATCTAGCGTTAGAAGAAATCAGCTTGTACTTGCATGACACCGACCGTTCAAGTCTCCGGGGCAAGCAAGGTTGCACGCGTAGCTTGACGATACTTTGCTCGTGTTGAGACTAGCGCCGCAAGAGCATGTATTGGTGTTCTTGAGACCAGCGAAAGCGTAGCCCTGCGTGTTACAGTAGTTCAAGCAACTCTCAACCGTCATAGAGCTGAGCGTGGTCCGGGCGCCAGTCAAGAGGGTTTCACCGTTGTTCTCACTTGCGCAACCCACCGGGGTCCAGCCTGGAATGCCGTCCTTGAGGAACGTGACGCCAGATGCGGGAAGCGTGCTCGTGGGTGCGCCACAGCCTGACGCCATTGTGGCGCGCGCTGGTCCGGGTTGGACGGGGTTGCAGCCCGGAAGTTCAGTGATCCATCCGTCCAACTCCTCTTCCACACGGTTCGGGACAGCACAGTCGTTCATGTCCTGCTCCGAACGAGCGGAAAGAACGGAGCAAGCGGAGAGTTGTCCGGAGGCATCGTTGCACTGGGCCATTGCGCTTCGAAGCGTAGCTTCTGGCCAGCCCATCATATAGTCGGCGTGGTATCCGTAGCCGGTCCTAGGAAATGCTGTCAAGAACAGAAGTGTGGTTCGTTTGAAGAGACTTACGGGTCACCCATACTCCATACGAATGGTGACTTTCCGTTGACCCACTCACTGGCGTATGGATTGGTGTCCCAATAGGTCTCGAAGAAAAGCATAGGAATCGTGATGGGGTGTGTTGAAGGACATCCGTTCCCGAAGTTACCAAAACTTGCGTTAATGGCGTGTCTAACATGATCCTATGTCCCTCGTGTAAGTGGCAGAAATAGCTGAGAGGACTGTTCTTTACATGGTGGTTCGGCGTGTCGATGTTCTTTCCGTCCCAACAACTGATTCAAACGAGACGTCAGGTAAATTCCACAGGACGAAACGGGATACTGACGTTGGGAAATTGATCTGCGACCGGACACCACCCGGGCAGTTCGTCGTTGGCATGCCATAAGTGTCTGGTCCGGTCCCTTGGCCGCTCGTGTCAGTACCCTGCAAGCATCTGAACATGATAGACCTGGAATCGTCGAGAGAGCTGTTGTAAGACCGGAGGTAGGGGTCGCCTGAGATCATACGGAAGCCCTGTCAGAAGAAATGTTGAGGCGCACTGAGCCACGAAGATGAAGAAGACAGACCTGCGGGAACGACGTGACGTTTCCGATTTGAATGTAGTAGACTACCATTCCGGCATTAGGACTACCAGTCAAGGGACCCGGGTTTTGTCGCACCTATGAAGAGAGAGAAATCAGCGAAGGGAACCCAGAGTGTGGCGCAGAACTTACTCGCTTGAAGGTGCCGTTCTTAGGAGACTGGAAGTACAGTGTAGGACTCCAGTAGTTAGACTTGTTCTCCTTGATCGCACAAGTGCTGCACGCAGCGTTTGGTAAGTTGACCTGGTTGGAGGGCATGTTAAAGTCAAAGCTAGTAATCTATCATTAGATCAAAAAACGACTTAGATGCCTTCAAACTTACGCGCTCTAAAGGTCGGGGTTTCACTGATTAGCAGTGTGAATTCAGACGCCGGCTGAGGATACGTACGCCTCCCACAACCTGATTGAAGCATCGTGAGCTTGGATTAATTATGGGGTTCAAAGGTAATACGAGGATACCTGATGAAGATGGGCAGAGACATTTCCTGGGTCGATAAGTCTACATTACAGAGAGTTTCCAGTCACTCAGCATTCCATAAGGGAGCAGACGACTTACGGGTCGGACCGAACCACAGTGAGTTGAGCACAAGGGAAGCGGAGGAGAGCCTGGGCCTTAAAGGCAGAGAGTGCGACAAGGAGGAATGTCGTCCGCATTGTATCTGAATCTAAAGCAGGACGCGACGCAGAATTGACTCAGAGGTCGCGACGATTTTATAGATAGCTCGTGCGGCGGCGAGTACATGTCGGAATAACATGGCAAGTACTGGTGTTCTCGAGGTAATGGCATTCGATGTATTCAGCCGAGATTTTTTGAGGTTGACAGTTCTGCTTGGCGTAATTTGATTGAGTGTATGAAGATAAACCTTGTACGATTCAGACTCCGATATCGTTGATCTAAGTATAGGCCGCGCCTCTTTTGCGTCTGCAAGAATTTGCCACACAGGTAGAGACCTTTGATATTGCACCTGTGCCCGCAATCGAGACCCAGTGATGCTGATGAAAGCCATTGGATTGTGTACAGTTTGGCTGGTTATTCACAGCAGGAACAAGAAGCGTTTGTTTAATGGAGCATGCACACTTCATTGACTGTCACCAAGTTGCCGATTCTTCCAGAATCATGGTGAGGCTATCTAGCTCATCGTTGCTGTAATATAAATTGTGAGTCAGGAGTTACACTCTGAGGCTCGAATCGGATGAAGAACGGTTGAACAACATACAATGTCGTACAGCTTTCATCCGTTCCACGCCTAGTGTCAAGTAAGGCATTCATCCGTTCATCTATCCTAATTAATCCTCCTTAGCCGTGACGGAGCAACAACGGTACCGCCATGTCAGGGGAGAATCCAATGTTTCTTTCAAGTGTGGCTACCCTCGATCCGGTCTCCCTGAGACGTCCTGGGTGTGCCGTATACCGATACCAGAAAGCAGAAGAGGCTTAATAACAAGTGGACTGCGTCTTTGATAACGCCCAAAAGCATGTCCTTCTTCTTCGTTCTTGCTACCTAGGATACCGGAAGAAGCGCCTTTCACGTAGACAGACGCGTCGAGTACGCGCTAAAATATGGACGAAAGCTGGTCTTCGCTATCACATGTGGGCTATGCAAGAACAAGACACTGCGGCCTGACGAAGGATCAGATTCTTCAGAAGGTGTACTTGTTGTCGTGACTAGGGGCGCGCCGCCCTAGGCCTCAAGCCACAAGCTCTGAACCGCTGCTACCCAGTTTCCCCGTTAATAAGTCGCAGTTGGTCCGGTTCTGACGGTGCTTGACGTTGAATCATTCGCTGTTCAATTTTGCTATGGTCTTGTGGTCGAATCCTGGTGGTCGGGCGGTGCCAGGTGATGTGTGCGGCTTCTTCGATGAATTAGCGGATTTAAAGGCAGGGGAAACATATCACCTACCTTGTCACTTACGCATCAAATGCAAGAGCGAAAGTAATCACTCTGCGATGATCGGGCATTGGTAGTATCGACCCAATAGATTATATACAGACTTTGGCGGCAGAATGATAACTAGAGGCAAAGTCAGTTCACCGGACAATGAAAGCACCTTGCGTCATGCCGTCGCGTCGTGTGAAGTCCACGAAGTACGCTATTGGAATTCGGACGATGCGGCTCGGAGAAGCGTTTCCGACGAGACTTGCCCACGTTGCTTGAAGGAGAGACCAGAGGCGGCTGGTGTTTCATCGATACCAGGACTTCTCCCGACTGCCAGCGGTAGTCGAAGGTAGCGTTTGTGAGCATCAAAGTAGGATTGTTCGACGGCGAAATGAGTGCGAATGACGCCTGATCGCACAAATTAGTGGTCGAACAATTGGCATCGGGCGGACAGCAGCAGATGACAGAGTTTAAGACAAGAGTTTGGCACCATTTCTATTGGTACGCGCTGAAGGGTGGTAAAGATCACTGCTTAACACCCGCAAAGTGCAGAATTTCGGGCATATAATCGGAATTGAAATCTGGAAAGCTGTAGTTCAAGTGCAACGGAATCGGAGTGGACGTTTGGAAGTGGAAACGATCGAGTTGAATGGGGTGGAGAGTCACAGAAAATGAAAGAAACAAGAATTACCGATCCAATTAACGCAGAAGCTTTCATTTGCCTTATGAAAGTACATCCGCCACGAGCGCTCGCACAGCTTACGCTTCTGCGCAGACCTCTCTATCAATATTGCCGCATCGTTCTGAACTCGTTGCGTATACGACTGAAAAGAAGTCAGTTTAAAAACAGGGCGTGAAGTGACCATAGTCCACGGTCCTCCTAGGGCCTAAAATCAATGGGCAGGATAAAAATCCGCGGGTTTCTTTGCCAATAGTTGCGAACCATGGCCGCGCCCGAGGGTAGTGCACGGAGCAGAATTCTGCAAATCATCCGAAGGCATCCGCGCGCCACATAGTGTCCGAAAATCTGTCTCAGGTTCATATGAACTGGAATTTGGCAGACATTGCTAACTACAACGTCAGTTAGTCATTGAACGGGACAATAGAGGACGTCAAAATACGATCTCATAACAGGTAGTGATTCCTGACTTGTGGCGCGAGATATCCGTGAATACATTTTTTGGAAACTCGCCAAACCATACCCGGCAAGCTGCGGCGGAGACTCAAGGAAGGGACATAGCTGAAGCACTAGGATGTTGCGGCGCAAGCTCGGCGAGCGGATCCGCCTGTCCGTCGAGATCAGAACCAGTATAGAGTCCAGCCATAGCTTTCCGAGCTGATATTGTTGGTAGGCTTGCTTCAGATGATGGTGGTTCAGAACCAAAAGCAGGTGATCGGAGGCAAATGCGGATGATGTCATGTGGTAAAAAAGTTCTCTTCAGCTTAGCTTCATCCACCCGAACTGACCGCCCTTTGGATACCCCGACCGTGGGTGTAGGCATTGAAGACTATGAGCGACTACGTGCTTACGATTGACTCCGACGCAGAGGATGATGTGGTAGTACAACCCGTCGCCTCCAAAAAGCAGACTGAGGATCTGAACCCGGAATTTACATTCGACTTGACTGGGGATCCTTACGCGGATATTCTCGATAATAATGGAAACGAAGCAGGAGACTATGTCAAGACTGGCAGCCGACCCGTAAGCATCTCCTTCCTGTCCACCGATTTCCCGTTTCAATACTGTGTAGGAACCTTTGTCGGTGGACGATATCATCGCTCGGAGAAAGCTTTCCAGGAAGCGGAAACGTTCTAATAGCATCGAATCTGACGCTTCAATCAACGAAAGCGGGTCGGGCGACGAGGAGTCAGATGCAGAGGTTGATATTTCAGATGCAGAGGACGATCCTCTGGGTACTTCTGACGAAGAAGGGGAGGAGGACTACGAAGACCATGTTATGCAACGGGACGATGATGAGGAATCTGACGCCTCGTCCTCATCAGACGAATCCGAGGTCGAAACCCAAGCAGAAAAGGACAGGAAAGCGGCCTTTTTCGATTCGGAGACCGCGCAGACCTCTGAAGAGCACTCCTCATTCCTCACAATGAATCTATCACGACCTCTGCTTAAAGCCCTGACCACCTTGGGCTTCCAAAAACCTACGCCCATTCAGGCGGCTACGATACCTGTCGCCCTTTTGGGAAAAGATGTCGTTGGAAATGCTGTAACCGGATCTGGGAAGACAGCAGCGTTTACGATACCTATATTGGAACGGTTGCTCTACAGGGAGAAGGGTAAAAAGGCTGCCGCGACGCGTTGTCTAATCCTCGCTCCCACACGCGAGTTGGCTGTACAGTCTTTCGATGTTGGAACGAAGTTGGCGGCCCATACTGATATACAATTTTGCTTAATCGTCGGTGAGTGTATTCCTTCTTTACTACGATTCAAGGAATAATGTGCTTCAGGTGGATTATCGCTTAAGTCCCAGGAAGCCGCACTGCGAAATCGACCAGATGTTGTTATTGCTACACCAGGTCGTTTGATCGACCATATCCGCAACTCCCCTTCCTTCACCCTCGATAATCTCGACATACTGATCCTCGATGAAGCCGACCGAATGCTCTCCGACGGTTTCGCCGACGAACTTTCAGAGATTATCAAGTCGTGTCCTACATCTCGACAAACCATGTTGTTCTCTGCCACTATGACCGACTCCGTGGACGAGTTGGTGAAAATGTCGCTTCAAAAACCCGTCCGACTATTCGTTGACCCCCAGCGAAGCACAGCAAAAAGTTTGATCCAAGAGTTTGTTCGCGTGAAGGCTGGAAAGGAGGCGGAACGTTCAGCTTTGCTGGTGACATTGTGCAAACGCACGTTTCGTCAGAAGACTATCATATTTTTGCGGAGCAAGAAACTAGCTCATCAATTAAGGATAGTCTTCTCACTACTGGGCATGAAGTGTGACGAACTCCACGGCGATTTATCTCAAGAACAGGTCGGTCTTAAGAAACTTCCAGTGTTTGCTTTTATCAATCACGTTTCTCAGAGACTTCGCGCCTTGCAGCAATTCCGAGACGGCTCGGTCGACTTTCTTATGGCCACGGATCTGGCCTCTCGAGGTCTTGATATCAAAGGGATCGAGACCGTCATAAACTACGACATGCCTGCTCAACTGGCACAGTATCTGCATCGAGTTGGTAGGACAGCTCGAGCGGGTCAGAAGGGAAGGTAAGCTCCTTGGTCCTTATCCAAAGCTCGAGATATGACGGTCTGTTCAGGTCTGTCACTCTCGTGGGCGAAGCTGACCGCAAGATGTTGAAAGCAGCTATCAAGCATGGTGCTGGTGCGGACCAAGTACGGCATAGAGTCGTACCAGCAGATGCGATTGTGAAATGGAGCGAGAAGTTAGAGGCCATGAAGTCGGAAATCGCCGAAGTCATGGAGGAGGAAAAGCAAGAAAAGCAGGTAATAATTCATTTATTCTTTGTGATTAATTGACTGATCTTTTTGCAGTTCCGAAAGGCTGAGATGGAACTCAAGAAAGGGCAAAATATGATCGAGCACGAAGCCGAAATCTATTCAAGACCTGCGCGAACATGGTTCCAGTCGAAGAAGGAGAAGGAAAGCGCCGAAGGTACGTCGTTCTCGCACCTTTCAAATAATGCCTTCCTGACATTTTTGGTTACAGCCATCAGCAAGACGCAGTACCAGCAAGGATTCGAGGGTACTAATAAATCCAAGACCAAGAAAAAGGCTGACGATGCTGACCCGGACAAGGTACTTAGCGCGCGCTCTGTGCGGACTTGCAAGAAGAGAAGAAGCTGACATCTCTGTTTTCCCAGCCGAAAAGGGACAAGTTCTCCGGGCTGTCAAGAAAGGCAAAGAGGCGGAAGTTGGCGATGGAAGACGATGCTGAAATGGGGGATAGCCGAGCTGTCGAAGCGTCCATCCGATCAGCGAAGAAATCCGCCCGACCCAGCAAGATTGGGGTTCCAGAACGCCGCCCTGTGAACACGAAGTCAAAGTCGAGGAAACCGCCGAAGGCATCACGTTCTAGTACAGGTACTTTTGACCGGGACCTTGGGCAGCGAGCGGCCCATGAGGGAGCTCGGTCGAAGAAAGGTGTTTCCGCCGGGTCTGGGAAAAAGGGACCCAAGCGGAAGGGCAAATAGATTGGTATTAGGAAGTGTGTACCAAATAGATTGAATGACGAGTAACGTGACCGATCGCGTACCCATGCTTCCAACAATGATTCACCATCCACGTTCATGAACTCTGAGGGCCACACCATGCACAAAAATGCTTTTTCGTCCTTGTCGGTCGTCCAATTGGCTGCGCCCTCGCGGCTTTTGCCGTCTGCGTGTTGCCCCGATAAAGACTTGGTCGTCCTAGTTAGCCGCCTCGGAACGCAGGAGCGCCTAAGCTTATGGAAGCTCAGTGGAACAAAGAGTTGGGAAGTCGATATAACTTCGGGGAACGATGACCACGTCGTTGATGTGGCGTGGAGCCCAGATGGTGTGTTCCGTCGCTTGAGTGGAGTTTGCCCGTCCTGACACTCTTCGTGAAGGAAGAAGCATCGCGGTCGCGCAGAAACAACTGCGCGTGACCATCCATTCTATTCAGGATGGCCACGAAGAGCGGAACATCCGTGTCGTGTTGGAGTCTTCCCCAAAAACTTATTCTGCCGTCTGGTGGTTCAAACAGGAAAAGCCCGTCAACACCGAATCAGGACCAGATATTTTCCAGCGGGATAACATCATCGTTCGTTGGCTGCCCTAATTGACTTTTTCCCCATTGTGATCATCCCAGTATAGACAGGATCTTCCCGTTCCGTTCTACAATCTCTCCCCTTTCTTGACCACCTTCCCGAGGAGGCACAACGCTCGAGGTACATTGCTAGTTTTAATCGATCTTCCGGCTATTAATCTCCCGTAGTGCGACAGATCTCTTTGCTTTCCAGGGCTCCCAGACGCGAACTGCGCCCAAGCCGACTACGCCACAGGTCATTCACGAATGGCCAGCTTTGGACCCAAATCTTCTTGCAGCCTCTATCGACATTCCCGGGCGATCTTCTGATCCTCAGAAAATATACGACGACACAGACGACTCCAATGTGAATAGCGTTATGATTCTTCTAACAGACATGGGCCATTTGGTCACCTATTACGAAGGGGTCTATTCTTCCGGTTGGGTGAAAACGCACTTTAAACTCAGTCCTCTGTCTATGTACAAGCATCCTCACCGCCCTACTTTCTATGCCCATTCCCATGCGGTCTCTGGTGATGATGTGTCGACGACTATAGTTCCTGTTCTCTGTGATATTCCAATCTTGACTGGAAGACGCGTTCGTGACATGGCCTCCTTATCGACCATATGCAAAGATCTGGCGTGGCACCTCTTGCGTGTTGTTAAAGAGATGAGAACGAGCTGGTTTGGTTCAGATACAACTGTCGCTGCCCGAGAACTTGGTCCAAAATGGATACGGGCTTTGGACGCCAAACAGAAAGAACATGTCGGGCGTAAGGCGACCTTCCTGCCCCATGTGCAATCTAATATTTTCCGCAGAGAAAGACAACAATCCAATCTTGGATCTGACGAGTCTTCTCCTGACTGGTCGTTCGTCTCCAGCTCTCGCAGATTTTATGGGAAGTGGCGAGCAAATGAGCGAACGCGTATGTTGATATTTTACCTCTACATGAACGATTTCTGATGGCGCGCGCATCAGGGCTTACAAAAATGGGAAACGGCGATGACGGAGGCCCTCATCAAGTTGAGGGATTTTTCTGAAAAGAGGATTGCTCCGGCCTGTCAGCGCATCCATCTTGTCCTGGAAGAGATACAGGGATGGTCTCATATGTGAGCTTGAATATGAGGTTTTATGGTGCCTCTCTGCTCATTTTCGCAGCCCAGAGTATGCTTTATTTGAGCTCCAGAGTCAAGACATTATGCGCTGTCTTGAACTCGCCAATCGTACCATTATTCTGGCGGCTTGGCTCGCTGCTGCCGCCCGCCGCGAATATTCTCGTTTCAAGGAATTCATGACCTGGATCAAGTTTGGTGTGTTGCGTTCATTTACGACAACTCATGTTCTGATCAATTCCAAGAGTTGGAAACGGCTGCTGCTCTTAACGCCGGTAACGATACATCCAACATACACATCCAACACGATATTCTCGAGGTGAACAAGTACTTCATTTCCGGGCTCGTAGTGAGTCCCATCGACAAGTGGTTCATGGGACCTGTTCCGCAATTTCAACCAAGCGATTTGCGAGGATCGGGAACAGATTCTTTGCCGGAGGCTCTGAAACGCGCCCGGGAGGTCCTAGATAATCCGGAACAATTGGCATGGGAGCATGTAGGGACTCATTACATTTGCCTGCTGCGCGCTCACAGGTGTCTTCAGCACGTCAATCAAAAAGACCTGAATCACATTGACAGGAATATTGACGCATTGGTACAAGAACTAGTCCAACAATGTCAACGTGTTTTTGCTAGGGCCTCTGGAGCAACAGGTCGTTCTGCGCATATTATAGTGGATCATGCGGACAGTCAGGTCAAGACCGCCATCCCAAATAATGTTATGACTCGCGAGCGCACAATATTCGACTCGAAAAACGGGGTACTTACAACCGGTTAGGTCCGTTTCCTTGCTAACGCGATTAACCCTAGGACGGTGAAATTATACAATATCTGGCTATAGCCTCTCTGAGTTTGGAAGATAATATTTGTGAGTCTAATCGTGGCTGAAATGCTTCATTCTGATTAGATCTTCCATGGACTCAGTATGTTTGACACGAGTCAAGTACAATGCTACACCCTTGTCAGCTGTTTCGATTGCAAGCTGTCTTCTTGAGTGCTCCACTTCCAACGAGGACGGAGAGCGCCAGGAGTTCCAGCTGTTGGAAGCCGAATTTTTTGACGATGAAAGTGTCGTAATAGTTTACCGGCAAGATGGTGAGCTTATCACCGTACACGTTTCCTTCCCTGATCGCAAACCTCCAGAGGGGGCCTATATTGCCACGGTCGACTACCACGATCTGGGGTACCAGGAGCTGGACCTAGACGGAGATGCGCTCCTGCGTGGCCGGGAGAATTTGATCCAAGAGGCATTGTTGCGAAGGGGTACCCATGATGCCTCATTGCAGCCCGTACAAGTTCCGATCAAGCGGTGCCGTCAATTGGTGGGATGCGAATCAGGACGGGTAAATCTGGTGGTTAATGGCCGGGCGGGACGACGGGTGGCGTGCGTCCTCGATGAGAAAGGGACGGCAATGGAGTCGTTGGACTTGGAAGGCGACGACGCGGAAGAGAACGGCCTAGACGAGTAGTATCAGACGCGCACTGGCATCTTGCGGACGGCATATTAAATGCGAGGCGTGGTACTAGAAAGGAGATAGTATGGATAGGGAGTTCGGCGTAGAAGCATCGTAGACTGTGTGAGAGATCGTGGCGGGGTGTGCTTCAACGAGGCAAATGAGAGCTTCTCTGTATTGATTGAAATCGGAAATTCATCGTGCTTCTGGCTAGCGGCGCCGTACAGACTCTTGAGTCTGTAATTGTTCAGGCCATCGGCTAACTTGGTCGTTTTCAGGGTCCGCGGTGTGAACCTATTTTGGTCCCTCGTGTCTGAATCCTTTTCCTTTTTTACAGCCATTTTGAACGTTGGGCTCTTACTTTCACCATCAGTCGATGCCCAAGGCTTTTCTCTCTTGTTCCCAGGCATCGACGACGACTTATTCTCCAAAAACGCGTTCAATGGCCTCTTCGGATGTGGCTCTACGGAAAGCCAAAAATGCTAGGTAGCTGCCGATACTGACTTGATCTCTGCTTTTTTGATTCTGTATTTAGTGCCCAAGCCGCATTCAGAGCGAGACGAGCGAACTATATATCAACTTTAGAAGAGACAGGTAACTGTTTTCAATCGTTTTCGATCGTATTCTCAAAGTTCCCCAGTCACAAATCTCGAATCGGTTGTCCTGCAGCTGCAAGACTCATGCAGAGATGCTAAAAGTGAAGCGCAAGAGCTGCGACAGGACAATGCTCGCCTACGCCAAGCATTCCGCGATCGGGAGAATCTTTGGCGGGCGATGTGGCCGCGCAAAGGTGATGGCGATGAGCCTCAAATACCACCACCGCCATCATTCCTGCAGCCTCCGCCTGTCAACGGACATGTCTCGCAGTATGCCGGGGACTCTCTTAACTATCGCGTCGGAGACGATCCGGTACTTTGTGGGCCTCAGTTTACTACACAGAACGCCACCTACGGCGAAAACGACGTGCCTAACGATGCACGCGTCCAAAAATACCCCGCTTACTTCAATCCCATAACCGCATCTCCACGAGACAGCCCGTGGCCCCAGACTCCCGCTGGTCCCGACGGCTCTGTTGCACAAAATGGCAGCCACTCAAACTCCCCCCACTTTGTGGAATCTCCCACTGTTACTTCTCCCGTCATGACTTATGGCAGATACGAGGACCAAAAAGTACCGATGAATACGCTCGATTCCGCATACGTTTTTCCCCACAGCCGCTCAATCTCTCCCAGTACCTCGACTCCACCTACCTCGTCGTTCGCACTCACTTCTCCGTTCCAGTCCAACTTTGCCGATCACGAACGCCCCGACTTTGACTACCGCCGACAGTCGGGGGAGGTCATGTTACACGGCGGAACAGCAGATATATCTTTAGCTGCTCCTTCCAGCGACGCGGTCCGATATCGTCTACCCCGTCGGCCCGATTCCAGCGGTGTACTCCCCGTACTGCCTCCTCTCGCCGCCAGCGATAACAGCACATCCCCGCAGGAGGGCGGAAGCGACGGGGACTCATCGATATACCCTTCCCATCGCCTTCGGTCCCGTCGAGGCACGCTCTCGCGAAATTCACGCTCCCCCACACCTGACATGGCGCCGCCATTGTCGGGCACCCTCGCCGTGATCAAAGCTCAAGCTTTCGGCGCGCTACGTAGAACCCGCGCGCGCGCCAAGAAACCCGAGGGGGCCGGAAAAGTGGCCGTAGACGTTCTAGAGGCGCGGGGACTTGGTATGAGCGGCGCACCTCCCGCCAAGCGGCAGAGGATGAGTGATGACCAGGATTCATGACCAGTAGGAAAATTGTATTGATATCATTCTTGAAACTGACATTGTAGACACTCCTTGCATCTATCTATCGTCGCGCTCTGTGTTTATGCATTGTATTGTGAATAATTGTAACATACTATCATCTTGGTCTGCATCATGTTGTGTATATATAGCTTGCTCCTCAATGAACAGAATTGAACGCTAAATCTTTTGACTACCCTTCCTAACAAACACCTTTATCGGTCCTTCTCGGCTAGTTGGGCATGATGCGCCACGCCGGCTTGGGCGAGGCCAGGGGTGCTAGGCGCTCACGCGCACGAGTCATCCCAGGGACTGGCGGATATTGCAAAAGGAAAATTAGGGAAAAACAGAAGCCATTATGAACGCGGGCAACTGGGAATTCCAAATAGCCCATCGAAGAAACGGCGGGCGCAGGGGCACCATATGCACGCCATGACCACGCCGACACGCCAATTTACGAGAGGATCGCGGTAGTTCTTCAGTCACATTTGGTATTCACAGTTCCGTCGATATCTAAGCGGTCTCCGATTACTTCTCCGATTATAACGTTCGCGGGTGTGAAGCTAGCCCGATGCCCCAAACATCGGCGCATCAGAAAACTACGAAACTAATTGACCTTGGGTACAGCGACATCCCATGGCCCTCTGATCTCACTGGAATTAAATGATAGTGCATGAGTTGAAACTACCCGAGGCGGATAAAGGACCTACTTTTTGTATTTCTGCGCCCAGACAAGGGCACCAGGTGCCACGAACGTTACGAAAACGAAGACCAGCATGTAAAGCAGGGTAACGCTTCGAGACAACGAAACTGTCAGAAGGAGCGATGCGGCCATGAGAGATATCGTCAAGAATACCCTAGCTATCAGATGGGAGTGCTGTTAACCCCAAAAATAAAATAACATGAGCCTCCAATACAGTTTGGGATAGGAAATCCACAAGGCTTACTTGAAAACGCCGCCGCAAAATCGGAAACAGGGCGAACACCTGTACGGAGAACAGGATCAAGGAAAAGACAGCAAGGTCTTCCTGTAAACGTGATGCTAAAACAACAGAAGACGATATGGCGGCGTTCATGGACAGGACGGAAGTTAATCTATTGAATAGAATAAATGATCAGCAACACACGATACGACCAGCATTAAACCAGTCGGAGACCTTTCTTGGGCGTGGGCATAGGGTGCGGTGGAGCCGTAATCAGCCAGCAAGGCGTGGAGAATGAATAGACATGCCGACAGCGCCCAAATTGAATCTGAAGACGTCGCAGCAGTCAGAGTCTTGAGTACTGGAGACAATGACATCAGAGATAGGAAAATCAGGATGGACGACTTGAGGTGTTTGACGCCTGAGGAAAACGCGACATGAACACGGGACGTTTGCAAAAGAACTTGAATGCAAACGAACGATCAACACGCCATAGTGCGGAGCGACCACTTGCGTAGTCCTGGATTTCCCAGACAAGATATCCGAGTACGAAACATACGGAGGTTATCCATACGAGCGTGCGAGGATCCAGGGTACCTTCTTTCAGATGCACGAAAGCGGACAGGAAGACGAATATGGTGGCGAGGTGTTGGGTTACGGCAAAGGAGAGGGGAACCAGGTCCCAGTAGGTGTAGGGATGGAAGTTTGCTGTTTAGACATTACAATTGTACTCAGCGAAGTATGCCGGTGGCTTTCTGCTTACGATTCTTTCTCAAAGACGACAGGAATGAGTCCGGGGAAATGTAGGAGTCTGGGTGGTCTGGTCGTTTCCAGAGCACCTTTTCATGGCCGGACATGCATGTGGCAGGATAGAAGGCGCGTCGGGATGATGAGGGCGCGCAGAGGCGAAGCTTCAAGGGAGGAAGAGAGAAGTATGAACGTGACGTCACGGGAGAATCAATCGTGGCATGATTGAACGAATACTTGACAAAAGTTGTGGGCTTGGAGAACACATTATAAAACAACTAAATGTTAAAGCGGTATGGGTATGTATCAGTCTGTCTGCCGAGACAGTCGTATTACACGGTCGAAAGAGCCATATCACAATACAAGCACGTCCATGCAGTTCGTGCGCATTACTACCCTAATCCCACTATAAAAGATATTCACCAAGACATTCACATCGAAAAGGAACAATTCACATACCACTAATCTCTGCTCCTCCTGCGCTGGCTCCGGCGTCTTCGAGATTGGTTTGGCTGCTTGAGCTGCTAGCTTCCCGCTTTTTGGATTTGACGAGGTGACGCCCTCGCCTGGTTCTGCGCAATGCAAGTCTTGTAAAGATTCCGATGTATTCAAAGGCTAAGTACTGACTGCCTTCAATCGTTGTTCCGCAGCCTCCGCGCGAGCAGCTCTGGCGTCAGCACCATTAGCAGGTGCAGGTCTCGACGTCGGGACAGCACCGGATGAACGACCTAGCACCTGTGTTCCTCCAGAGTGCGCATCGGGTTTGGAACATAATGACCCCATGGTGGTGGTTATATAGCAAAGTCGGCGCCAAGACGATTCAGGAATCAGCATTTCCGAATTGCTCGGGCCGAAGACCGGATATCACTCTCCAGTACGTGCAAAGGTCAAAGTAATATATGAATACACGCTACGAAGACATGAACATAAGTACATTGCAATATTACCGGTTTCCTAGACTAAACCCGAGCTGGACCATATAACGATAGAGAGAAAAAAGAAGAATAAACCAAGAAACGAGATACTAGCCTCCCCTCGCCTTCTTTTGCTTCTTAGCAACTCTGTTGAGAAGTCTTCTAGCGGTGCTATACTCTTCATCTTCATCGCTAGAGTCCTGCCACATATCAGGTGGCTCTCCATCCTTCCATCCATTTCTCTTTCCGTGGCTCGATTCCGCCTCCGTCTCCCCAATAACCGTGTTTTCACTTGGGTGCCATTCTTCGTACTCGATAGCGGGAGGCGTGGCACTGAACGTTGGCCGCAAACTGACACGGACACTCTTCCTCCGCTTTGGCGTACCGTTATTCACGGTCGAATCGGAGGAAATGCTGACATCCGTTCCATTCTGAATGTGCACTGCGCCATTTGGGGCTGAAGGTGATAGGACAATGTACTCCTTATCAGGGGGAGGAGGGGCGGGTGACGCAGGCGCTGGTTTCGGTGTAGCTTCATCCTGTGTATCATCAAACATCTCATGAGTAGTCTCGTACGAAGATATAGAAGCAGTGTCATCATCGTCTTCGAGTAGTGAAGAGGGAATGGGAGACAGCGACTTGGGTTGGACGGGAGGGGAAAAGGATTTTGTCTGGACCACTTCAGGAACGAAGTTGGATGACGAGGCCGTATTAGCAACAGCGTGCAAAGGAGAAGGTGCTTGCACGACGAGCAAGCCCTTCACAGGCGATGGTGCTCGACCTGCGGAGCTCATAGGAGAAGGCGTACGGCTTCCGCCGTTACGAAGGGCACTACGCAACGGTGGGCGTGGCAAAGGTGAGGAGGAGGAGGGTGCGGGTGGCGAAGATCCCGAAGAAGATGCCGCTGCGTTCGAGGGAGAAGCTACTGGTGCGGGAGTCGCCGATTTGGAGGCATGTGGGGAGGGCGCTGAATGCGCGGTCGACGACGACGCAAGGACAATAGAACCCACAGGTAATCCTTCGATATGCTCTCTAATTGGACTTGCCGGAGCCTTCACATCGAAGAGGGTTGTAATTTTGGACGCCTTCGACTTGAAGGAACTAGTTGTTCTTTCCCGCGCTCCAGGTAGAAAGTTCTCAAGGGGTAGCCCGTCGATCTCTTTCTTTGAGAAACTCTGAGGCGCCTTGACACTTACAAGTCCGCCACTAAGAGTCCTCTCCCTACCCCGGTTATTCTCCGAACGATTTACGCGTGCAACGTCCTCCACGATACTCATCAGACTGTGACTTTGAACAGAAGGAGACGATACCCGTCTCTCCGTTCTCGTCGTAACAGGTGTATGAGTGCTCAAGGACAACTGGCGCTTATGGGAGGGTACGCGATTCACAGAGGGCAGAGGAGGGACAGGAGAGGTCGCACGGGGAGAGAACGTTGCCGGAGCGCTTGTAATCGACGAGTTCCTGGACAGTCCAGACGACGGAGAGGTTTCCCCTGTAACACGCTTTTTTTTCGTGCTCTTCCTTTTGGGAACTGGTGTAGAACCTTCCCGTCCGGCAGAGCTTGAAGCTATAGGAAATGCGCCATCGACAGATGCGCTCCGTCGCCTTTGTTGCTTGTCTGGTGAGTCCTTGCGCAGTCTCCTAGCACGCGGGGTTGAGACATCAAGAGCGCTTGTGGAAGGATTTCCGGCAACAACGACAGGCTCTGCTTTTCGTAGATTCTTGTCAGTCCGGGTATCCCACGTTTTGACTTTTCGCGGCTTAGGCGGCTTCTCCTCTGCACGACTATCCTCCGGGTCACCGCTGATGCTAGGGGCCGTCTTTGTGTGACCGAATAAGCCTCGTATGCTGCCAAAAAACCTTGATTTACTGGGGCTTTCGTCTCTGCGAGCAGACACAGGAGGAGCATCCTTCTGTTTGCTCGATCTTGCGCCAAATCGGGGGTTATCCACAACCTCTACTTCATCTTCATCACTGCTAGAACTTCCGCCACCAAGCTCTTCCTCGGTTATGCGTCTAGACAGAACATGTGGGGTGGAGGTAGGTAGACCTAGGTCGGCAATAGCGTGTGCAGGGGGTATATGCAAGTCGACGTCAGCTTCCAGTTGAGACGCAGACTGAGACGGGGTGAGGGAAGACGCGTCGTCGGGAAGAGGCTTATTGATATTGGAGAGGAAGTCCTGCAACGGTGGCAAGGGCAAGGGGGCGCCTTTAGAGTGTCAATGCACGGAACGATAATTGAGAACTGGAAACATACCTGTCGTTTCAAGCTGTAAGATAGCTCTACCTGCTTCGGTCCAGCGCGCCCCACACTCCACCATGGCCGTTGCACGGAGACGGAGTCCATCGCGTACAGCGCTGATGCGTTTCAGTTCCAGTTCACGCTGCGCGGCGGCCAATTGACTTTCGCATCCGTGAAGCTCAGACTGCCAATGTGCCAGCTTGGAAGTCTTTCCACCAAAGGCAGAATATGTCTTGCCACTATATGAATCGAGTGACACGGTAGAATGGGAGGGTGAGGGCGCTGAAAAGATGGAATCTCTATTTGATGACTTGTTCGACGTTTTCAAGACACGGGTAACCCTACGGCATGGTCAGCGCACATTCAACAGCAAGCACTATACCCGGACATTGTCGACGGGCGGGGTGAAGGAGCGAGTAAACTACTTACAGAATTTCACGATCTCGTACAAGATTCCGCACGCCGTCCTCAAGGTCCCGAAGTTCCTTCAATCCTTCAACGTATGTCTCCACTGCGGCAGTGTACGTCCTCAGACCAGCATCTGCAACCGCGAGGGAGTGAATGACACTGTTTCCAGGAGGTTCCTCGCCGTTGCTGGGCCGCGGGTCGTTCAACCAGGGTTGATACAAAAGTAACGCCGTGCACGCTGCCCCGCTCGCGTCAACAACGCCGCCGAGTGCCTTGGCGTAGTCTTTCTCATGCGACAAGAGGTTTGCAAGGAGCCTTGGACCGGCTGTAGAGCCTGAAGAGGCCATAGGTCAAATAATGATGATGAGAGTGGTTATAGCCACGCGAATAGTGTACGAAGAGGTAAAGAGGGCCGGGCCTGGTAAGACTGTTCTGAGGAGGTGACTGAGACAGGATGGGTCGTCAGCGAAGACTCATCGCGAAGGGTGGAAGGTAATGTAGAGAGGTTCAGCTTTCGGAGGACGTGGATGGAGGTAGTAAGCGGTATTACTGTCCCTGAGCCGGATGTCGGCCACTTAAGCAGCCGGGATGGATTGCGGCAATAATTGCTAGTGCAGTTCTGAACGATATCCTTAGATTCTTTGGATATAGATACCTTACCATGTATAAATTGAGATCGTAGTGTCTCAGATTTTTTGAATCTCTGTATCGTGTGGTATGAATATTTTTAGTCAGACACCGGTTATCGCAGGATTTCGGGTGCAATCAGCCACCCGTGGGAATAAAATGCTCCTTGCCATCTTTCCATCATCTTCGTCGCAAGACAGGCCAGCAACACGATAAAATTTATCTCAAATACACACAGGCTTATCATTACAACATCTACCAGAGAGCTTGCCGCCTTACTCGTGTGCCACGACGAACAGCACCTGCATTCTCATCAGAAACCGCCATGCCATCTATCATAACACGTTTTGGAGAGTCCGCAACACGTGAAACAAGGCGCCGTGAATGCCTCGACAAGGGGCTGTCTGTGGCCGCTAATGACAGAGCTCGAGTCACAGCTAGTGGTCGAGGCGTATCGGGAGGTAAACACGCGGGCACGGCTGGTGGAGTCCTAGGTTCTGGAGTTCCAGGTATGTCGTCCGAGTCCTCCACTGCTATGATTGGGCTGACTGGCTCCTCAGCACGGACTATACGGCGGGGCTTAGGGCGTGGGTGTGCGATCTTTAATGTAGATGTGAATACCACCTCTTGTACCTCTCCCGCTGCAATCATCTCTTCCATAACTGTCTCCTCTGTGTGCCTCTGAGCAGCTGCAACACGTCGAGCAACCCGAGGCGTCTTCGGAGCACCATCCCAATCCTCCTCCTCCTCATCTGCCTTCTTTCTTCCCCGAGTCTTTCTCTGCGCATTTGCAGCCGCCGCCTCCGCCTTCTTTGCTGCGGCCATCTCCTTCGCCAGCTTCTTTGCTGCAGCCATCTCCGCCTTCTTTGCTGCTGCTACTGCTCGCTTCTGTTTCGTCGCTTCCTTTTTCTCTTCTGCTAATGCCTTCTTCTTTTCGCGTTCGACCTTCGCCACTGCCTCTTTCTCTGCCTTTTCAGTCTCCTTTGCGAGGCGAGCTTCCTCCTTCAAGGCATCTGCAATCAATGCTCGTCTTGCCTTGAAGACAGGCACGGCTTCTTTAAATAAGTCCTTCATCCGTAACTCCCAATCTGCACGCTGGAGCAATTCAATATTCTCGTCCGACGTCATATGACGGGCGTAAGCCGTCGTCTCCTTCTTGGATTTTCGCGTTTTAGCAAAGGCACGCTGGCGAAGCCGCGCATTCTCTCCCTCCATCAACACCATCTGAGCGTGGTTGCCCAGTAGCTGCCGACGTGATTCCTCGAGCAATGCCCGCAGAGCCTCATTCTCATTCTCGAGCTCAGGAACCGTGGCGTCAGAGCCAAGACTAGCAGGCATACTCCGAAGGACGTATCTATCGGAGTTGGTGGACGTTGTCGAGAGGATTGGCTGATGGCCGGAGGCAGATGAGAGCTGGGAAAGTGGAGCAGATGGGGCACTCGAAGAAGCGTTGGAGGCCGACACGACAGGAACCAGAATTTCTGGAAGTTTGACGGAGACTGGCAAGGAAGCCTGAGTTGTAGTATTCTTGGATGGGGCAAAGGCGCTGAGTGGGATAGCCGTGGCATCCAGAGGCCAAATGCCGGTCTTGCGGAATGAGGCACGGATCGTTGACACCTTGAAAGCGCGACTACGGGCACGGTGATAGTATGAAATGAGATTGTACTTCGTGATGGGAATGTATTGCCGACTGGCGAGATTGACTTCGGCTTTCCAGCACGAAGCAACAGGACCAAAGGCACCAACATCGCATGGCTGCAAAGCATGCGTGCAGTGTGGCGGTAAGCATAAGACAATAATACGATGATCCCGCGCAAACTTGATGAAGGGGTATGTGGTATGCGAATTGTGACCGTCAAGAATAAGGAGACGATATTTTCCGGATGTGTTTCGGGCCGCCGTAAATGGCTCAAAGTCGCGCTCAAGCCATGCGCTTCCAAGTTCTTGATCGGTCCATCCCTTTGGAGAGTGCGAAATACTAGATAGATAATTCAGAGAACGGTACATGAAAAAACTAACTAAACAGACCTTGCATGGCAAGGATTGTCACGGCCCATTCTAGATTACGACGAACCCCTTGAAAGATAACAGACGGCGGAAGGACTGTACCATCAGCACAGATGCATTCGATAACTGTGACTAGCTCGCGGTTTCCATCCTCAACCTGATAGGCTGTCTTTTGATCTCGATCAACAAGAGCCGCCACTTTTCGTCCGACTCCGAGTTGGATGCCTAGATAAAATAGATAATCAGTTCAAATTTGGTGTGAAGAAAGCCGAAATGTGTACCTTTTTCATCCATATTATAGATATTCTCCTCGGGAATGTCGTACTCCTCAATGACACTCTTCAGCTTCTCGAAGAAGTCAGCAACAACAGTTTGGTTCAGTGCGCGAGCACGACACTTCTCCAAGCCCGTTGTCCATTTGACTTTAAGATCAGGGTGACGCGCACGAAAGCCATCAACCCAAGTACGTCCAAGAGGCTGACCAGCAATGTCAGACGCGTAGTCACTGATGGTGCCCAGAGTGATTGGCACCCCGCGTTGTCCCATCTCCTTTACCCACTCGACTAAAACGGCCTCCTCTGCATCTGACAATCTCCGCTGCTGCTCATGGGCCTGGCGACGCGACTGTCGACCTTCAAGGCGGCCTGCCAATGTCCCACGTGGAATACGGTAGTCGCGAGACGCCTGCCGAACGCCGTAGTTGTAGACATTCGAAGAGCCCGCTTGTAAGCCAGAGTTGCGAATTGCCTTGAGAGCAAGCTGAATGCGCTCCTCTGCATCAAGCTCATCAAGAGCTTTTGCATCAGGAAGGGGATCAGGAAGGGTGACGTTCGGTGAGGCAGGATGGAGAGTTGATTGTACAGGAGAGGGAGAGGGTGGAGGATCGTCACTAGAAGGAATATGGACAACATCTGGGACATCGGGTGATACGGAGGAAAGGTGAGGAATGGCGGATGTTGGCGAGTCAGCGGAAGTAGCAGATGTTGGCGAGGCAGATGATGTAGTAGAGGCCGGCGACTCGTCAACGTCAGCAAGCGATGGCATTGATGGAGGTGATGATGAGGGCTCGGGAATTGAGATAGAGAGGTGAGGACGTTGAGAACGGTGCGCCATAGCGGATCCCTGGAAGACAGTATTGCATTCACTGTTGACGATTGCCGTATTTAAGGCGAAGCGGTCATCTTGAATGTTGCGGAGTGACGAAAGACTCTCAAGGGCATGGAGAATGACATGTAACGTTGGGTGGGAATGTATTTTTCATTCGTGTAGTAGCAGGCATGTAATACATTAGCGGACATTATTGAAGGGAGACGAACATGCGATCTAGAAGGAAAAACAGCGTAAGAAGCGATATAACATGTCTCTATGAGCACGCACCACCATCGGAAATGAATAGGAGGGCATCCAGCCACACAAGCACCACGTTGAAAACGCGCCTATCCAGCTTCGGCGTAGTCCTTTGTCTGACATCAAGCACGACGAAAAAAAAATCTAAAAAATAAGAGATCTGTGAAGTACTGTTATTCAGCATGTAAACCATCCTGGAGAATGGTTTCAGACCCACCGGAGTCCATTGTCTACTTCATATCCGTCAATGGAAACTAGATGATGCTGATGTCATTGTTCGGAGAGGTGAGGCTTTTCCCACAGCAGGCATCGCTTCTCGGCACCAGGAAGTTCAGCAAGGATAGGTGAATGTCGTCTGCATTGCATATAGGTGTTGTCTGCAGTGCAATGATGATGGAACGGACGAGAGATGTGGTGATCGGCACGGAGTGCTTAGAAATTTGATGAATTCTCCGAGTCCCAAATGATTTCATCAATAACTTCCGCTCAAGTCGTTATTTTTGTTGGCAAACAGGACAGAATAATATAGAAGATACTATTATATGACTACCAATCGTATGAGTTCATGAAAAGAGCAGATGGATGAGATTGAGGCAGGTGGCTGACTTCGGGGGTTGGCCGAATAGGGGCTCAGGGACAGTACCATATGTGGTACATAACATCAAAATTTGACACTCCACTGATTTCGTAAATCTTGCTTTCTACTTTCATCTCGTCCTGCTAGCTGCACTGCTCTGTATCTGTTTTGATCTTCCTGCTCCTCAAGGATGTCTGCCGCTTCCTTAATGACAGGAATAATTCAAGGAATTGCTCACTTTATCAACATCAGCTCTGACGTCGCGAAACAATACCGATTCTTGCAACTTTCTGACTCAAATGCTCTAGATCTCGGCTGGTTGGCCTGGGCTTGAAAACGGAAACGACATATATGATTGACATGATTTCCCTCTGCGCTCCATTCTACTGCTCTACTTATGTGTCTTACGTATGGTCGGCCGTATCGCGCTGAGAGATTTGCAACCTCTTCGGCCAGTGATACTGTTAGTAATGGATTTTCCAAGAGGTGCATACGATCTACTACCAGGCAGGAGGAGTTTTTTATACGGTGCGGTCCCACGAGGAACGAGAAGGTACTCATTACTACTCAATGGTCACTCACCGTGGTCTATATCCATCCAGAGCTTATAACGTGCCTTACGATTCTGCGCATCGCGCAATGTACGCAACCCCGTCCACAGATTCCCCGCAAAACATGCGCGAAGATCAACTTCTGGTGAAGGTTGACCGGTTTGACCAGAGGTTGACATGGAAAGTCACACGAGTTACTTCTTGCGGTGATTTTGCCTAAATCCTTCCGCGTTCGTTTCGTTGCACTGGCTCGCGCCTAAAAACGCATTGTGTCCGCACAATCACCGGTCCGAGAAAAGGATATGCCTTTAGTGAAAGCTATGTATCACCGTATTACCTAGTGTACATTTTGACGTAGAATCGTGATGATGCTCAATGGACCATAATGGACTTGGCCATTCGCTTCATTCTAGTGCTACCCAGGTTCAACGGCCCCAACTCTGGGAAAGCCTCAGAAAGGCCGCCCTAAATCAGGTTTCATTCACTGGATGTTAGGCCAACTTTTTTCACTGTAAATTCATCTGTAAGTATGTAATTGTTTTTAAATAAATTTTCAGCCTTTTTATAGCATAAATTCATAAATATTTTTATGAATTTTTTTCTTATTAAAGCAATTTACACTAAATTCACAGCAGTAAATAAAATTTAGATAAAATTTATTTTAATAGAAGAAAATTCATAAAAATTATTCAAAAATTTATACTGTAAGAATACTAAAACATTATTGAAATAAAATTACATACTCACAGCTAATTTTACAGTGAAAGAAGTTAACTTGATATCTAGTGATTTGACCTGCATCTTATCGGCCGAGCATATCAGATAAAGGCTTAGAAGTACCACAATCTGATAAGGAACATGGTTACATGCGTACGCATGAAACTATAGCACCTACTCCGAATCTCCTATAAACAGCATGAAGTACTTGCCAAAACTTCCGCCCATTCCGCACCGTCGCGCGGCGTCACTCCTTTCCAAGACTTGCTGCTCTTGGCTCCCACCATCATGACGTCGTCTTCTCCTTCCTTGCACACTGCTCGTGACGATTACCGTAGACGGTCATGCAATGACCTACTAGCTGGTGATGCTCCTGATGAGTACGAGTCGGACAGCGGTCCAGTGGAAGCCGGGGGAATTCTCGGTCGCAGCGCCACTGAATTCCAGGACGAGGAGATCTCACTCCCCGTCCCTCAGCCCCGCAGGCGGCGAGAACGGTCCTCGTTGAAGCGCCGTGCGTTCTTCATCAGGATGATTGCCTTGCTTTGTGCTTGCTGTCTGAGCGTCGGTAGTCACTAGTACGTGCATCAGGCATTCCGTAAACCAGCGAAATCGACTCATCCGGGCTGTAGTGCTTCATACGTTCTGGGTCCCCTCAAGAGTCGGCTATCGCGCGAACTCGGAACGTCTCACACCGAGTTCAGCCTGTTAATTTCCGCATTCAGTCTGAATAGCACCTGGACCCCGCTGCTCGGTGGTATCCTTGCAAGCACGCTTGGCACCACATACACTAGCATTCTAGCTACCGGAATCATCTTCACAGGTATGCGATATCACCGAATTGTCCGCTTCGAATGATCTCTCAATTACAATCAGGCCAACTCGTTCTCCTTATTGGCGACATCATGGGTGACATTCGGCTCATGGCATTGGGCATGTTCATCTTTGGTCTTGGTGTTAGTCCGGTAGCCGTCGTGCAAGAGACTATAATCGTCCGTTTCTTCAAGTCGCATGGCCTGGGAGTATCGATGGCGTTCGGTCTCATCGTTGGCAAGGGCGCTTCCTTCGTTTCTGCACGTACCTCGTACCCTTTGACTGAATGGTTGGGGCCACGTGCTCCTTTCTATGCCGCACAACTCTTGCCGGCATGTCAGTTGTTGTCAATCTCATCTACATCGCGGCATCCAAGTGGCTTGTCGACGGTGCTGGCGCCGAACTTGAGGCTATCGACATTACTGAAGAAGCACGAAGACGCTCAATTCACAACGTTACCGAAGCCCAAGCTCTCGAGAAGGTCGCTGCGAAACGTAGAGTCAATCTCCGCGAGATCACTAAATTGGGCGACGTCTTCTGGGCGTAAGTAATAATTTCATATATTGTGGACCTGGATTGACAAGTTTTCCAGCTATGTTGGTCTGAATATTTTGTGCGGTGCCATCTGGTCACCTTTCACCCATCTCGCGGCGTGAGTGCAATGTTTCATATCCTACCTATTTAATCGCTGTGCAGAAACATCATTGAGAACCGATATGGAATGACGGAGCAGGATGCTGCCAATCAGGCATCATACCTCTTAGCTGGAAGCCTCATCTTCTATCCCATCGTCAGTGTTTCTGCAGAGCCAACTTTTCTTTATGCTCATTCGCTTTATAGTGCGGTTTCATCGTGGATCGTTTCAAGCATCGACCGGTCGTTGTGCAATTGTTATTGCTCTCGTCTTGTCTTACGTTGATCTCGTACGGTTGGTTTTGCCTTCCGCCTAGCTGGACTCAGAGCGCCAAGCCTGCTATCGTAACATTTGCTGTAGGGCATGGCTTTTCCCCTCGTAAGCCATTTGTCTCTCCACGACGTCCACTATTGACAATCACTCTAGTGCTTCTTGTCGTTCTTGTCCCCAAGATTGTGCCTCTGAAATACGTCTCCACTGCTCTCGGAGTTCACAAAAGCGTGAGTTACACAGGCTCTGGTTACCATTGCTTTCGTACTTACGGTCTCGTAGTTGGAACAAACGGGATCCACTATTTTCCAAACTTTGGCAGGTATAGCCCTCGATATGCACAAGAAGAGCGATAAAATCCCTCGGGTAACACTGCTGCGATTCAGCATCTACTGAATATTTTCTTCGGCCTCAACGTTCTCCAACTCCTCAGTATCATCATGCTTGCTGGTCTTCAGAGACGGAAGGATATCGCTGCAGCCCTCGCTGCCGCAATGTATCGCCGCACTGCCTCTAATTCCCGCGAACCATCTACAGATGGTCGCCGAAAGTCTCCCGATGCGCGCCCTCATTCTACAGCCATTGAGGAGCAACCGCTTCTTGGCGACTCGCACAGACGTTACTCTTCCTCAGCGTCTCAGATTAGACTGTCTCGAGATGAAGTCGAGGCCGTAACGAGCAGAAGCGCGGAGAAGTATTCGTCGCCATCTGCGCGAGTTTGATCATCTTTGCTTGGGTGTTGTTCCTGGGCACTGCATGGTTCAGACTCGGCAAAAAGAATGGATCCAAGTGATTCAAGGACAGTAATAGCTGACTTTAATATCAGATTTATCATTTAATGACGCGTTTGACGAAGTGTGCATAGTAACTTTCTTTCAAATATTCATGACTGTAACGTAATAATTGAATCAAAAAATATGACTGCTCAGGTACTCAACTTGTGGAAGATCACGGCAGTCAATCCAATTAGTTAGGTATAAGTATCTGCAACTTTAGAGACGTCAGGAATCCCAGGATGCTCTTTTCTACGTCTCTGATAGGCCATTCACTGAAGCCCTAGTAATATTTCAGGCTTCAGAATCGGCTTCAACTTCAACCACAGAGTCAGACGCGGGATACTACGTCGTATAAAGTCGGTAGTGTGGCGTAAGATTGATCGGATCACACGGCCGAATCAGTCACGTTGTAACATCTTAGGAATTTGCCGGTGAAACTGTATAGTTGCTTTCCCAGGATCCAAATAATATTGTGTTCGCAATACGCTCGACCTCAACATCAAGAAAGGTGAGCAAAGGAGCTATGCTTATCGGTTTCCTTACTGATGGACTCACAGTTGCCTCCGCAAGATGGGTGGGTACAAATACGTTAGCGAGCTGTACAAGAAGAAACAGTCCGATGTCCTCAGATTCTTGTTTCGTGTCCGGTGCGTACTTGGAGTCAATACCTGCATCGATATGCTAAAAGACAACCTCTTTTCAGGTGCTGGGAGTACCGCCAACTGAACGTGATTCACCGTGCGTCGCGTCCATCCCGCCCGGACAAGGCTCGTCGCTTGGGATACAAGGCCAAGCAAGGATATGTCGTCTACCGTGTCCGTGTTCGCAGGGGTAACCGCAAAAAGCCTGTGCCCAAGGGTGCGTTGAATGGTGTTTTTCACTGTCCTTGAATCCGACGTCGTATCAAGGTGCTACCTACGGCAAGCCCGTCCGCCAGGGTGTCAACCACCTCAAGTTCCAGCGCAGTCTGAGGAGCACTGCTGAAGAGCGAGTGGGACGCCGATGCGGTAACTTGCGTGTGCTGAACTCGTACTGGATCAACCAGGATGGTGTTTACAAGTACTACGAGGTCATTCTCGTCGATCCCAACCACAAAGCTGTGAGTTGCTCCGGATTTCTCTGCTCAACAATCATCCTCAACATCCATGATTAGATCCGCCGGGATCCCAGGATTAACTGGATTGTCAACCCCGTTCACAAACGCCGTGAGGCTCGCGGTCTTACTAGCATTGGCAAACAAGTCAGTATTCCCACCAACATGTTTATTTTTTATCGGACTGATTCGTCTTCAGAACCGTGGCTTGGGCAAAGGTCATCGCCACAACCATGCACCCGCGCGGTCGACATGGAAAAAGCACAACACGCTCAGCCTCCCCGTTACCGGTAGATGGATGTTGTGTTACTGTACTGTTATTATGCTACATCATGTTCCGCACCATGTTATGTATCATGCATTTGCCTCGCATACTTATTGTTGGAGTCCTGAGCAGTGAGGTCTGTGCAAAGTCAGAGCGTGTACATAAGCTCCGGCGAACGCACGACACAGGGTCACCACGAGGCAGACAACGTGCAACTTGGTCATTCCAGGGTTATTCTCGGCGCCACTTGGCAGCTCCCAGCCATTTAAAGCTCAACGAACGACCGCCACGACCCAACACCGACTAACGATGCATCACGACCTTCCCTTATGTATATTGGCTTTATTGTTTTTCGTACCTCGCACCTCCGCGGCCATTCCCAATCCGAGGTCGGGATGGGCGGACCTCATGAACGCGCCGAAACGCTGGTTTTCACGATCCGATTCTGATATCCAGAAGCGGTATAACCAGTTTGAGGCGAACAACGACGGATCCACGTTTATATGGCTTCTCCAAGACGAGTACTCTGGAGATACATTTTTTGAGTGCGTGGCGTAATGCGCAGTCATGATTCAAACTCAACCATCGAGAACAGCAAGTTTGGATTTTATGACGGCGATGATCCTACACAGTGAGGCATTCCGTTGATATTCGACGCTCGACTAACTATCCCGCAGTGGAAGTGTCAAGTAGGCGATCACGTTCTGCTTCCGTTTCGATTGTTGACGCGTCTTCGCAAGTTATGTTAACAGCACCGATGCCTTCTCAAAAGGCCTCGCGTACATCGGTGACAATAAGGAAGTCATTATGAAGGGCGACAACACTACGTGGCTAGCTGAAGGCGTCTATAGAGATAGGTAGGAGCCTTGAACTTGCCAATTTCATCAGTCAACGTTTGTGGCTAGTGTCCGCATCTCAAGTTACGCTCAGTACAACACTGGGCTATTTATTCTAGACCTCAATCATGCTCCTTGGGGATGCGGTACATCCAGTCAGATTCTCTTTCCTCGTCCCACTAAACGATCCATAGGTGTATGGCCCGCATTTTGGACTCTTGGCAGCGGGACGTGGCCACAGGTAATATTAATGTCTTGACGGCTTCTTACCTCAGTACTAACCTCCACACAGACCGGCGAAATCGATATTATCGAAGGCGTGCACGACAATTCGCACAACCAGATCGCTTGGCATACTCAGTCAGGTACTGCTCTTCTTCCTCAGCGGAATCATCTTTGACAGAACATGTGTTTTGAAGGGTGTTATCTTAACCCGAACGCTTCCTTCACGGGAACAGTGGTACAGTCTAACGGAGTGAATAACACCAACTGTGACGGTACTGCCAATTCCAACTCCGGTTGTGGCATCACTGAGTGGAGTCGCGCCTCGTATGGACCGTACTTCGATCAACAAGGAGGTGGTGTTTTTGCGATGAAATGGGACGAGAATGGGATCGCGATTTGTGCGTTGCGCTGCAAGGCTCGTAGGTTCAAGCTCATCCTGCGATCGTAGATTCCTTCTATCGCGTCGCGGTGCCAAAGGATATCGACGAGGGCAGTCCAACACCTTCATCTTGGGGTATTGCGGACGCGTTCTTGGACCCCGAATATTGTGATCCAATATCGAACTTTGTTAATCACTCCGTGATATTTGGTGGGTGACTTGACTGCTCTATGATAAATGACAAGTTGATTTTACTCTGACAGATATCACGTTCTGTGGAGATTGGGTATGAGTGATTGGGTATGTTTTCGTCATGTTCTAATAGGTGATTAGGCTGGCAATTCTTATGCGACTACGACTTGCCCCGGAACCTGCGCGGAACGTTTGATGGACCCTTCTAATTTCGAGGTAGGTATTTCCATAATAGCTCTACGTATCACTCATTGATTGTTCACAGAATGCCTCCTGGAGCATCAACTCGTTGAAAGTATACCGGAAACAGACGCTGAACGGACAAGTAAATGGAGCAAGCGGTATGCATCGCATATCCTCCGTGTTGTTGGCCTCAGTCGCAGCAGCGGCAACGTGGCTCATGTTGTAAAGGTAGAATTACATAGATACGCAGACGTTTACAATTTCAGTTTCAGTACCTTTTCTTCTATGTCCTCAACTTCTACGGAAGGTGGCTCTGCAAAGCTCGCACGCAACGGTGTCACGCTCACCGAACCCATATGAATAGCCCATCCGTCTGTTCCTACCGGCAATGAAGATGCTGCGGGATTGATCAATCCTTCCATCTCCGGAGACCATTTGAAGGAAAGACCGCTGGGAGAGGTGTTTCCGGCGATAACGGGGGCGTCGGGACCAGCAGCAACGGGTTTTTCTGCCTCGAGTTGCTTGAACAGGCGGCCGTAAGATTTCCGCCACATTGTGGTCCAATAGATCTTAAGCCCTTTCTCGGACAAAAGACCTTCTACCAGTGGTATGTTGACGTTATAAAGATCAACCTCGCCATCCCTCAGTCCACCCGCATCTGCACCCCAATTGTCCCATAAATGCTTGATAATGTCCCTCCCAAGGATATGAGCGGGTTCAAATAACGTAGTGGGAGTAGGATGTAGGACGGTCCCATAAGATATTGCGATAGAACGGACTGTGGAAAGAGATGACGAGAGCGCTGCGCCGATCGTTCCAGAGGAGAGCGCGAACGCAGCTTTCAAACGGAGATTAGCAAGTTAAATGACGGGAAGGCCAAGACTTCAGCTCACAAGAACTATTCCGACCGAGATTCGGTCCAGAAATCTAGAACCCATTCAGCTGACTCAGTTGAACAGTGTCGACTTGACTTGCAACAAGATCAATCTGACCAGGATATAGGTTATACAAACCGACATTAGAACATGTAGCAGGCGTCTAAGATATCATCAATAGAGCGCCGGACACCGAAAGGATGTCACCATCATACGCCATCCAAGAGTATCCATTCAGCCTGTAATGCGTTGTTGAATCATAACGAACGACGGTATAGAAGAATAACTGACGACTTCGCCCTCTTTCAGTGGACGTGAAGTGGGAGAAGTCTCCCCATATCCATCCGGGTCCTTCGGGTAGTAGTATACACCCTTCGTCACTTCCTTGATGTGATACGCTTTTCCTGTGTACCATCGTATTAGAAACAGTTTCAGGGGATAACGGCACGACAATACGGGTGACGCAAGGAGGTCTCCGTTTGCTGGGCCAAGAACAAAACATTCAAGACACTGAAGAGCCGAGGCACGTCGAGGCATAAACAATGCTCACCAATCCAACTTTTCTGAGTACTTGGTATCACAACCTTGACATCCCAGCCTGTACTCATTGAAGTTGAAGTTTGGAGGATAATGTTGTACGCTCCGTACCCAAGTGCTCAGTCAGATGCTGTTCGGCAAGGTTGAACATGGTTGAAAGAGCTTTAGAAACGACCCACTTTCCAAAGACCAAAGATATACGGAGATTCACGTCCAGGAGGACCATCGTCGTTCTAAGAGACGCTTTAGATAGTGTGCGCAGAGTAGAGACATCAGATTACAGTTAACAACACGACTGTCATCTCGGGAAAGGGATCGAGTCCAACGGAGATCAGAGTGTGACGCAAAACGAAATTTGGTCACAATTTCGGATTTGGTGTTATCCCTGGTCGCGGCCTCGGCGCTGACCGCCCTGAACTCAGTCTCTGCCTTGTCTTCTCTTCTCAGTCGACGCTCCGTTCCACGTCGCAATTTTTCTCCTTTTTGCTCGCCCCTAGTCGCCCCCAGCGGCCGTCTGGAATACCCAGCGAAGGCGGGCCCCTTGGACCGACAATGGCAGGCGCTGAACCAACCCAGAGTCCTCTGCTATCATCACCCAGTCTCCAGGCCCATTCCATTTCCGACAGCGAGGCGCTGCGGCCACCCAAGCAGGACGGCTTTGACTCCAGCGTTGGGACATCACCAGCTCCGTCGTTTGCAGAGTCCTTTTCAACGGCTCTAACATCTCCTTCGCATATGGCACTCGACAATCCTCCATCCACGTCTCTCCTCCCGCCCCCGTCCAGTCTCAAGAAATCCATATCTGTCGACTCTTTTGTTCAATACGGACGTGATCATATACCAATAGCTACCAGACCCAACCGCGGCCATACCAGTTCGGCCTTGGAGGCCCCCAAGGGCCTCCTCTTCGATCCCACGCACAAGATAGACCGCGAAAGACGCATTACGATCGGCAGAAGTCGTGGGGCCAGCGTCAGCTCCGCTGGAGATGACCGTGCCGTATCTGTCGTCGGCGAATCCGATGTCGAGCGTTCCGACATTCTCAATACGCCAATCGATGCATACAACCGCATATCACTCAAGGGACAGGACAAGGGCAAATCGTTCGTGAGCGGCGGAGAACTTCCTCTCCCGTCGCGCACTCCGACATTGAGCACCACATCGAGTATGAGCAGCATCATGACTGCTTCGACGAGCTCCAGTACTCAAGAAGGCGTCCCGCGTATGCAATCAGCTTCTTCATTGCACTCTATGGCGAGAAGAAGTCTGCCCGCGTCATCCGCCGCGGGTCGATCCCGCAGTGGTAGCTTAGGAATGTATCCGACTTCGAACAGTTCTTCACGTCGTATGATGATAAATACCAGTTTATCAGGAACCTCGGTGAGTATCTCTCTCCTTAGAAACAAATTAGTACTTGACGAACATTCAGATTGATCACCATCTCGCCATAACACTAGTCGTCGTTGGAGTAGCCGGTTGCGGTAAATCCATGGTAATTCGCAAAGGTCTCAAAGGGTATGGCCTGTCAGACCCAAGTGCTTCCCTGCCTGGCACGCACTCTTCCTCCCGTTGTATGTCTTTCATCGTTACCTGTGTGGGTATACTCTGATCAGCCCTAGACACTCGTCGCGTGGGCAAGATTTCCAAGAGCGAGAACACACCAGAATGTCCCTTGAATGTTATTGAGGTTGACATTCCGAGTGCAATCCCTGACACAACTTTGGTCACGGTCAACTTTCTCCCTGAAGCTCCGCGCGTAGACGGTGCACTCATATGCTACGATGCTTCTGATGAACCATCATTCAGACCCGTGGAAGCTTTACTACGTGCGTCCACCTCATCCAGCTTCTAGCTTCCACTAATGTGCTGCAGGTGGTTATCGCGCCATCCAGCTCCCTACTGTTGTGCTGGCCTGCAAATCCGACATGCAGAGAGCGATTGACCCCCAGACGGCGGTTGAGATCCTGCTAGAATATGATGTTGGCCTCGTGGAGGTCACCAGCACTTCGGAGTCAGGAAAAGAGAAGATGAAGCGTTCGTTTGACTATCTGCTGAAAGCAATAATTCGAGACCGTCGTAAGTCCTTGAAGTCTCCTTTTATTCATCGATTGTTGATGGCTGCTAGGATCAGCGCGACATGGATTCGACGATTACCGCAACCCCGCTTCCCCGGATCTGGTATCCACACCGCCGTGGGAAGGCTCCAGCAATGCCACACCAACCGTCTCCTCAGCCTCATCATCTACGAATGCTGTTCACGCCGTCCCGGTGACTACGACATCCTCTCTGCCCACCATCCCAGCATCTCGTACGACTACGCCCAGTTCACCTCCATTCGCTCGGCCGCCTTTACAGGAGACACCTGTGGAGTCAACGATTGATAACGAGCGTCTTCCTGTCACCGAGTTATCAACGAATGGACCTCCGTTCAGCTCGGTGAATGTGATGGCGGCCGACCAGATTAATGGTGCCGCTCCTATGCTGGACGAGCGCAAGCCTGTGCAGCCTAAAGAATCGTGCGTTATTTCTCGTTCGTTGACATGTTACGTGTCTTCATCAGGGAACACAGGCGCTCTGCTCAATGGGCAACTCTGGATGAGCTGCTGGATAAACTGCTGTTCCTTACAGTCAGCGGGGATGGTATGTGTTCTCATCGCGGTGCATCCCTTTGATGTCTCAATCAGCTTCTCAGATCCTACCTACATCACCCATTTCTTGTTGACGTACAGACGATTTGCAAGTCCGCGAAGTCTGTTGTTGGCGATGCAGAAACGTATGCGACAGCTCGACAACCCATCTGGTGATCCTATGTTTGCATGTTATGCGCAGATGAGGTGTGTTAAAAGCCTTTATCAGTGTCCTTATCGCTGATGCGCTTGCAGAATATGCCATCTTTTGGAGTTATGGATCCGCGATTATCCATATGACTTCGCTGTTCGAGGAACGGCTGGCGCACTCTCGGCCCTCATCAAGTCCATCATTTCCAAGACCTACCTCCTCCATTATGGATCGGATTTTCTTCCTTTCCTGGAACTTCTGCCAAACCTGGTGGATAAAGATGCTTCTTGGGCATTGAAGGTGGAGGATATTGCGTCTGAAAGTGACGATTCCTATAGTCTCCTGGAAGAAGAAGAAGAGAAATCTGTGGATTCGTCATCACGTCCTCCTCAGACTACTTCTTCTCCAAAAGAGAAGAAGGTTCCGCCGCCGAATGTCTTTCGGGAACGGAAGGGTAGCTTACCTCTGACTGCGAAGGCCTTACTTCCTCATCCCCTAGACGACTTCAGTCAGTATGACCATACACCGGATAATCCCAAGCAACAACTCCGGGAGCTGCAGAAATTGGCTGTGGAAGTTAATAACGCTGATCCGGAGGAACTGGCTCGAGAAATAACTCGCCTAGAGTCTAAATTATTCCTTGACATCGAGGTAAGCTCCTGCAACCTGCGCTGGGAGTATCATATTGATATATTTCTTTCCCAAGCCTCGTCATTGGTTACATTACACCTTCGTGTCGGGCAAGAAAGATCCGGAAACAAATTCTATTGCTCGCTTCAATAATGTTTCCAACCACCTTGCCGATTGGTCGGTGTCTTGTCTTTTATTACTTGGTCCGAGCCTCATATTTGATACAGGGTGGTGTCCTTGATCCTCTGTCACGACAAGCCTCGGATGAGAGCCAAGCAGATCGAGAAGCTGGTTGAAGTTGCTCAAAAGCTTCGGACGTTGAACAATTACTCAGCATTGCGCGCATTTGTTGCTGGCATCAACAACTCTACTTATCCCGGTGACCAAACCATGGAGCAATTCAAGGCAAGATGTCCGGAGCAGGCGAAGAATCTGCAGTCTTGGGATGTACTGCTACAGCACATACGCTCCCATCGTGCCTACCGACTAGCGCTCCGAAATACCAAGGGTGCTTGCATCCCAGCCTTGTAAGTGTTACCTACGAGTACTCCACTCTTCTGAACAGTTAACAGGGAGGTTCACATATCCGATCTCATTCGTTCTCACGAAGCGAATGATGATTTTAATTCTGACGATCCTTCCAAGATCCATTGGGGCAAGTTCAACATGATGGGAAGGTTTATCACCAGTACTACTCAATGTCAGGCGCAGTGCCGTTCCACGGATGATTACAACTTCAAGTCGAAAGACAGCATTCGGGATCTGCTACTTTCTGCCTATCTGATGGATGATGATGTGAGACTATGTTCGTGTGTTTTGTGTTCACCTCTCACGGCCTTTTGTTAGATGCAAAAATCCCGCATCACCCCCCCAGACGCAGAATTCGATAACTATCGTCCTAATCCTCGTCCACCGCGCGAGTCGGCACCGCGGGATGTTGCTATTCTGCGTCGCCTATTATTCTGGTAATTTGACTGCTTCCCATTGGAAACTTTTCCATACTTCGCTATCGTTTTCCCTCATCGTCATATTTTAGTAAGATACCATCGCATATAAGTAGCCCATGTCATATACTGCTTCAACGTTTATTTGTACATTCTTTCAATGTTCATGATTTCGAGATTTCCTCGGGGCCTTTACGAAACAGCCCATTTGATGCCAAAAGAGATTGACGTTCTCGCCATTCTTACCCCAAGTCTCTCTTTCGCTCCATTTAACGGAGAGCTCTGCTAGAACATGGTGCGGATTCTGGTCCAAGCGGCAGCCAACGATAAATCTCCACAAGGGAGTCCAGAATGCCTGCCACCATTTAACGTCTGTGGAGAGGTCACAGGCGACGTGTTCGTAAAACAAGAATGTCCCTCCGGGTTTAAGGACGTCGCGGAGCAGTCCGTCAAGGGTATTTTTGAGGTCGGGCACGCCACACAGCGTGAGAACCGACACGATGGTATCCACTTGTCGACCGCGCAGGGCTTCCATGATCTTCATGGGCTCCTCAGCGCCACAACCTATAATGCTGATTTGCGCGGGTTGAAACCTGCGCGTGTTGCATTGATGTAGATATTCTCGTGTAGCAAGACGTTGGGTTCTAGCGCGATGTATGCTGTCACACGAGTACGATCAAGGTATTTAGCGGTGTGGCCGCTTCCTAGAGCATGGCATGATTGAGTGCCCGCAAGATCAATGATGAGAAGCAGAGACGGCTACCTGCGCCAATATCAAGCACTGTGCCATAGGCGCGCGCGGGGAGCAGAGCGCGCTTGCTTTCGGCGCTGTTCTCGTCAACGCCATCCGCCATGAACTTCCACACGCGCATGAAGAATTGTTCACGAAGCCCGATGGGGTGAAGAAGTAGCTGGGGTCTGGCCGCAATATCGTGCAGCCAGGGTACTAGACTGCCACGTATAATGTAGAACAAGTCCAGTAATATCCCGAGACGCAGCCATAGCGCACTTAGAAGCGTGTTGTACTGCTTCTGCAGGAAATCCATTACTGGCTCTCGACTTTCAACGGTAATGAGCTGCTAGCGACAGAAAGACTCTAATGACTCACGAAATTCTGAAACGTTCGTGATGGGCGGGTGAAAGAGTGAATATCTTGAATTGATTAATGATTGCTTTGTGACAGAACGCGTGACTATACGCGACTCGCCCATCTCCTCTTGCCACCACCATGGGTATCAAAGGTCTCACTGGACTCATCTCAGAACACGCTCCCCAGGCAATAAAGGAACATGAAATCAAGACTCTTTTCGGCCGCAAAGTCGCTATCGACGCGTCCATGTCAATCTACCAGTTCCTCATCGCTGTGCGTCAACGGGACGGCGAAATGCTCACCAATGACTCGGGCGAGACAACCAGTCATCTGATGGGCTTCTTCTATCGTACGATACGGATAGTGGAGAACGGTATCAAGCCGGCGTATGTATTTGACGGCAAACCGCCTGAGTTGAAGAAGGGTGTGGTGCGTGTCTCACGCCAATCGTTCAATTTCGCTCTCACGCGATATTTCAGCTTTCAAAACGCCTAGCCAGACGCGAAGAAGCAAAGGAAGAAGGAGAAGAGGCTAAAGAGACGGGCACCACTGAGGACGTTGACCGGTTTTCGCGCCGGACGGTCAAGGTTACACGGGAGCACAATGAGGAATGTCGACGACTATTGGGACTCATGGGTATCCCTGTTGTTATTGTAAGTCCTCTGCGCGTATACTCTCAGCGTTTCTCACGCGTCGCAAAGGCGCCTTCTGAGGCTGAAGCGCAATGTGCTGAACTTGCACGCGGTGGAAAGGTCTATGCTGCAGGCTCGGAGGATATGGATACCCTAACGTTTTCTGCACCCATTTTATTTCGACACCTAACCTTCTCCGAAGCCAAGAAGCAACCTATAAGTGAGATTAATCTCAAGGCAGCTTTGGAAGGACTCGGTATGGACATGGACACGGTGAGACTTGTTCCATTGAATCTGACACGCAATACTCATGACCGGTAGTTTATTGATCTCTGTATTCTTCTCGGATGTGATTACTTGGAGCCTATCAAGGGTGTAGGCCCGAAGTCTGCTCTTAAATTAATACGAGAACATGGGAGTTTGCAGAATATTATCAAATACCTTCGCGCAAAGTAAGATAATGCATTTCTCGTCGTGACCTTCCATCTGATTTGTTATGATAGACAAGCTGAAAAGGAGGAAGCTGCAGCCGTTTCTGAAGAGGAGGAGGATGACCCGCCGGCCGCCACTTCCGACGTCGAACGACCAGACGATGATTCGGACGCGGAAGAGGCCAAACCAAAACCAAAACCCAAGAAGAAGAAGGGTAAAGGCAAGGCAGGTGTTGTTGTACCAGAGGACTGGCCTTGGGAAGAGGCCAAAAAGGTCTTCAAGAAGCCCGACGTGACTCCGGCAGATGATATCGAGGTAATTCGCGACATTATTGCCTCCACCTATATTCACGCGTCACTCTAGCTGGAATGGAAGAATCCTGATGTAGATGGCCTGGTCAAGTTCCTTGTGACTGAAAAAGGCTTCAAGTTCGTACCGTGCCTTGTTTCAATCGAGCTAACTGACATGTTTTACAGTGAGGAGCGCGTCAGAAAAGGGGCAGAGAAGTTGACAAAGTTCCTGAACGCAAAACAGCAAGGCAGGCTAGATGGTTTTTTCACTGTAAAAGCAAAGGAAGACACAGGCAAGAAGGGCAAGGAGACTGCGACGAAGGGCAAGCGGAAGGTCGTTATATCTTGCTACATGATTGAGTCCAACACTGATGTTTGTGCAGGCAGATAAGGACGATGGGGCTAAGGGGAAGAAGGCTCGTACGAAAAAGTGATGATCTATTCTGGTATACATTATTTTCTCTATTCTACTGCATGTATACTACGTTTGATTGTTCTGAACAACGTGAAAAGCGCGTTGAATGTGCATGGTGAACCGGGGGTTCGGTGTCTGTAAGTATGTCTATATCCCCTTGGACCTGGTCGCTGGCGCAGCGACCTTGGCATGAAGCATGAAGCGTTTTATCGACCGTCATCTCCTCTTTCCTTTCTCCTCTCTGTCTGTTTGACGAGCATGATTATTTGCACCCTCTTCGAAGACGACGCGACGGCTATTTCATAGATACGGTTCCCACGCCATTTTGACATGACGGTCTTCGATCTCGAGACTCGAGGCCGTGTTGTTTTGTTCCTGCATCACTACCTCGAACAGGTTCTATTATAGCCTTTCACTGGCTACTGTCGCTCTTTACCACACACCTGCCACACACCATGCATATTCCACTCGTGTCGACTCTTTTTCTTGCTTTCCTCCTGCCCACACTAGCCGCGGAGCACCACCGTGTAGTCAGGTCGCGACATAACGGCCGTGCTGTAGCCAACAGAAGCCACCCGTTCACCGTGCATCACCCGAAGCTGAGTGCCCGCTCGTCCTTTACCTACTACGAGGCCGGTCTGTGAGTCTTGTCTTTTTCGGTACTTTTTGGGCGCTATTCACCACTTTGCTTTCAGAGGCGCGTGCGGTGGCACAAATTCGGGGAGCGATTTCGTGCGTTTCCAAGCTCTACTTGATTCAATACCCATCTCAATTTTCCGTATAGATTGTAGCCATGAGTGCCCAAGTATGTCGTTGATGACAATGATCGCGACTCCTGCTCATGAATGCCTGTAGGACTGGGACAATGGCGCGCACTGTAACGCGCAGATAACTATCTCCATCAACGGCAAAAGCACGCAGGCCACTATCGTCGATGAGGTGTGTGTTGGCCTCCATTTTCAACTCAATCATTCATGTCATGTGCTAGTGCATGGGATGTCCTTCCGGCGATCTTGACTTTTCTGAGGGTCTTTTCAAATACTTTGGTGACACTAGTCAAGGCGTTCTCAGTGGATCATGGTCCTACGGAAGCGGACAGGCGCCTTCGCCCACCAGCACCTGGCAAGCGCCAACCAGCACTTCACAGTGGACCCCTCCGTCGTCCTCCAGCAGTGCTTGGACTCCGTCGTCGTCTTCTGCACCGTCGTCCTCAGTCACGCCTACCTCATGTACGTTTTCCGCAGAGCACCAGTTTCGGGACGAGTTGCAACGGGCTTTTGCGGTCTTATTCTGTCCGTGCAACTCGTCACGAAGCTGGTGTATCGCCTCAACCTCGACAATTTGCTAACTCCGTCCGTAGCCGTCGTTTCCAGTAGCATCGCGTCGTCGTCTGCTGTATCTTCAGCAGTGAGCTCCGCTGCTCCCAGCGCCTCAAGCCTCCCCCAGGATACTGGTCTTGTCAATGTCCTCAATATCCTGATGGTGCAGATGGGCAATGTTGCTCTCTCTGGGCAGATCGCTTCCAACAACTAGAATGGTCTGCTGTTATATCTTACACCCGTGAGACTAAAGTGTTTTTAATTTACCGGTTTACCTGTTCTTGGTTATTGACTTGGGTTGAAAGTCATTGAATTCTCGTAGCCTAAGCTAAGGAGCCTTTCGATATCATCGTTTGAATTCAGCGTGGCGCGCTACTTGTGTTCAACACAAGCTCAAGGTCCCAGCAAGTCATTTATGTACTCATGATCCGAATTGAAGACACTCAACACTGGTCTACTAATTGACGAAACTGACGCTGGCCGAGGGGCACCCTTGTGTGGCAGTGTTCGCGTATAGGATCAATATTAGTGTAATTTCTCTGTCAACGACCGTCACCATCAGACCACCACCATGTCATTTTTCTCCAGGCGAAATGATAAAACCATGATCCCCCCCGTCGAGTCTGCACGCTACGCTGCGCCGTCGTCGAACAGCACCTCCCCTCGGCCCTCCTACCGCTCGAACGCGACTACCTACGTCCCCAGCCGTGATGGTGATCCTTACAACGCACCTCCCAGTGCTCCGTACTCCAGCAAAGGACAGGCTGCCGACCCGTACGCAGATTCATATTCTGTCGACAAGTACAGCCGGAGCAACGGCGTCGGCGATGTCTATTCTCGTGGGGGCGGCGAGCTTGACAAAGACCGCAACGAATTGTTCGCCGGATACAATCCTCAGAAAGGTGGCTCCGGCCGCTTCTTCGACGGCCCATCTGTTCGAGACCCTCCTCCTGGCGAGGAGAACGACGAAGACGTTGAAGGCATAAAGCAACAGACGAGATTCGTTAAGCAAGAGAGTGTAAACTCTACACGAAATGCTCTCCGCATGGCCCGCGAGGCGGAGGAAACTGCCCGCAACACTCTGGGCCGGCTCGGTGACCAGTCAGGTATGCCCCATCTCGCTTCTTTGTTCTTTACTTATACTAATACTAACAATACAGAGAAATTGGCCAGCACAGAGCGTCACCTCGATGTCTCCAAAGGACACTCCGCCCGCGCTGACGATAGAACTGATGAATTGAAGAAGCTCAACCGGTCTATCTTCCGTCCTGCTATTACTTTCAACAAAGACTCGAAACGTCGTGCCCAAGAACAGAAAATTCAGGCTCGATACGACGAGGAGAGAAATGAAAGGGAGAAAGCGCTGATAGATATTCGTGACACGCAGAACCGCCTTGGGCGGGCCCAGACGTACGGACGCCGAGATGACGGAGACGACGAGGAAGGTATTGCTAGTCGGTATAGGTCGGAGGCTCAAACGGCCGCCAGAAAGGAGCAGCGGAAACGGTTCCAGTTCGAGTCGACGGGGTCTGATGATGAGATGGAGGATGAAATCGACGACAACTTGAACGAGATTGGCGATATGACAAAACGTCTGAAGGCTTTGGGTATGGCCATGGGCGAAGAGCTCAACTCCCAGAACCAGCGTATCGACACACTTGAGAAGAAGACGGTTGGCTTGGATAACAAGATCTTCCGCAACACTGAAAGGGTGCGTGTGTCAATGAGTATTTGGACTCTTTACTGAACTTGTGCCCGTCTTACAGCTCAAGAAGATCAAGTAGACGTTTATTTCTTGTGATGGTGCTGCTCATATACCCTGGAAAGAGGCGTGTCCTGTCTCGGAGACGACGCTGTGGAAACCTTTTATGGGCGCGGTCGAATTCCCTCTGTCTTTTAATGGGATACAATATTTATGTTGGTAGTTGTGCGTGGATCTCTTAATTGTTCTCTTGCATACCATTTGTTTAGAATTTACGGTTTGCTTGATACGTGATTGAGGCTTTGGTACTGAGTTACTATTCGTAGTTCGTATTGATGATCATCAGCACTTTTGCTGCCGAGCCTGCCGGGCCCTGCGATCGAATATCTGCTGCCTTGCGGCTTCCTCAGCCCTGCCTCTCGACCACAACGTTCATCAGCATGGCCTGCAATTAAGGTGTCAACGACGCTCTTTCGCTGTAATATCAGCTTCTTTCTTGACGAAACCTCACTATCTATGATTTTGAACGAACTGCCGCCCTTGAATTGTCATTTACAACGAAAATGGACGAAGAGAAATCGATAGAAAAAAACCCCATTGGAGTCTGGTTAGTCGTTCAACCATCTCGTGTTGCGCACTCTCACAGTCGACTCCGTTCAGGCGTCACTTAATATCTGAACAAACAGGTAGAAGGCAGCATGCTTTGTATATTGTCTTTCAGGTGCTCACCGCGCTTCCAAGAGCTTTTCAGTAAAACGGTCCTAGAAAATGAGAGTCTGGTTATCCGCAACCGTGAGCTCGAGCGCGAGGTCATGGTGTGGAAACAAGCACTAGCCAAGGCCGACGGGGATCAAGAGACGGTTCAGAAAAACGCGAACATCTTGGGGCAGCAAGTATACGAATTGCAACAGCAGATTCGCTCTTTGCACGTACGCCCAAATGTATATTTGTCGACGACTGACTGAAGGTTCCTGTTAGGAGGATCACCCTATCATTCTTGTCATCATCGATGGCGATGGAAATATATTCGCTGACGAGCTTCTTCGTCAGGGTAGAGTAGGCGGACGAAATGTGAGGATTTTCCCGTGCGCAGCAACCTGTCCTGAATTACTTCCCCAAGGCCGCCACCTTATTAACCAAAGGCATTACGGAAAACATCACTTACATCAATGGACGTGTCGCATCCCGAGCACGTCTTTGGGTTACCGTTTATTGCAATAAGCAAGGCCTATCGGAAACACTTTGCAACAACAACATCTGCACGGCGGAGGACTTCGAAGGCTTCTGCATAGGATTTAACCAGGCCACTCCATTATTTTCCATCATCGATGTTGGTCCAGGAAAAGAAGCTGCGGATGCCAAAATCAAAGGTAAGGGCGTGTATACTGCTAAGGAGTCCACATCGCTCAACCGTGTGCCAGAATACCTTCGTGTATTTTCCCTACTACCACAGATGGCTTTGATCTATTTTGGTGGTGCGTTCGAGTTTCGCCCGTCCTTGTCTAGCAATACCAATCTCATCCCAGGCGGTCATGATAACGGGTACTCGTCGACCCTGGCGTCGCTGGAAACCGAAGGGTTGCTCGACAAAGTTATCCTCCTCCACGGATATAAAGAGTTGGCGCTGGAACTGCAACATCTTAGGCTCCCAGCCGTCCACATAGACGGTCTATTTCGACCGACTAAAGTGCCATCGCACACAACGAAGTTTAAAAACTATAAAACGTCCCCGGAGAACCACCAAGAAGCAGAAGACGCTGGACGCAAGAGGAAGATGAAACCAGGTGTCGTACGTATATTCACTCACGATTGGAGACGATGTTTACTGATTGGCTTATGATAGCCCATGAATAAGCGTCAGTCATCTTGCCACGTTCCCGCACAACGGTCCTGACAAAGTTTTAGAAAATCCGGTTCCATGCACGTTCTTCTATTTGGGAACATGCAACAAAGGCGCGAAATGCGCCTACAGTCATGACTACGAGCTTACGCCAGAGAACTACGAGGAGATGCGTCGCTTAGCGAAAAGATTTCCTTGCGCAATGATTAATAAAGGTCATTCTATCATTTCTCGTGCTGTCAAGGCTTGTCCTTACAGCTCAATAGGAAAAACATGTCCGCTGGGGGACGATTGTTTCAGCAGTCACAATTGCCCCCACGGAAAGAACTGTTCATGGCTGAAGCAAGGGAAATGCCGCTTCCTTGGAAGTGAGTTTTTTTTTCAGAGTCAATAGACGTCTCACTTATCGGCACTTCAGAGGACATGCATAACAAGAAGTCTTCTCATCATGAACACCAGAGGAGCTCGTCGAAGTCATCTGCGTCCTCGAGCAGTCAAGTGCCTTTGATGTTCCAGTTTATGGGGGAGGCTTCGCCGTCTCACTCAATCGATAGTTCACAGGCCGAGCAGGCTATCAATTACTAGGCTGAGTATAGAAATATTTACTTTACATTCGGTAACGGAACCTTCGCCAAGTAAGAAGCTCAAAATTGGTACAGTCTGAACGGGCAACGCCACACAGAAACGCGTCCTGTCACAGTCATGTGATCAGACATCACCGGCCGCGTAATTTCCCACGGATGCATTTTGTTTTCTCCCAATCTCTCAAAATGGTGTCTGAATATGAAAGACAGCGCGACGCTAACATTGCTCGGTTCGTAAACATACATTCTAGGACAGTTCATCTGAAACTCAGTCGTCTTGTGGCCGCAGGCACCAGTCTCGCTTTTTCGAATTCTCCGAGGTAGCTGGGATGCCTGAACGAGCAATACGATTGTCATCCACACTTTCTAACGCCGCCTTGGCCCCTGTTAAAGCCTACACGCCACTCAACGTTGGCTGACGTCCGCAGCGAATCTGGCAGCCTGCGGAAAGATGCCTTATCAATGGACGAAATCCTTACCCATAAAAGTCCTGCGAGTTTGGGTCGACGATACATACCCATATGCATCCAGCGCACCTCTTCCTAGCTCTACTCCTCACAAACTCTGCCGGTGCCTTGACTTCCACCGTGGTGCACGAGAAGCGGGTCGACCATCCATCGTTGATCCACTCTCGGCGCCTCGAAGGGGATGTAGAGGTCCCACTCAGAATCGGGCTGAAGCAGCAGAATACTGAAGACCTCGCCGAACACCTCCTGTCCGTTTCCGACCCACAGTCTCCGCATTTCGGACAGCACTGGTCTCCGGGAAAAGTCGCCCAGGTATTCGCACCCTCAAACGAGAGCACAGACGCCGTCATTGCATGGCTCTCGGGGCAGGGTTCCGTGATCGCCTCCGCGTTAGCCACAACAAAGCCTGGATTCATGTTGAGAACACGACTGTGGATGAGGTGGAGGCGCTGCTCAGCACCGAGTACCATGTCTATACACACGAATCTGGCGAGGAGCATGCGGGTGAGTTGTCGTTCATTAGGATTCGAATAACGAATAACCAAACTCATGGTTCGATAGCTTGTGATTCCTACTCCCTCCCTGCCCACATCGCCCACCACATCGACATTATCACACCAACTGTTCAGCCTAACATCAAACTGGGATCAAGTTCAACTCACCCCTCTAAAAGATCAATTCCTCCAAGAAAGCGCTCTGCTCCAGTTCTTCCAGCCGGATGCGATCAAGCGTTCACCCCGGCGTGCATTCGCTCCCTGTATAACATGACGTACGTTCCAAAGGCCACGGATCGAAATAGCTTTGGTATAGGTATGTAACCCCGATTATCCTGTCTTATTGAAACTGAACCACATATCGTTGGGCCCGTAGTCAGCCAGGCTCCCGCGACGTACCTCCAATCCGATCTGGATACCTTCTTCGCCAACTTCTCGCCAGCTTGGTCGGGAAGTCGCCCTTGTTTGTTTCAATAGACGGAGGTGAGTCGTCCCCGAGCAAGCTCTGCATGAACCCAATCGATTTGGCGATATGTACAGGGATTGTTGATGCTGTGGAAGGCACGGAGATTGGGGAGGACGGGTGGATTCTTCAATATACAATGACTTTGGTGGAGCCCCAGCCAGTCACCATGCTGCAAGTCGGGACCTTGATCACAGGTGCGACTCTCTCCGGCGGTCCATAACAGAAAGCTAAATGACCCAGGCAATTTCATCTCTTTTAACGAGTGGCTCGACGCAGTCGATGGTTCATACTGCACATCCGACGGCGGCGACGACCTCACGTACGATCCACAGTTCCCCAACCTCCCAATCGGCGACTTCCAGGAGCACTCCTGCGGAACTGTCAAGCCTCCATATGTCATATCAAACTCGCGCGCGGACTTCGAGTATCGTCTCTCACCATTCTACACCCAACGCCAGTGCAACGAATTCGGAAAACATGGGCGTGACAGTGTTGTTTTCCGCGGGAAACTTTGGCGCGGCGGGCACGACCCGGGGATACTGTCTGACGATAACGGTTCGCTTCGTGTCCCTTTCGATAATGAGAATTATTTATCTATTGCATTCAATTCAGGTTCCGTCAACCTGAATGCGACGCATTTCAACCCCGGATGGCCCGCAACTTGTCCTTGGATAACATCCGTGGGTGGGACTCAGGTGAAGGCGAACGCCAGCGGAACATCCGCCAATGGCGTCGCATTGGAGGAAGTGTGGAATCAAGACCTCACGCACGGATTTTGGGAGTCGGGCGGAGGAGGATTTAGTGCTAGTAATCGTTTCCCTATGCCGCAATATCAGAAGGCGGCCGTCAACTCGTTCTTGGGGAATTTGAAGAAGACAAATCCGGAACAATTGAACCACTTCAATCCTCGCGGGGTAACCAACCTTCTTCGCTTGCTTCCAAAATATTCAGCTGAATTCTTCGCAGCGTGCGTATCCAGATATCAGCGCCAACGCGTGAGTCGCCTCAACACTTCGCCGGTATTTCCGGCACTTACTGCATTTCTCAGAAACAATTTCGTCGCTGTCGAGGACGGCGCGTTCTCTCTTGACAGTGGGACGTCCGGAGCAACACCGACTGTAGCGTCGATTATTACCTTGGTCAATGATGCAAGACTGGCCGCTGGCAAATCCCCCGTTGGTGAGTCGACCCGGCTGAAATAAAGTTTCCGCTGTCAAACTGCAGTACAGGCTTCATTAATCCCAGTGTGAGGCGCAATATTATGTGTGCGGCTCCCAAGCTGACGTTGATTTAGATATATTCCCCGCATTTTGCTAGCGCTTTCAACGATATTGTGTCTGGAACCAGTCAGGGCTGCAAAGGATGTATGAAACTCTTGTTGCATTTTGACAACAATTTCTGATTTGTTGCTCTCAGGGCAAGGAGACAGAGGTGGGGGATTCCAAGCGTAAGCCCCAATATGTGACTTCATCCCGGAGAACAGTTGACCTTTTCGCTCAGTGTCCCGGGATGGGATGCAGCATCAGGTAGGCTATTCACAAAGTTTATTTCCCAATGCTGAACTATGCTGTTCTAGGTCTTGGAACACCAAATTTGGGAGTTCTCATCGAGAAATGGTTGATGTTGCCGTGAAAAGATGAGTTCAGTGTGGAGGTGAACTTTCTGTGCGGTGGGCTGTGTTTGAAAGTTCTCTTGGAGGACAGAGAGAAGAACTGAGGCAGGTTTCTTGAGCTCTGGTCGAAGAGTCTCAGTTAGGTTTGTCGTTTAATTATTATGCGGCTGTTGCTTGTAAACCCAAATTATTTATTGGGACCAATTCAATTAGATGGGCACCAAACAAAGGCAGAGAGACGCACAATCTCTGATTATATAGAAATATATTCTCAGAGACTTCTGTTCGATTCGAGACAACCTATCATAAAGTTCAGAGTGAGTTTTTTGATCGAAAATTTCTCTCTCTTCCCTCATCACCTGGAAGTTTGGCAATTGAGAAATGACTCGATTGAATACTGGCTGATTCGCGATCCTCGTGGTTCGCACCGACCGTACTAAGGCCCCGCTGGAGCTACTTGAAAGTCAAACGTGCGATCCATTGAGCATTGACTTGCCTTAAGTAGAGGAATTTCCGACAAGTGCCGAAAATTTGGACTTGGTGGTCATTACTTTCCGAGTCACTTGGCTTCGGAATGAAGCATAGCGCAGTTCAGCAAATGATTTTCCAATTTCCAGGTTTGTTGCACTTCACAGGCAGCTGCAATGCATTCTTCGAAATCTAAGTAGAAATTGCCAAGATACCAAACGTACAGAGACTGGTGTAGAGCAAGACACGCAAGGAAATGTACCAACTGCTTCCAGATTTAGGCTTAGGTTAAAGATGGTAAGTCAGTTTCCAAGAATTTATCAAACGTGAGGTCCCCGAGCGTGTTATCGATGTCCTGGGGCAACCTTGTCTACTCGTCATCACCTTCCTCCCATACACGTGCGACCCCCACTGCGGAGACTTGTGGGTGGGCCCTCCGATACTCGTACTCAAGTCGTTTGATCCTGGAGAACCCAGGGTATCGCCCGGCCTGCTCATCGTCGACGGTCAAGGGGCGGGCTGAGGAGGAGGCTCGTGAGTCAGGTCAAGCAAGAGAGGCTGTACTCACTCTTGAGCACCTTATCCAGTGTCTCGAACACGGCGAGCTGGGCTTCATCGTCATCAGTTAGGAGACTGCCATCGCCATCGTCGGCGCCTCCGACGTCTTCCTCCTTCCTGGCGCCACCGCCCCCCCTGCTACCTTTCTTCGATTTCTTTGACCCGCCAGCTGGGCTATCCGCGCTTTTCCGCTTGAGCAAGCCTCCGCCGTCCGGGCGCAGTTCCAGGGGACGCATCATGGCCACGGCAGCCGCCAGCCCAGGGGTTGAGAATTTAAAGATGTTCCAAGCAAAACGAATGAAGAGATACCCGCGCCGGATTCGGCTCGGGAAGTTGACCGCTCTGAGGTGGTACTTGTACGCAAGGTCTTGGGCCATGGCCTGGACGAAGACAGCTACCACATGATCTGCATAGGGAGCAAAAAGGAAGAGCCCTTGGTCGAACACTTGTGCTATCAGGTCCGCACGGAGCGCCACCTCGTTGCGCACCGAAGTAAGGTCCGTGGTGGGATCCCCCCCATATCCTGTGAGAACTCGGTAGTGAAAAGAAAACTAGGATTCGCGACGGATTAGATTGATTGTTGGACGATGACAACACTCTCGGAACGTACCCATGCACCTTCAGCTTTCGGGACGAGATGACTCGCCCGAAGAGCCGTGGCGGCACCCGTCATTATGCATACCTTGTCGTCCACCTTGACCGCGGCACTGATGTTGGAGATGTTCGGAGGAGGTGGAGCGTGGGCGGCCTCGCCTCCCAGCCAACGGGCGGGTATTACGACAGGCGGCGTCCAGGCGTCAAACGACTCGCAGAGATGGTAATCATAATCCAGTTCCCTTGGAGAACCTCAGAGAGAGACAGAATCTAGAAGACGCTGACGGCATACCCTCCCGCCCGAACGACGACGAAATGGTATATTCCTGGCACCAACAGCCCGTCCGGGTCGGAATCGTCGCCGGCGACCCGCTCCTGCAGCGAGGGGTAGAGGTGCAGCTCGCCCTGCTGGTTGCCGGCTAGAACGAAGCAGGCGTCGAGGACGAGGCCCACAGGGACGCCGACCACACCGCTACCTGGCTCGGAAGGGAAAGCATGAAACAACAGGATGGGAGCGCCAGAGTGTACTTTAGGGTGGTAGACGGAGACTTGACTATTTGTATCGAGCAGCGGCAGGGGATTCTTAAGCGGACGCGCGGTGATGGCGGGGAGGACCGACGACATTGAGACAACCAGACTCAGAGTTTCAAAACGTGAACTGGCGGGCAAATCATAAATGTTCGGTTGTTCTTGTTTGGCCCGCCACAGAAACGCGTCCTGTCACAGTCATGTGATCAAACATCACCGATATTGAGGGTCGCGTAATTTCCCACGGAAGCATTTTGTTTTCTCCCCAGTTTCTCCCGATCCCTCAAAATGGTGTCTGAATATGAAAGACAGCGCGATGCCAACATTGCCCGGTTCGTCCACCTCCCGTACACCAAAGACCGAAGGAAACTCAATTGTCTTTCAGCAACAAGGCGCTCTTGAAGTCGCTCGGGCTCGACACACCACTTTTTGAGCCCAAGGAAAAGATTGTCAAAAAGCCCAAAGCACCCAAGAAGCGCAAGGAGCCTCCCGTAACTAATGATGATGGGGAGCCTGCAGCAAAGGTATCGCGGGGCGACGGCGATAGTACCGCACCCGAGGAAAGTGGTCCGATTCGACGGAGTGCGCGCAACAGAGGCAAAACGGTCGACTACAAGGCGGAGCAGAAGATCTCCAGTCCGATGCCTATATCGTTCCAAGCCGGCATCAGAGTCTCTGGTAACGAGGGTCCTCTGGGCAGCGGCGACGGCGTGAAGCGCAAATACAATCCGTGAGTTGCAGGGTTTCAGTATTTGGTATGGAGTCGTGGGCTGACCAAATGGTAGGAAGGTCTATGGCCATATTCCTCATATTGAGGTTGGCACCTGGTGGGAAACGAGAGAAGGTTGCAGTAACGATGCGATACACGCGTGAGTGGTCTCTTTATTCTGTTCTTGATGAACTTTGTTTTGAGGTATATCTATATCTTCAGTCCCTGGGTAGGAGGTATAGCAGTGGGGCCACAAGGCGCATATAGCGTCGCGCTAAGTGGCGGATACGACGACGACGTGGACCTTGGATACGCGTTGTACGTTATTCACAGAATATTCCTACGGATCCTTACTGAACTCGCCAACAGTACGTACACAGGCTCAGGTAGATACCTCGCCGTTTAACTCCATGGTACGCGACGGCTTATGGATACTTTTCTTCAAGGCGGACGCGACTTGAAAGGAACAAAGGCGGCTCCAAAGAATGTATGCTTTTGCGGCTGGTCTCCGTTGTCGTTCGCTTATTCCCCGCAGCTACGAACGGCTCCTCAGTCAAGCGATCAAGACTTTGACAACAATGTACGCCGTTTACTGTCTGTTGGAGCTTGATATTGAAGCCTCTGTAGTTCAACAGAACTCTCCAGGTAACGCGCATTAGACATTCCGTCCCAATGCCATGGTGTAATCTGACCCGCGTCAACGGCAGCGCTCGTCGGAAACAAAGAAACCCGTACGCGTTATCCGCGGTTACAAGTTGAAGTCGCCATATGGGCCCAGCGAAGGGTGGGTGTCCTGCCGCTGCCGTTGTCATCCCCGCTAATCCATCCTGTGTGCAGATACCGGTATGATGGCCTCTACGAAGTCGAAAAGGTATGCAACACCAACAGGTGTTCGTTCTCACTGCAGCTGAAGCTTACCGGTGGACAGGCGTGGTCGGAGAAAGGCTTGAACAAAGGTGGTTTCAAGGTTTGCAAATTCGCTTTCAAGGTAATTTTCTCGTGTATGCCGCTGTCAAACATACGTTAACGTTGAATGATTTAGCGACTCCCGGGACAACCTCCCCTTCCTCGACGTGCGATTGAGGACGAGGATGTCACCCCAGCTGACGAAAGCGCAGGAGAAACCAAGGACGAGGACTCCGCCGTTTCTCCTCCGTCCGAACAAACATAATCTATCTGAATTGCCCATCTCCATGTCATCGTGTTCGTTTATCTAACTTCATCTCGTCGAGCTTGCTTTGTTGTCAACTGTAATATATCAGATTTACATTGTTACATTTCAAGTGCGAGCCGAGCGAGCTGTAAAGCTCCCTCCTTTGTTTTGGTTCCTGGCCAATAGTGAGCTTTGACACTTTGGAATGCAGTACTGTAACGTACCGCCGATGAAGCCACTGGCATGCACGAACACACATCCTTCGACACCGCTGATCTTACTCAATGCGTCGTCCCGGACGCCTCTCCAGGCTTCGGGCAAGGGCTTCCGACTCTCGAAACTGTCTTCGGAGACGGGGACCGCTTGCACCCTCCAATTCCCGCCGTCGTCGGAATAGACCACATATGTGGACGTCGGTTCGACGAGGGATTCTCGCTCCAGATCAAACAAGTGTCCCTACAGCATGCATCCTTAGCAAGAAAAGATTTCTTGATTGGAATGTGTACGGACCTTCCATGGAAGGAACTGCTCAAGCAAGATCAGCTTGCCCGTGGCATCGACATTTTCTTTACTTTTTTGCAGAGCGTCTATCAATAGGTCTCGGGCAGGTAACCAAGCGTTCGCGTAGAAATCAAGCTTTGCGAGGAACTCCCCGCCGGTTAGAGCTGATGCCTTGGCGAATTGGGTCTAACAACGATATATCAGAAGCGCGCGCGGATGGAGGAAGCGAGGGTGCAACGGACATCGAGGGTCTGGGCGTCGCAGGGCTGATTCCACGCAGGATTCAAGGAGCTGACACGGCTGGGCAGGTCGGTGCTACTCTTGTACAAAGGCTTGATCTCCGTGGGATACCGGGAGATGCCATTATCGTTCGCGTCGATGGCTTCGATGAATTCCTGGGGGATTGCCAGGGTTACTCACTTTGGATTCAAATAACACGGAGTTGGGGGTTGCTTGCTTACCTGGTACATCTTGAGCCATAGCGTGTGGACCTTGGGGTCGTCCACGGGCAACTGCGTCCTGGCTGCGATGATCTCCTTTCCAAAGTGTCTGCCGCGGAATTAGGGCTACGCGGGGGAAAAGGAAGGGAGGGGCCGGTTATAAAATGCATACTTGTAGATCAGGCCGGCCGAGCTGAGCTTCGTGGTGAATCCATGGCCGAACACCTCCTCGAAGCCGCGCTGGTGATGGTCGAAGCGCTGTGCGGCCGCGTCGTAGATGGCGCCGACGTCGACGACAATGTCGCAGCCGTCGAGGAGGGCGGGATCACGCGATCGCTTGAGGTCTTGAAACAGGTATTAGGGCCGCGGATGGGCGGATGGATGGGCGCGTACCAGCTCCTGTAAAGGATTTTGTTTGACGCAGTAAAAAAACGGCGAGAGCCTCGTCACAGTGAAAGGTCCCATTGTGAGTGCCGATGATCTAGAATGGGATTGAGCACCAATGAGACTCGTGGTATTTCGTATACTTTTTGATGCTCCATCTTTTGTTTTTTCTGGAGGGGAGAAGTGTCCGACATGGCGCGGCTGAATATGCTCAATGGAAGCGGACGTCGTGACAATCGATAAGGAAGCAACCGGCCACAGCTGGGAAGCCTTTGAATGAGAGTATGACTCATGTTCTGTGGCAATCGTTTCAAACTCAGTGGTTAGCACTATCTAGGCGCCTTCTCGGCCTTTCCTTTCGCGTATACGCCGCCCACCGAGCAGCCGCGCGACAACCAGCACTGTTGACAATAAAGGACTGCATAATACTGCATGCATTGCTGTAATCCGTGTGGTCGCTCCTTTTATAAAGCAGGTCCGTCGACGCCGTGCTTTATCAAAGTGACAGCGTAACGCTTGCACCCGGCCGATCGAACCAGGACTTGCATCTTTTATAAAAGTCACCCGTGAAATGGATTTTCTTTCTGCTCTTCCTTTGCCACCGCCGTCGTCCCGCCAGAATGGACATTCCCTTCCTCCTCCACAGTCCGTCTGAAGCTGTCTCCACCATCTACTTTGCCAATGTCATCGCCTGGCTCAAGGGAGTCGCAGACGCCCAAAAGTCTGGCCAGCTGCTAGACCCGTCGGCTCCCTCGTACGACGACGAATATGCTCTGCCAGAGTTCTCCTTTCCTGTGTTTGACCAACAGCCGCCGCCCCAGCCATCATATCCCTGTTTTACTGCTGAAACCAGTCAAAATTGGCCGCGGTTATCATCGCCCGCGTCAATAACGAATGTTCCATCCATCCTCAGCCGTTTTGCCACGATTTGCGTCGGAGTATAGGCGCTGCGCAGGACATGTGGGGCTTTACGCCTCCGCCGAGCACACAGCCATATGTCGTGGGTTCACCCTTTGGATACGTGGTACGTTTCTTTCATCCAAAAGTATGATTTTCTTTCAAACTCACCCCTCGGCAGCCACTTGCAGTACACGTTCCTCATAATACGACACTACCCATGATCCATCCCCTTTCTACGCCATCCCTCCATTCTTACAAGATCTACATGCAACGTCGGATAAGCTTCAGCACGCGCTGCGGCAACACCAAATAACATCGGCGCGTCAGCAATGGGCCGCAGCAAATCCGTCTCTGTGCTCGGCTCATGAACGTTCGCGGCGGACACACACGGCACACATAACCGAGCGGCGACGGCGTCCTTTCCAGGCGACACCCTATTACAAGATTACTTCACCGTATCTCGCATCATGACCATCATTGCCGGTGTGGTAACTTTTTTCACCGCCTCCATATCGCCACCTAATGCCTTCTTTTAGAACACGGCCGCTGACGGGGAAGCAGAGAGACGGACACATATCCACGGTGGCGACCATATTGTAATGTAATGATCGTCCATCCGTGGCTTTAAATTACAGCTTATTACCCAACGACGACAATCTTTTTAATCGTATTCGGCAGCGAGAGAACAAATTATAAATGCAAAGTCTGTGTGAGGTACGTCAAGTAGTGTAGGGAACCGAAAACAGTGTCTGTGAAAACTAAACATATCCGTCCAACAACCGCGAATCTCCATGCCCTACAATAACACCATGACACCACCAATGAGAGCTCCGATGGATACAAATGTCATGCCATGTGCAACACTCGCCAACGCCAATGCGCTGTCAGCGATCCAGCTATCATCCGGTCCATCTGCCTTGCTGGTTCCACCAGGCGATGGTGCGCCGTTCGACCCTCCTCCGCCATCCACGCCATCTGTCGAGGCCACAGGAAGGGTAGTCGGTGTTGTGGAGGTGTTGCTTGTGTGGGTCGCATTGCTATTTGTGCTGTTTCCGGACGACGGCGTTATGGTGACAACAGAGCTAGCTGTTATGGTGGATCCGCCAGAGGTGAATACTGTGGTAGCGACGGATGTAGTGAGCCGCACGCTCGTGCTTGTCGAGCCGCCTGAGCTTGTGCTTGTGCTTGTGGTGCCTCGGGTGGTGGTTGTGGAAGACTAGTTATCATGTCAAACAGGCTCCTTCCCTGCAATTTTAAAAGCGATACTGACCTGCGAGACAGCAAGAGAGGGTAATAGCACGAGCAACAAGAGACTCTTTTGGGCGTTAAAGAAATGCATAGTGAGTCGTGGTCGTCGTGGAGGTGTGAGATGCCTAGGCCGCACGTGACTGGTGTGATTTCAGCTCGGCATCGAAGTGAATCTGATCCAGCCCAGCTTGAACCCAGAGTCACCGATGTTGGGGGACTTAGGTGAATTTGCTTTGCTAGATTTGACACCGTCTGGGGTAAGTGACCTGTTGGCAAAGACGACCATGGAATCGCGTCCATCCACCCTCTCGCCAGCGACCATCGATGCCTTTTTACAATACCTGATACCTCCTATGCAGCTGGCAGCCAATCCTTTCCCATCTCCACTGCTGTCTCTGCCGCTTTTGCAGCGCCACCATTTTCTCAACATCTCACCTGAAGACAACCTTGCAGACTACCTGACTTGGCCGTCAGCTGAACAACCCCAGATTCTGGATATTCTCCACGCTCTTCCGAATCCTGGACCTGCCGAGCAGCTTCCTATCAAATACACAGGTGATCAGGAGACCCTCTTCGCACATGTGCATCTCCGCTTTACCCCCGACGCTTTGACGGGCCTCCGTCTGGTATTTCAGTGGGACACACCCGATAGTGCTTGGAAGTATCACAACATTGCCCTCATGCCCTTCCCACCCAACTCTTTTGACAACATTGACGACATGTGGGGTCTCCAGGTGCACGTTGTTGAAGAGGCAAATGAGGAGGATGCATACTGGGATGCGTACGGCCACGACGATCACCTTGAAGTAGATCCAGACGCGACTCGTGCTAAACACGATCACGGCAACAACGAGGATGCGTACTGGGCGCAATACGCCAACGTACATGGTATGTAATATCCAGCCAGCTATCAGTTGTCACCTACTAAGTATGGCCACCTAGGCTCCGGAGACTCGACCATCCCATCGCCAATGCCAGAGAAGCGTAAGCCTGGGTCATACATCTCATCCCAACTCCACGAGCATTCCGCCGATTCTGATGATCACTTGCACCACGGCGAAGAGATCGTCGACATGTCCCTCTCGTCCTTGCGGCCCAGCAAGCATGCCATAGACCTATCTGATCGGTTACACGCTCTGTCCTCGCGGTTACATTCATTACCTGCCCAGGAGGACGTTCCGGAGTTGACGGAAGAGTCCAGTCCCGAGACGGAGTCCCCGTCGGAAGCCGCCCCGTTTCAAGAGAGCGAGGTAGAGCAACAGCCAGTGAAGCTCTCTTCGGAGGAAACAGAAGCAGGCGATGATGTCGATGTATTAAAGGAGACAATACGCGGGGTATATCGATTGTGGAAGATGGGGAGGAAGGGCGCTAGCGGGGAAGCGGAAAGCGCCGATGAGTTCCTTGACATAGTAAAACAGGTCCTACACGAAACTTGACCGCCTCTACAGACAGCATCGCATTGACATCTCTACACCATTACAATCAACGGGCCTCTTCCCGCTTTTCGTGTTTACACTAATCAACGGGTGCTGCCATCAAAGTGATATATCACTTCCTTCTGGACGTAAGTCACGTAGACAACACTAGGCTCTTGTGGCGTTGGAGATCAAGAACAGATCTACGAACGCGCGCTTACTTGCCGCCTTCACAAATCTTAAGCTACAGGCAAACTCGAGCTTATCGCTATCTGCCATCAATACTTCATCATACACGGGTCGTACGCGGAGTAACAGTGGCGCTGCAGCGAACAAGCAACTCTTTGGAAGTGGCTTAAGCTTTATTCACCGAAAAATTCTGATTACAACCAAGGATACAGAGCAATCCCACTGAAATCGCCAACGTATCGCAGACACAGACAAACCGCTGAGGGAGTTACTAGTTGTGACTTGCGGCGCGTGAGTTCCCAGTACAAGTCGCGCATGCACTTGGAGGAAGCGGTCAAGTAACCTTCATTAAAATCCACCAGCCCGCGATTCGCATACAGTTTATTACGCGGTGGACGGGCAATCGATGGATACCATGTTTCTCGGAGGACTCTGTTCACCTTGCATCGCCGGCTCTGGCTCCAATTTATCGAACGGATCTCTGATACCTCAGCCAAGCTCGCATAATAATGTAGGCACCAAACTATACTCCTTTGGGCCCACAGCTGCATTTCTTTAGGCCGCCTCTCGGGGTTTTAACGATGGATAAATAGCGTCTTGTCTCAGTTTGCGATGATACAACTTGACTCTGCTATGGAATATCACCAGTGGGACGGTCCGGAATATCGAAAGAGGTTGGTTGGTCGTCCCAGCAAATGTCGAGATGTACTAACGCCTTCTGCTTGTTAGGTGCCAGACACCGTTCTCACCACCGACGGTTACGCTGAAGCAGATACACCAGGCGGTTCCCAAACATCTTTTGAAGCGTGAGCGCACACCATTTCTACAACAGGATTCGACTTTTTTTTCTGATCGCGCTCTAGCTAATGCATTCATTGCCTCAGCCTACGTCCTTCGAGATGTCCTCCTGGCACTTTTCTTCTTCCGTTTCGCCATGTCCATCGATACCTGGGATAACGCAAACTTTGGCGGCCATGTCACCAGCGCCCTCGTCAAACGGCTCTTCAAGACCGCTCTTTGGCTCGTATACTGGTGGTTTCAAGGCCTCGTCGGCGCCGGCCTGTTCTGTCTAGGTGAGCCTAGTATCTTTCACTGGCCGGGCATAGTATTCTAATGCGATGACTACCACCACAAGGACACGACGCTGGACACGGCACCTTGTTCAATTCCAAGGCCGCGAACAACCTAGTCGGTTTCATACTTCACACGGTATCCCGCTATTTCTGTTTGGTCTCTTTTGTTTAATTATTGACGAAATCTCTTTAGGGCTTAATGGTCCCGTATTTCGCGTGGCGCGCTACGCATCACGCCCATCATGTCTGTGGCCACGTCGCATTTGCATTGTGATTTCATTTCCTCATGATGTGCCTCCAGAAAGCGACATCGTCGATGGAGCGCGACGAGAACTACGTGCCTTACCTTCGCAGCGACTATAAGCTGCCATCGGCTGATAGGGCGAAACGGATCGATTATGACGAAGTATTCGAAGAGACGCCTCTGTATACGCTCCTCCGGATATTGATCATGCAGGGAACGTGAGTCTTGTTCGCGTCCTCCATTTAGGTGGCCTGCGTTAATTGACATCAAGGGGCTGGTGGTTGTATTTATCGTGAGCCCATCCCGTCCTTCCCAAGATCAGTCAGTGGGTGCTGACTAGGACTTTTGGTCAAGCCACAATGTCATGGGCTCCAGGATATATCCTCCTGGGACTAACCATTTCGATCCGAATTCGCCGTTATTCCGCCAGACAGACCGTCAGTAGCTGCGTTGCTATCCCCGGAAAGTTTAGCATGGGCTCACGGATGGATCTGGTTTTTTTATACAGGGAACAATATCATTCTATCCAACATCGGCTTGCTGGGTATGAGCGCAGTCTTGTTCTATATGGGACCAAGTATGGTCTTGCGGTACTATCTCGTCCCGTATTTGGTTAGTGGCGCGCCCTGTTAATTCACTCACACACAACACTTATCAACGCGCGCCGTATAGCTCACTAATCATTGGTACTAACTGCATTTATTATTATTCCCGTGTTCTGTTTCTGATTGTTTGCTATTTTCTAGGATCGGTGCGCGTTTCAACTCCTTGGTGCAGCTAGTAGAGAGGCTAACCTGGTGCTTGTCCAGTCATGTTTACATTCCTCCACCATTCGGACCCGACCATCCCCCATTACCGGAAGGATCAATGGTCTTTCTTGAGGGGAGCTGCGGCCACCGTTGACCGCCCACTGTTGGGATATCTGGGGAGGTTCTTTCTTCACAATATAAGCCACGATCATGTCGCGCGTACTACCTACATTATTCCTCCCTGTGTTGCGTCTGATTGATATTGTCCTAGATCATTTCTTCTCTCAAGCCCCATTTTGTGCGTCGCGCTTTTTGCATTCCATCTTCGTCTCTGACAAAACAGATTTTAGACAACGGCCCGCTCATTACGCGCATCGTCAAAGACATGCTTGGAGAGTCTTACAATTATGATTCAACTGTGAGTCCGTTCAGCCTCGCGTCACAGGCCAGCATCTGAGTGGACAACAGCCGTCATTTTACGCGTTATATCGTTCCTTCACGCGATGCTTGTTCGTGGAGAACGATGCGGACATCGTGTTTTACAAGGATAGGTATGGCAAGGCAGCACGAGTTGTTCAACAAGATGAAGTCGAGCGCATACGAGAATCTGGATGGAATGCCGCCAAACAGGATAACCTGTGAATATACATAAATTAGCAAGTCTTAATGTACCTTGATTAATGGAGAGCTTGTAATAGAATGACGTGCGACAGACAGCCTTGAATGTCATTCGCTAATGAGACAGTGACAGTAATGCAGATGACAGAACACGGTAATTTATGTACACGCAGCTATATCGGCGCCTACAGTACTATGACTTGGCCTTCTTCTTGTTCTTATCCAGGATATCCTTCCTTTGCTTGCCGACCACGGTGACACCCTTACCGCTCTTCACAGCCGTTTCCAGCGCAGCCTCCTTCTGCTTCTTGACACCTCCCCTTGACTTGGCATACTTGTCCACCGCCTTGTCCAGATGGTCGCGGCGTTTCTTGTTCACTTTCCGCACCTTGCCACGAAGGGCGCGCTTCTCGGCAGGTGTCATCTCGCTGCGAGCCTTGAGATCGGAGGGAGATGGCTTGAACACCTCTCTGGAGCAAGCATTGTCGCATTCGACTGAGTAGTGGGAAGGGCGGATTCCAAGGTTGTGGTGGAGACGTTGGAGATGGAGGATATTGTAGCTTTCGGCTACACGAATGAAATATCAGTCGCTATCTGTAACGATATAAAATTGCTTACCTGTTTGGGAGTGAAGTGAGCATTGCATAACGCGTCAAGCTTGTAGCAGATATTATCCCAGAGCTTGTCGATTTCATCGTGCTCCTTCTTCAGCTTCCCATCCCTGTCATCGGTAGAACCGCCAGCCTGAGTGGCCATATACTCGTCCTCGTAGATCTGAGCAAGTGACTGTGTCGACTTGGTGTCCTTCAACTCGAACAACCGAGATGGCAGGAAAGGCTTGTCTTCCACGGCACGTCGCGAACGACGTCGTCAAAGTTATTGTCGAGAATTCTGGCCTTGATTCTATCCTCCAAACCTTTGACAACTTCCTCTGTGATTATGGGGGCAGCCTTCATGACACGCTCGAACTCCAAGTCTTCCTCCAACAACGAGTTTTGCGGTCGTGATCGGGAAGTTGCCTCGCCCATTAGTGTCCAGTCCTTCTTTCCTACATTTTCCTCTTCAAGAACAGAAATCTGTTCCTTTAGAGCCGCCATCCGTTTCTCGTGAGTGGTCATGTCTAATAGACATGGTCAATAATTGCGAGGCGAGAAGTCGACAGAACATGCCTTGCTGTGTATCTGCCTCTTCATCCGCGAACAAGTCATCTTTAAACCGATCTATAGTATCGTCCAGATATTGCTCGGACCCCTCTTCATCATCCGAATCGTCAGAAGCCTGTGAATCTTTATCAGAGCTGCCCCCATGTGCTGATCCTCGTCAGCGTCATCATCTTCTCGTTTCCGAATCATCGTCTTCATCGTCGAAAGTAGGTAAATCGGCGTCATCGTCGTCGTCGTCGTCCTCATCTTCATCGTCATCGTCGTACATTGTCGACAAGGGTAGATTCTTTCCCTTTGCCTTTATTTTCTTGACTCGGACCTCCTCATGGAAACGTACGCCACCTTTCTTTTCGGGCTTTGCCTGGTTTTCGCCACCTTTGGGAGGGCGCGCGCGACGGGAGGGCGAAGAAATCCTTGTAATATACCTCTGAATCGAGAAGTGAGCCCCAAGACGATCACATGCAGACTGGTTCATACCCCGCGAGTCGTTTTCCAAGTCGGCTTCCTCAAACCCTTCGTCGTCGTTGACTGGGGCAAACAAATCAATAGACTCATCGTCCGAGTCCTCATCGCCATCCAGACGACCGTTAGATACAGCGCGAGATTCTGCAGCTTCCGAGTCCGCGTTGAAGGCCCTAAGGTCGAAGAAACCGTCGTCGAGTTCTGATGAAGAACGCGACTTTTTGGATTTCCGGCGTTGGCGAGAAGGTCCAGCAGCGAATTCATCATCGAAGGCGTCTTCGTCAGATGAATCACCCTGCTTGAGATCCATAACTCCTTCTTCGTGAGGTTCCTCATCTGAGCTTTCCTCCTCTTCTCTTCGTCCTCTTCTTCGTCCTCGACGTCTATTTCACCACTAGAAAACTCGTCCATATCATCGTCATCCTCAAGGGCGAGATCACCAAAGTCAAAGTCCGATTGCTCTCCTTTGCTCAACGCTTCTAGAGCCTTGCTGAGAGCCTCGTCCCGTCCCTCATCGTCGGAGGCAAGGTCCTGCGGTTCTGGTTCAAGTGCGCGCTCAAGAAGCTCGCTCATATGCTTGGCCTTTAAATCCAATTGTGCCCAGACCTGTTCTCATCCATTCCATCAATGAACAGCGAAGCTAATGGAGTCTGATTGAAGGCATGTTTGGTGCAGGTGGGTTAGGGCTACGCTTCCGTTTTTTACTCTGTGAGCGCGTTTGCGGCGCTTCGGAGGGGTCCAAAGAGCTCAATAAATCGTTTATTGGGGCAGAGAGGTCTTTTCGGCCTGGACAGCTACAAACAGGTTAAAATACACCATTGCATCATGAAGATTGGAACATACACAAATCAAAGATGAACTGTGCTGCCTCGAGCGCGGCGTGCTGGATGGCCTGGCTACCGCGTACATATTCTTGCGGATTTTGGTCGATGAGCGTTGAAAGGCCCTGGAGAACGGGCGGGATACGACTCTCGACCTCCGTCATGGTCCAAAGCAAAAATAAGAGAGAGTGTTTGTTCCTGATTGACAAATCCGTCTCACGCTCGCAAGTCGTCTTCAAATTATTCGTTCAAGTTCGTCTCGATATTACAGACGTCGCCTTCTCCGTGTTCACTGACAATAGAGACGTTCCTTTCCAGTCTGTTGCGTCTGATTTCAGTCTACAGGCGGAAGACCCTTGTTGAGACCCGTATGTACCACTCATCCCCCGTTGCCATCCAAAAGACCAAAAAAGCTCTTCCATTCCTCGCTCCTGTTGTTGATTCGGGTTTTTGTTACCAGTGGGGAAACTGGCAGGCTTGTATACAAAAGGGAAACAATGGCAACAACATTGGCCTTACGTAAGATCCTCTAGGCGCGATTCTCATTGTTCTCAGATGAGCCATGGCCCATTGTCCCTCCGCGTGGAAATCTATATAAGGTGACGGTCCTTGAATAAGGATTTACAACGCTCGACTGTGTCCCGCCCTTCCCTTCTACACGATCCTCCTTGAGCTAGACGCTAGACGCGCTTGCTACGCCCACCCACATCTTACGACCACTCCATTCTTTATTTTACGCGAACGCGATGATTGCTGGACTCGCCAAGGCTGTGACCTTGTATCTTACGCCAATTTTGGCTTTGACTGCTGTCGTCTTATCTCTGCTGACTTTCCTTGCACCGACCTTGATCTTACACGACCAAGTTTCGTTGCTGCAAGTGTAAGCATCCTCTTTTCAATTGGACTCGTCGCGTCATTGAGTTGGATTTTTAGGTTCCCTTCTTCCGATCCTTCCACTGGTGATCAGTTTGACGGCCCCTCTGTTTGGGTTGGTCTCCTCGGTATGTGCTATCGTATAAAGTGCATTAAGCCGTCGTATTCACAAACAATCAGGTTCTTGCTCTCGCGCCAGCAACGATGCTGAGATCAACTGTACTACAACTTCCTTCTACCCTGTATATGGTGAGTACTTATTATACACGGTTTCAATGATGCTTATAGCTTCGTAGATTTCTCTGTGCTGCCAGACAACGCACCCCAGATTCTGCTATCCGCACCCGCTAGCGCACCTGCCTTCGTGGCTGTTGCCTTGATGTTCTCCATGGTCTTTTTCATCTCGTTCACAATTATATCTTTCCGACACAAGATGGGCGAGAAGATGTCTGCAGCACTCGATAAGCCGATGATTCAGAGGGTGTCTGCATGGCTGGGTTTCATTGGTTTCCTCATTGGTGAGTTGGAGGTGCTCTTTTACGCTGATAGTGAACTCACGCGCACACGCAGGTATCACAGCGTTCTTGATCGTTCGTATGTGGTTCGGCAAGGGCGTCGAGGATTTCAACAACAGCATCAAAATAATGACCGACCAGCCCAAGGTCAAAGCTGATAACGGCAATGGCTTCACCAGTAAGTGCTTACGTGCCCCTCCCTTCTCATCTATTTTGTAGTGGTGTGGGTTGCCTACGCTTTCTACGGTGTGCCCGTTATAGTGGCCATGTCGAAACTGCACGTCAAGGCATCGAAATGATATTTCTTCTCGAACATCGGACTGTATTCTTAGGCATTTCTCCACATGTAATATACATACACGGACTGGACGCTTCGTGGCTTCCACTTAGTTTACTTGACTAGACAACAGCGTTGTTTAATATTCTCAATCTGAATCTGGTGCAACGGTACTGCAACGGTTGATAATGTCACGCAACGGTGACTGTTGAATTCCAAATTCGGTACCATGCAACTTGACTTGAACCACCGTGACCAAGGCATGGTTGGGGAAAACGACGCGCAACTATCACTACTGCACTGGAGGTTCGATCAGCCAGCCAAAAGGACTCTCCTGTTGCGCGAACGATGTGTTTCAGATCGTAGTTCGGGTTCCTTGGTACAACTTTGGTATATGTTAACCAAGAGGACTCGACTTGATCTTGTTCGCATATAGTTGAGGCCGTTTCCCTGTTTACTAGCAAGAATTCCTCCATAGTTCTGAATATCGCAAACGCCCCATGCAAGCTTCTCAACCAACCTAATGTCGCCAAATCGGGAAATAGAAGCAGCGTATATACAAAAGCCATCCGTGTCAGTTGGCTCCTTGCTTTTGCCCCCCTCTTTCATAGGCCTGCTATTCCTCCATGACTCGCCTTTATGTTACAGCACTATGCCTCTATCTTCCCTTCCTACTCTTCAGCACTGTTTATTCTATGCACCACAACGGCTTGCACAGCTCTCGCAAAGCCAACGCAATTCGCCATAAACTAGCCGGTTCCGCAGAGTCTATTCCGAGCAAAGAAACAACTATCTCCTCACGCGAAGACTCTACTATCAGTACTATGAAGGAGAAACGCGTAGCAGCCATTATTTCGTCTCTCTGCGGGGCCAACGACTCTACCGTCTCATCATGGTACGTTTCTCAGTTCACTACCGCCCCCGGCTTGATCAATGGTTTTAGGCTCTCGTCTCTCGGTGAAAATGGTCAATGGCCTGATGTAAACTATGCAACAGGTTGCGCCGCCCAACGGGCCAACTGGCCTGCTCAAGAACACTGGTCCCGAACAAGTGCAGCCTCTTCCGTCTCTCGGTATCCTCCTTACTCATGACGCACTTACTCAGAAATTTTGGCCGGTGCATGGCGCGGCGGATTGTGTGGTTTGGATCAGTATGCTAATGACACGCGTACGCTCGACTCGATCCTGCTTGCCATGAAATGGTGGTTCGATCACGACTTCACCAATCCTGCCTGCCTAGACCATGGTGGTACCGACCAATGCCCTTGTAACTCAACTGAAACTGCCATGTTCAATACGAACTGGTACAGTAATGTCGGTTCGCATTTCTTTGAATTTGCTCATTAAACTGACGCCCTTGTCCAGGTCATCGGCACGCCTATGCTTGTCATTCAAGCCTGTCTCCTAGTGGTAGACGTGCTTCCCCAGGAGTATCGCGACCACGGGGCTCTGATGGCGAGACGTTCATATGGAACATTCTCCTTCAAGCCTTCACCTGGATATTTATCTGGCGCGAATATTTTGGATGTTGCGAAAATTGGAATCGATCTTAGTCTGTTCACTCTGAACAATACTCTTCTGAGCGACGCGTACAGACGCATTCATGAAGAGCTGGCTATTCGTTCCGATGTAATGGCCGACGGTATCAGACCAGACGGCAGTTTCGGGTATTTTTCCTCCATTCTTACTGGCGAGATATATATGTCCTGACTACGACATGTTTTTAGACAACACGGTGGTATCTTGTACAACGGGAATTACGGTAAGCCTTCGTACTACTCGTTCCTTTCTTTAGCGTGAATTCTTTGTGTTAGGCAAGGACTAGTCAGTTTCAACGGTTCATTTCCTTGGCTTGAGTTCATAGTGGCCTATAGCTCTAACGACGTTGTCGACCTGGAAAGTTTGGCCTTGGGTACCGAGTTCTCAGCAGGCGACTCCGCCAGAACTGCGCTGAATACACTTTTTGATGGTGATCAATGGATGGTGTTTTTCAATACCGTCAGTCAAGTTTTCTATTGGGATTTCGTACGTGACGTGTCGTTTCTTTACAAGCGCATTTAGCTCACGTCGTATATAGTCTGTTCTGGGGCGATTCATCAGCTTCCCGATTGCTGATAAACAGTATGCTGCTATTCAACGCATCTCTTCTCGTTTCTCATTATCGTGTAGGGCAACTGGAGGTCTCCTTATGAATTTAACCGCCGTTTCACTACTGGGCGACGCTTGGAATTCAAGTGCCTTGCAGACCTTTGGCAGCCTCAGCGATGATAGCAACACGGAGGGCGCCAACGCTGGGAAACTCGAAGGGAACCGGATGTTCTATAGCAATGATTATATGGTAAGTCCCTCCTCTTCCATCACACCCTCAGCTAACCTTCTATGTCCAGGTTCACCGGTCAAAAGGTTATGTCACAACGCTCAAAATGTATTCTTCAAGAACCAAGAATACCGAATGCACAAACTCGCAGAATGTTAGTGGGACGCCTTATCGGGCTCACCCTCAATAACTCACGTCTTTCTAGCCTTTCGGTTTTCATCTATCGGATGGTGTCGTGCACACTTACCAGCGTGGGACGGAATACGAGGACATATCTGCTGCATGGGATTGGGAAATGATTCCCGGAACGACAGTCGACTATGGCGGGACGCCTTTGACGTGTGATCGAACTGGCTTCGTCGGGGTCTCCCCTTTCGTCGGTGGCGTGTCCACAGGTAATAGCGGCCTTGCGGTCATGCGATACACCAATCCATACACCAAGGCCTTACGATGGCAGAAGGCATGGTTCTTCCTCGAGGATGATGTCCAACATGTTATGGTCTCCGATGTTGCATCAACTTCGAACAAACCAGTGTACTCCATCCTTGACCAAAAACGACATTCGGGATCCATTGCGGTGAACTCGGAGGATGATATCCCATTCACTCAAGAACCCATGACACAAGCAAGCCCTTCTTCACTCTGGCACGACAATGTTGGCTATGTTTTCGATCGCAATAGCTCCGCCTCTTTGACCGTTCGAGTAGGCGAGAGAACGGGGGACTGGCACGCCATTGGCATATCGAACCAACCCCCAGCGAAAGTGGATCTGTTCAGCGCATGGCTGGAGCATGACCCCCAAACCCTTGACACGCCAATCTCTTATTCTGTGTTCCCTGGCGTCGACTGCTATACCTTCCGTTGCAAAAGCCAAGAGTTTTCCCTCCGTTCAACGGTGAACGATGCTCATGTGTCCGCTATCTATCATGAACCTCAGGATACGGTGATGGTCGCGTTTTGGGACTATGGCGGTGGATCTGCGACGTTGACAATTTCCACGGACCTGAGCATGGTAATCACTGCAACTCACAACATTGCGCTTATCTATGACCGCAGAAGTGAGACACTCTTCGTGTCGGATCCTTCGCAATCAGTAGACTCTGTAGAAGTCACGATTCTTCTTGTGAAGGAAGGGCAGGAGGATTGTCGAAAGGACGTAGTAGTGAAGTTGCCGAGAGACGGATTTGCGGGCAGCACCCAGATTGTACACTTAATGGCCTGAGCGCATCTGGACGCATCTATTGTTATTTATCAACTATTTCAGTCCTCTGGCAGTGGCTTTATCACATTTAATCCATCATGCAAACAGTAAACCGCGTCGTAGTTTCACAAAAATACAACAGAACTCAAATAATACGTGTTCCGACATCGTAGATGATCACAAGTAAGCTAAACCTAGAACCCTTGCTGTTCACCACCGTAGCCATCAGCGGCAGGGTACGTAGCATCCTGGGCTGGGTAGGCCTCCTCTACGGGAGCGGCTATGGGAATCGAGACTGGCTCGCGTTGCTCAGACTGGGGTTCGGAGATGATTTTGTCGACAGGAGGCTCAAGAATTTGCACAGAGTCAGGTAGAGGCTTCTTGGGACCAATAAGACCTTCTGGGTCCCATCCCTTCATACTGCAAGAAGATGTAAGCAATCCTAGTCGATGGCAACTAAGAAGACCACGTACATCTTGACTTTGATACCGAGGACACCCTGTCTTAACAGGACGTGACGGACGGCAAAGTCAACGAAATCGACGGCGGGTTGACCAGAGTGGATCATGAAGCCATCGGTGAACTTCATGGATTTGGCACGAGCAGCGCGGAGCTTGCCAGAAACGACGACCTCGCAACCCTTGGCGCCGGATTCCATGACGAATCGGAGGACACCATAGCAGGCACTAGGCAAGTATGAGTCGTATGAGAGAGATAGAGAGGATCATAACGCACCGACGGACAGCAAGACCACCGAGGAGCTTGTATCTCAAACTCTCACACTGAGCAATGGCAGAGAGACCGCGGTATTGCACCTTCTCGGCGTAGAGTTCAAGGGAGTTTTCGGGGAATTTGAATCGCTTCTGGACGAGGGCAGTCAGCTCGCGAATGCGGCGACCCTTCTCGCCCAAAACTTCTTGGGTGTGCGTCGCACGGATGATAATCTGTAGATTTATTCATTCCATGTTCAACAGAGCTTTAATGCGACGACGAACCTCAGTGCGGGCGTGGGTGACACGGACATCACAGCCAGAGTAGCCCTCCTCTGCGAGCTCGCGGGTGAAGAACTCGTTGAGTTCAGCGCGGAAAACACCGTCAGCGACGAACTTTCTCTTTTTGCTGATAGCGGTGGCCATTTTGTTGGTGGGCGATTAGGGAGATCAGTACGACTGGGCGGCGGCGAGTATATACCTCGACGACACTGAAGTGATCGATTTGGGGTGGCTTGGATATAGACAGTTGCCTCGCTTTTTGCCGAGGTGCCACGTGTCAGAGCCCTATAAAGACTCCAATTTTTTGTCTTTGTTTCTTACCACCGACCACTTTCTTCTCTATCTTTCCCAATTCTCTTGGTAAGTCTTTCTTCGTTTGTGGCGTTCTTTCGTATACACATGACGAGTGTTGTTTTCAACCCATTGGCACCTCTTAGTCGAATTGCGCCCTCAAGTTTTACTTGTGTGGATCACTGACATGAATGACTGTTCTGATTTTCCCTCTTCGCATACCTGCATATTCTCCTTACTGACTCCTTCCTCAGGCCTCTTCTCAAAGTACATTCAGTAAATACATACATGTACGCGTTTGAATGCACTGCTGGTGGAATTATTTTGTCAACGTCCATTCCGTGCCTTACGATAACGAAATGAAGTCAGCCTTCTTCTCCTGCTTTCGACGCATCTTTCATGTATAACAAGGCCGAAGACTAAGCTCGGATCTCTTCAAGTTGGCTCACGCTTGTTGCAATGTGAATTTCATCTCGGATACAAGTCGGAAACGCGCTGCATCTCTGAAGCCAAGTCGATATTATTGTACAATGCTTATCCGTAATTCCAGGTAGTTCTTAGTGCGCCTCGTTGACAAACACACCCGCCGCTCCCATGCCCGATCCTATACACATACTAGTCATCAAGACCTGCTTATTTGTGCGTTTCAATTCCGCGAGACCAGTGACAACTTGGCGGACTCCAGCTGTGGCGCAAGTTAATGGCGAGTGATGGAATATTGAGAAGTGCACTTACTCATTCCAAGAGGATGCGATATGGCAATTGAGCCGCCGTTCGGGTTGATCTTGTCAAGGGAGATACCAAGATCCTCCACGCAGTACGCGAATTGAGAAGCGAAGGCCTCGTTGATCTCGAAAGGAATCAGACGTTGTAACACACCGTGAAAACAGACTCTTACCTCATAGACATCAATATCTTCCTTGGTTAAACCGAGCTGCTCAAGGAGCTTAGGAATAGCATAGACCGGCGCGATACCCATGTATTTGGGTTCAACTCCAACGACGGATGTTCCCACCCACTTGCCAATGATGTTCATACCCTCTTTTTCAGCATTTGCACGCGTTGTCATTACACATAACGCAGCGCCGTCACCGATACCACTCGCATTTCCAGCAGTAGTCGACGGATCCGCGCCCCAGTTAGGGAACACAGGCTTCAGCCCCGCCAGAGATTCGGCAGTCGTGGTAAGACGAATGGTATCATCTTCGGTGAGAACTTTGTCGCCAATTTGAATGGGAATAATCTCATCCTTGAAGACACCGTTCTTGAAGGCCTTAAGAGTATGATTAGATTCCGTGAGTTTGCTGTGTCCGACGCGCGCGTACCTTTATGGCGCGGGAGTGAGAAATGATCGCATATTCGTCCTGTTTCTGTCGCGACACCTTGTAGTTTTCGGCGACCATTTCTGATGTCCATCCCATAGGCTACAAACTAGTCAAGGAGAGGGCGCTCGGCGCAAGAATGATGCATACCTTGATACAGTCTTGTGGTTCAGCGGATCCTGCAACTACTTCTGAGATTTTAGGGTCCGGCCGGGGACTTTGAACGGTGAGACACGAAGAGAAAGAATACACGAAAGCGCGTACTCGTTACTCATGCTCTCGACGCCGACGGCAAGACCGAGCGTAACCTCACCAGACTTGATAGCATGTGCCATGTTACGTATGGCCATGAGACCAGATGAACAGAGGCGGTTGACGGTCGATATCGGAACATGGTTGGGTATACCAGCTGCCAGTGCAGCTGACCGGGAGATGTACAGAGGCGAGGGAGGATGGCAGACGCCTGCGACATTTTAATGTTCAGCGATAGATGTCATTTGTTGACTGCGTACCAACACAAATGTCGTCAATCTTAGAAGGATCCAAAGAGGTCGCTTTGAGGGACTCTTTGAAGAGACCGTGTAGTATTTCGTCGACGGGTGCATCCTTCAGCTGGCCCTTCTTCGCGCGACCCATAGCAGTCCGTTTAGCAAACGTTATGACCACATCGTCCGGGTTTTTCTGCAAGATGGCGGCTAGTCCGCGGTGTGCATTTGTGCTCGCTGCGCGCGACGCGATACGGATGGGTGAGAGCATTGTGTTACCCCAGTTGACCCCAGATGACCTTTATAACGCCGGACGATAGTTATTCCGCTCAATCTCCCCTTTCTCCTCCCTCGGATATATTCGGAATACTTACAGCAGTGTATCGTGTTGGGGATACAACGCGCGCCAGTAGGCGCCAGTTCATGTTCAGTGTAGGAGGTGTAAACGAAGTGGTGTCCAAACATGGAAGGTAAACGGACCAATCAGGTTCAAGCAAAATATGTGGCGTATATTTCTTCTAACTCTCTTGACCTTGTTCCTTTACCGTGCAGGGAACGTGAAACCGCGTCAATTAACACTTTTAGTGTATATAATATGAATGCTACCACACTCTCTCCCTGGACCATTCACCGCAAATCGGGCATCTTCTTCCACAGCCGTTTCAGGAATGAATAACAATTTGGGCACAGATTATGGGCCAGCTTTGGCGTCCCACATGCCGAGCAGTTCACGATGTCTGTTTAGGCGTCAACGCGGTTATATGAGAAAACTTGCAAATAGACATACTCTGCTTGTCCTTGAGGCCCTTGTTGGCGCTACGCATTGATTTACGCGAATGCGAGACCTTCTTCTTTGGGACTGCACGTAAAATAGCAGGGAAAAGCGTCTCCCAGATGGAAGGGAATGAGGCAATGTGCCATGAAGCACCGAGAAACGATGGGCTGGCCGTGCCGAGGAAAAGAGGGCGGAGGAGTGGTGTTTTGAATATATTAGGCAGTATCCATCGCGCCTGTTGCAGCGCCAGCGATGCCATGGTGTCGCAGCGCCCTTCCTCGTTGGAAAGTTTAGTCCAAGTTGGGTACTGCCTAATTGGGACATCAGCCAACCGTTCTCCACCCACCACCATGTTCCGTTGCACACGTCCTCTGCTCAATGTCGTCAAAACGACAACAGGACTGACCGGCCTTAAAGTCCATCCAAACCCCCTCCCAGACCTGGCAGCGGCGTATGAGAAAACCCTTGCTGTCCTCAACAACATTCCTGCTACCTCTGTCTATCGACAAGGTGCCGAAGCCCTTGCTCTCCGCAAACTCGACATCATCAAGGCCGCTAACGGAGACATCGCTGCTGTGGAGAAGCAGTTGAATGAAGGGCAGATTGAAGAGTCGCTGCTCATCGCGACAGACGAGCTCAGTCTCGCGTCAAAGATGGTTGAATGGAAGGCGTGCGTACTTGCTTGCTCAACCTCTCACCGTCACGCTATGCTTAACTGTGGACAGATGGGAACCTTTGGAGGAGAAACCAGAACCGGGTCAATGGGAATACTTTGGCCAGACCACTTCGTCATGACGCATTGACATCGGTGTATAACAATGATAGAGAATACGACGTTCGGCGAGAAATCAGCTCTAAGCCATATGGCGGAAGGACTGCAACATCCTGAGATTCTTATGGCGAGGCAGATAGCGCCTTTCAAAAGGCGGGCTATCGGTCACGTATCTTCACTCCCTTGTCAAAGTGGCTTCACTTCCAGTGTTCGAAGTCTTACAGTTATGAGGTTTCCCTCCGCGGCTTCTGAACCATTCAAACCCCGTGATATAGAGGGAAGGGAGGTGGATCGCGACAGGACGTCTACCTTCGATCGGAAGGTGAACGTCGGCGACCTGTACGTGAATAGTTTGGTTTCTCTCAAACATTGTGGTATTCCGTTTTCTAGCTTTTACTTGTTCTCACAATTTCTGAGCCCGAACCAAAAAAGTAGTACTCGGACAGGATGGTGCTCATTATTTACCAGAAGTGCGCCGCGAGTATATTTGGTTCATGACCGATTTTCTCGGGAGGGAGGAAACGGTACAGTACTGCTTTACCCCATGCATCCTACAGACTTCTCGGTCTACTTTTCTTTCTCGGAGATGTCTGATGCTGCCTGGGGATTTGTACACCGGATGCGTAATCTCTTGACATAACTTCTTCCCATTTCAAGTGCATCTTCCTTTCAACCCAGTTATCGCCAGATTGCATTACGGACTTTTGACAACAGATGTCTGCCTTGCATTTGCCATCCCATCCGTGTCATGACCACCAGTCATTATGCGATTTATTTCCGATGCATTCATATCTTGGCCCTAGCTTTCGGAATTGTGCAGTATATGTCGGGGAACCCCTCTCCACTCGACTAGTCGATGCGATGAAGAAAGTTACTCCGTACTTGTATACAGTGGAACACTACGATCGCAAGCAGCAGACGATTGGGTTCAAAGTCGCGCTGCGGTATGAAAGGCTATCGCCAGATTTTGGCTGCGTACCTGGAATTGAAAGCGAGAGATACGAACGAAGTATTCTGAGCCTGGCCAAACGTACTCGGGTTGTGCTGATAAAACAGTGTGTCTCTTTTCTATTCGTTTATGGATCTGAGTGTCCTTGTAGCGCTATCGGAAAGGTTTTTCTAATACAAACTCAATGGTATGCCCAGGATGCAATTGGTACTAGTGTCAGAGCGAGACACATCTGGGTAGACGTTCAGATTCCTCAACTCAGCATGGAAAGTTAGTATAATTCATATCTCCATATAACACCGGGCCCACTGGTATTTGAATAAGGCACGTAGTTCGTATGCTCAACTCTCCTTCTATCGTATTGATATTGCGGAGACAGATCCTCCGAACTTCCATAGCTTGTCATAAGAGCGTAGTCAATGCAGCGCTTCATGGTCAATCGACGGAAGACCGAAGTGGCGATGGACGACGTCGCCAATAGCACTTGTCGAGACTCAAAGGCGCAGGACTATACAAGCTTGAGTGACGTCTCTGCGTTTGGTACCTTGAAATCGCCGCACACTTTGTGATTGAACAAGCCAAGTCGCTGCCGCTCTAGACGGCCCGCTGGTATGTGCTGTTCTGAGTGAATTGCATCTGCGATCCGCAAACCAAGGACACAAGGTACTTGCTCGCTCACCAACTACGGCCAGATTTCCAATGTTATGAACCTCATCATTGGCTCCGCGTTTGACCACGCTACAAGCGCATAACAAGCCCGAACTGTGACGCTACGACTGGACGTAGGAATGCATCCTGTCATCTCGCGAGCCATTTAGCTAACGGTCTGCGTTTATAAAGATGCATGAACCAAGGTATCGCTCACGGTCCACACCCTGCCCTTTTGATCATGGCTCTCCCCCAGGAAATCCTCGATAACATTGTTGATGAGCTAAGCGACGATGCTTGCTCTCTCACAATCTGCTCCGCTAGCAGTCGTCTCCTTCATTATAGAGCCGTAACCCAGCTCTTCACAGATGTTTCCCTGCACCCGGCCAATTACAAAGCCTTTATTGATCTGGCTGTCACTTCTCCATACATTGCCAAATCCGTCCAAACCCTTCGACTAAATGGTGGGCCTCTCAAACGCGACCAATACTTCACCACCGACACAGACTTGCCTTTGGCTCTCCAGAAGCTTGTCAATGTCCGGAACTTGCACGTCCGGTCTGCCTTCTTGGGGCAATTTCTCGCCTTGAGGAATCCTTTACTCCATCGATCCCTTTTGGCGCTTCCCCTTTCCTCAATCCATCTCGATGAAGTCTACTTCAACGACAGTGGAGACCTTCTGGAGATGGTGTCGTTGATATCCTCTCTCCGGCGCCTCCACGTAGGTGCGGTCGTGTCGACCCCAACACCAACGCCCGCTACTCCGGGTGAGGGCGAGGCGGTGGGTCTTACAGAACTCTGTGTAGACATGGGCACCAGCGGCTCAATCGTCCACACGCTTCTTTCTATTCCGCTCGGTAATCTGGAAACGCTGGAGGTCAATGGGTGTAGCGCGTATGATATTGCAACCATCAACGGTGTACTGGCGCGGTGCCCCGTGAAGACATTGATAGTTGGAAAGTCGCATCTCTGCACGTCCTTCCAGCGCACTTTTTGGATGAGGGATGGAGGAGGAGGAGGAGGAGGACAAGGGCCGGGTCTGGATATTTGCCGACTCAGGAACTTGGAGGTTACTGTGAGGGACCTTTACACCCAATTGCAGTGGTGGGTAGACGCGCTCAGAGGCGTGAAAGTGGAAGACCACCCGCAACTCGAGGCGGTTACTATCAACCTGGAGATAACCAGCAAAACGGTGCAACCTCGTTCATGGTTCCAGCCTGCTAGATGGCGTGCATTGGACGAAGCTGTCAGCCGGTTGGATTCATTACGGAGATTTATTGTGCGAGTCAATCCAGGTTTACTCGAGGCATTTTCTGCAATCATCGGTGACGAATGTGGAGGGATGATAGGTCGAGGTATTGTGGACATAATACCCCAGGACGTTATAAGCTGCCAACGATGATTTGAGAGTACACTACGGGACTTTTGGATATAGAGTACGAGCCGATAATGCAAATATTTCTTTACTGAGTATCCACCATGTGTGGCGTAACTAAATTGAGTCTTAGTTACGAAGTTGAGAGACTCATATTGGGGCTATGCCAGTAAGTGCTTCGCGCGTTCGTATGAAGTCAGCTTCATTCCTTCTCGCAACGGGATGGAGGACTTCGCAAGTAGATGCAACCCACGTGGCCGGCTACTTAATACCTTCATCGGCCCCTATCGGCCCGCATATTTTCTTCATCGACTGTCATCATCATTTTTTGTCAAGTAAATCTCTTATATCTTCTTTCTTACTTTTGTTCATCCAAATCGCTCCAGGATGGACGATGAAGTCTCTCAGCTGACTGTCAGGTACGACGAGATGTCTGCCAGTATATCATCAGCTCGCGCACTTCTCCAAGAGCTGAAATCCAAGTACGTTGTTCCTTTACCGCATCTCCAGTTGTTTTATTTGTGTTAGACCATTGGAGACTTCAGAAGGAATTTCTCTGCTGTCGTTGAAAAATCATCTGCTGCTCAACTATATCCAGTCGATGCTCCTACTCTCTTGTCGACGCGCTCTTGGACATAGCTTGGCGACTAGAACACCCCCAACGCAGCCATTTAGTGACCTGGATCGAGATGCGCGCGGCGCCGACGTTGGTGACCTTGTAGATTCAATGGTCGAAGGTCGGATAACCTTGGAGAAGGTGAAAACTCTGGAGGGACGCATGCGTTACCAGATTGACAAACTGGTACGCGTGGCGAAAGAAGGTGCAACTACTGACGTTGTGAATGGTATGTTCTGTCTTCCCGGAGCCCATCCCATATTCATCCCACTTCAGATCCTCTCGCTTTTCGTCCTAATCCCGAAAACCTCGTTGATAACAACGAAATGCCGTCTGAAGAGGAGGAGGATGGGCACGTCCAGTCTACAGCTAACGATGGGCTCTATCATGCCCCGAGGTTGGCTCCGATGCCTTACATTCCCACCACCAAGGACAAAAACAAGGCGCGAGCACCTATACCGACATCACTTGCTGCTTTACGCCATACCGATCCTACTCTTCCCTACACTGAATCCACTTCCGGACTCGGCTCCACTCCGTCACTCAATGCTCAATCCTCGCGCGCTCGTTACCTTAAGCGTCTCAATGATTTCGAGGAAGAACAGTTTGGGCGTGTGATGCTGGGAAAGAAAGAAGCTAGACGGAGAGCGCGCGACGAGGAGACCTTGGCTATGGGTGGTGCACTTAGCGGTGTCGGCGAAGAAGGAAAAGGTCGCGTCCAGAGAAACAGAGGATTGGAAGATGAATTCGCGGACGTTCTGCGGGATGTTGACCGCGGTAAACGACAAGGTGACGGTTATGACGAACTCCGGAAACGAAGCAAGAGGGGCAGCGTCCTGGAACGAAGCAGGGAGACGAAGAGAGGCTCCGTTCCTGTGGATTCCGATGAGGCTTCCGGTATGAAACGCAAACGTTCACGATTCGAGATGGAGAGAAAATCAATTAAGAAGCGTAGATGAGCCGCCTGCAACATGACATGCCTTGTAAAAGTAGGAAGATTGTGGTGTGTAGTCGTATAGTAAAATGCTGTCTCTACTCTGAAGGGTAATGTACGTCCGAGTCTTTTAAAGGTATCAAGCCCTGCGGTACTGTGCGAAGTTGCACTACATTGACTTCCGGCGGGAGTACCGCAGGAGAAGTACGATAAAGCTTCATCTTCTTGATGCGCCAACGCGCTGCGAGACTAGCCGGAAATGTCATACCCATGATCAACATCGTGTCCAACTGCAGGACTATCTCTGTTCTATCCAACGTTCGCCATCCGGTCGCAACAACTTCCAGTTTCTTCAATGTAGTCAGACCTGCAAGTAACCTGGACTCCGCTACAGCATCAGCTGCCCTGGTCGTACAGATCTCCACCATGCGCAGTTTACGCAAGTTGCGTAGTGCGCTAGGTGTTTGGGGAAAGTAACAAGGAAGTGGGCAGAACCATATCTCGAGATACTCCAAGGAGGGTATATCGAAGACAGGGCGTAAGGGAGATAAATCCCCAATCCAGGAAGAAACGGCGAAGCGCCGCAAAGAATCGGGCCCCTTCAATGGATGCTCCGGGGGGTCCTCTGTGATGCGAAGGCGGGGAAGAGAAAGGGTATGAAGTTGAGGCAGGGAGAGTATGGCAGCCAAATCGGGTATGGATGCCTCTAGCCCCGACATGACGAGTGTAGTTATTTCGCGATAGTGCGTATCACTTGTAAGATTGGCGGGTAATCGTGAAAAATGTGTGTCAAGGGTTTTCAACCGCTCAAAAGGAATGCCGGCAGGAAGATGGGGACCATTCCCATTGACCACAAGGGTCGTGACCAACTTCATTCTTCCTCCCCACAGCGACAATGGTGTCGAGAAAGTGGAATCGTCGTGAATGATATGCAGTATAACGAGCTCCTTGGAAACGATGACATCCGAGTCTATCAACCGAGCCTCTTTAAGATAGCTGAAGACATTGTCTAGGGCTTTCCCGGCAGCGTCCATGTCGCCTGCCCCCACAAGACGTATCACCGTTGGGAGTTTTCCGCGACATATGAGGTTCCAGCGGCTACAGACGGAGCGCGCGGAATGTAGATCGTCTTTGTCAAGGAAATCGAAGATATGGGAAAGGATTTCGAAGGGCAGCGTATGGTTTATGCGACAGCTCTGCTGGATGAGGCTGCGTCTCGCATCACTGGTGCACGGATGGGAGTACGGTGCTTTGCGCCACCTTGCACCGTATGCCCCCAACAAGACGATAATGAGGAATAAGGGCCAGGCGATCATGAATCTGATGAGTACTAATGCGAAAGGCAAGAGCGATGCTGTACGTTATAACAAGTTCCCATGCCTTTATGCCCTGCGGTCTTCCGTAACTGATGCCTCATGTCCACAGCCACAACGTTGTGAAAAGAAGAACAGCTACTCGGCTGCGGATTTCAGCCCACTATGTAGGCGGTCAAGCTACTCAGACTCAACGATAGCCGGAGAGGGAAGTCCAAGCTGAGGAGACGCGCTACGTGAGAGTGCACGAACAGCTTGGATCGGGATCGGCGTTGATCGACATATCGGACGCGTTTGCCATGTGGCTGTACATGAGCGCATTGACCGGTCAATGCTACACTCTTTGTTATGCCTCCACTACTCTACCGCAGGACTCGAACCGCTGCAAAATTCCATTCACCCATCTGGCACGGTCTTCCTCCGCGCGGTCTTGATCCCTAGCGTTTATTATAATGTTCATTCTAGTACGACATCGATAATCTCATCCGTCGCTCAGTCCTTTCTGCCCTACGTCGCTCCCCTACCCCCTTCTGTCTCTTTCAATTTAGCAGTACTGGGACGAACGAGAAATGCGACGATTTCATGTTTCGCAGATGCCTCGAAGGAGGACAATCGGCCTTCTCAGACGGCACCCGTTTCTGTTGTTGTTCACGAAGGGCAGACCATAATTTTTGTGACAGACACGACTGCACACTCGCTACTTCTGTTGTAAGTCTTACCTTCGAACTTCCTTCGATGGCAAGGCTGACTCCCTTGCAACAAGTATCCTTTTCTTGGCGGCTATTTTCTCATTAAGAGATATGATGGATGCCACATCATGGTTCTTATTATGTGGGTGTCTGTCCCCACCAGCAGGAACTCCGCTTGGCCCGACTGCAAAGGATCAGAAGCGATAAAAGGTCCACAGGAAGTTCATGCAAGAGATTTCGTTTCCTTTGTCTCGCTCAGCATGACGACCTTCGAGACCGGGTACGGACCCATAGACGAGGATGGCGGCCAACTTTTCTACACTGACAGCGGCGCCGTGCCAAACTCGACTACCTATAAAACGGTCTTCCTCTTTCACGGAAGTGTAGTTAATGGTAGTAAGGATTTCAGCTTCCGTGCAATGGTGATGCGGACTCACTACGAACCAGACATATTCCGTCGCCTCCTTCCCCTCGCTGCCTCGAATAACCTTCGTGTTGTGATCCCTAATCGCCGCGACTATGCCGGATCTACCAGATACACGAACGAGGAGCTGCTGTTGCTGCAACAGGGCAAGAGAGAATTCTTCGAAACAGTCGCCGCCAATACGATTTCATTCATTTCCTGGTTCGTGAAGAAACATGATGTACCTACATTGAGTCTCGACCGCACAACCGGAGGCATCATTACCATCGGATGGAGCATGGGGACTTGCACGTACGTGTATTCTACGAGACTGAATGAGTCAGAGGCCACGCTGAACTGTTGACAGGCCTTTATCGATGTTAGCCTACCCGGATGCTATTTCGTCCGCCATGTACGCGACCATCGAGCCTTACTTCAAGCAGATGGTTTTATTCGGTAAGCGATCACAGAAAGGCACTCATCGCAGTGGACTCTTGACATGGCATAGACCCTCCTGCAGTCGCGTTCGGATCCGATACCATGCCGGAATACTACGTCCCATTTACGGACCCAGAACTCAAGTCTCCTGAAGAGATGCTCAGCCACTTTGGCGTCTGGGTCTCGTCGTATTATGACCATCCCGACTTCGCATCACACTCTGCGGAAGGTCTGGAAAACAGGAAACACGGAGATCGAAACTCCTTGCAGAATATGACCCCGGAGGATATGGCGGCTACTCTGGATCAGATTGCCGCAGTGCGTTCGGAGCTGCCGATGTAGGTTTCCTTTGTATCCCGTGTCTTGATTGGTCATTACTCGGATTTAGGTTCACTCCCCCCGTGCAGCGGACGCTTAAGGAACAGGCAGAGCGCGCCCTCTGGGACGAGGCCATCATAGAGAGAGTCTTTCCCGACCTGGAGATCGTGCACCAGTATTGTACCGCGTCGATCTGGTCATGCGCTTGGGCTTTCTTCGAGAATGAGCATGTCTTGAAAGAGCATAACGAGGCGGGAAAGAAGGTCCGCCAGATCAAGTTCGTCGAGATCCCTGGAGGCAATCATTTCGTACGTCAATCGAAACACAGCACTGGGCGCATCACTAATCCTCCCGTAGGTACACTGGGACCATCCAGAGTTGTACATCGATGCAATCCTCCATGCATTTTAGAGTAACCTATGTCATTTTGTGCACAAGGAGAGGCAAATAAGCTGGTGAATATTGATAAACGAGACGCTCGACACATCGTAAACATACTCAACCAGCGTTTAATGCGATTGGTGCATTATATCTCCCAGATGCTCGACGAAGATTCATACATCGCGCTTCCTGTCCGTCTTTGGAGACAGCACTCAGCAAGTGTCGTCCAAGAATGAACGGGAACTCACATTTTCCTCGTCAGTCCATGTCATCACACTTGTCGTCTGGGAATAGGTGAGCTAAACGGGTTAGGGAATCGATGTCGAGCAACTAACCACAAGAATGGTTCGCCCTTCATTATGCTCGTGCTCTGGGTTGTTCATCGAATCCATGGGAAGGGACAGGACATCCTGAGATGTCTGGTTCCTGATTCGAGCGCGTGTGTTGAGACTGAATGATATCAGTTCAGTCTCGAAGAACAGCGGAGCAAGGATACCTTCCGACAACGGACAGGACGTAGACTAGAATACCGTGTGAGTGGCTTTACACGCGCGGACACATATGTCACGTACATTGACAGCTAGGCAGGAGGGGAATCATGCTGATAAGCGACGTCAGCAGGTTCCAACAAGACAGGATGGATCCGGAGCCTACAAGAACAGAGCTGAGGGCCTCCAGACGAACTGCAGTATTTCAGCTTCATGATCAATCCAACATCATTCCGAGTACGCACCAGAACGAGGTTGAACAACGCCGCAAGGCTCGTAATCGCACCGCGATTGATGGCGAGTATAATCAACGTGTCGAGTAGGGTATCGGTTCTGGGGCCACTGATGAGTACACTGTACAGGCGGGGACGTCAGACGACGAAGAGGCGTACGCTTTGATCCCCGTCCTCTTCCCATTGAGGATCCAGCATAAGGTGACTGTGATTGTAAGATCGCATGCCGCGGTGGCGCCGGCTTGAATGCTTGTGACCACCTATGCGACAACGATCAGAACAACGTTAGGATCGTGGTCAAGCACGCGCATGCCTCTGTGTGGATTAATTGGCTGAACGTTCCTCCGATTCCACTGAGACGTAGATCAGTACTTGAGGGCACAGATCTTAATTTGTGTGGGGATGAACGTACGCGAGGGTCGTCTGGGCTGTGAGATCCAAAGCAAATGGTCAGCCATGCGGTCTAGTTTCGAGAATATGTCAACACACCGATGCCGGCGCCTGCATCGACAGTGAGCAGTGTCAAGAGAAAAGACGCCAGGGACTCACAAATATTCAGCAGCGCAAGCAGGGCCTACGATCGCAGCATTAGCGGTGAAGTAGCTTGGGAGCAACGAAGACAAACAATGGGAACAGCAAGATACACATTTCGTGTCACTACCGAAAGAGTTATCTCGTGTAGCGGGGAATAACAGCGACGAAGAAAGCCTTACGGTACCAGATCCGTGAGACGAAAAAACTATGGACGGAGATCAAAGCGACGAAACGGATGCCACGGCCACTTACCATTGTGAGATAAAAGAAACGATATACTAGTGAGGACTAGTGAATGGTTTTCCTTTCAAATTCACAGTACACTCACAACTGCTAGAAGTTGAACCTGGACGGCATGTTGAGAATGTATATACATCAGCAGTCCGAATACCTACTAAGCCAGTCCTGGAGACGTCTGTTAGCGGGCTGAAGAATATCAGAGCTCCAAATTTATCATACCTGGGCATGAAGTCCAGTTCTTCGAACCGACCGAACCGAACAATGAGTTCCACGTAGATCGCATGCACAAACGTCGCTATATGACCGCAGGAGAGCAGCCTACACTGCGTTAGCTGGCGGCTAAGAAGATAAGATGCAATTTTTAACCCTAAAGCGCACACCATGAAGCGCACACCTCTGGAGTCGGATGAGCCCAATGAGCTCCGAAAGTATTGCAGGACGACGAGCTGCGCGGGATTATTAATTCAACGGTTTCGGAAACACTCCATGACTTACCATGCCTGCCCCAAAGCAGCTTTACCTAACATATGAAGTCGAAGGACGCGACGGAGAGAAATGGACTCACATTAGGTCGATGACCAGCGCGATAAACATGCATCCAAAGGTGTTGACGAAGCTTTCTGCCATTTGGTGGGGTGATTGAAAAGAATGAGGCGCAGTCCGCGAAGCCTAGTCTTTTGTAGACGGGAAACATAGTCGTTAAGCGGTTCCCACAAAGGCGCGTATAGCCTGATCATGATGGGAGTGGAAAGAGAATATAAAGCGCGCGATTGGATCATAATGGAACAATGTTCGGCAACGCCCGCCAAACGAGCATTTCTTCTTGAACTTGAAGTTCGACGGCCATGGTCGTGATTGGTCTGCAATAATTTGCTCATTTTCTCCTGCTAACAGCGGTGGAAACGGCCAGCATTCCACTCTCCCCAGTCTGAATGAGCTAATAACCCGCGCCGCCCGCATCAAGGGTACTAAATCGATGTGCGTCCTTGTGGGGGACTCGGGGAGTCTCTCCACCAATAGACCTCGGCTAGGTCTCATCGAAAGCTACCGTTGGTGGTAATAAACGGATATCTTACATGAAGTGCTCATGCGACGACGGATGAGGCGCAAGGCAGGAACAGGTACACTTTGGAGATTACTAGTAGCGGCGGGATTCCTAAACTGATCATCGCTTCGCCTCCAGGTTGACAGCCGGGACGCGCGGTTCACATCAGAACCCTTGGGCTGGTCAATAATTTCCACCTACGACGGACAGCCTGAGAATTAAACTTTCAAGTCCAATCTGCGCCTACTGTTATCAAGATTACGTGCGCCACATCATCTCCTTCAAGACGTATCTCCGCCAGACCTCTTGTATTCCGACCACTGTGCCTTCGCGCGAAGTGCGACTTCCTGAGGGCTTAGACCACCCGTATTATCCGTATAAGAGTAAAACAAGTCTGGATCCTCTTCTTCGAGCTTTTTCCTCTGGCGACAGAACCATGCCGCGACCTGGCTTCTCTTCAAGCCCGTTATTTCCATGACACGAATAGTCTCTGGCACATCAGGGTAGATCTCCTCGTAGAACGACGCTTCGAGGATAGCGAGTTGTTCGGGCGTCTTGTGCTTTAAGCGCGGTTCACCTGCCAAGGCTTTGAGGCGAGCAGAGTACCATCTGCGCAAAGGTATAAGCCGACGCATCAGAGACATATTGTAATCACGTACCTTCCAACCTCCTGCGAAGTGACCTCGCGTCCCATCTCCGATAGAATGATGGCCGTCATGCAGGACCGGCTCTTGCGTGGGCGCTGCCCTCTGGAATCGAGCACGTCAGACTAAAGAAACATAATGCGAAGCGCAACATACTGTCCGAAAAATTGCGCTGTCTCCATTTCCCGCTCCAAGTAGGCGATTTGTGCCTCGGTAAAAGGCTCTGCACGCGTCATCGCCGTCTGGAGAACAAAAAAGACGGTCGTGAAGATAAATGAAGGTGTTTGACGCGTGATCCGCTACCTTCTCCTTCACGAAAGTGTCCTGGTAGAAAGTGACCGTCGGACGGGGAACGAAAGAAAGGTGCCACGGCGGACTTTGAAACTTATTTTGAATTATTGTGTCAGCCAAGTGTCAGCAAAGCCGGCGAAGACGTTAACGCGTCAACCAAGATTGTGAGGTCTTGAGAATCGCCTTGAATCTCATACATTGGAGTGGAGTCACAGTCAGGCGGTGGGATTGGAAGCCTGCTACCACTTCTAGTTCCAGTACAGCTAGTACAGCTCCAGCATAAGTAGGTCAAACTTTTCCGTGCTTCAACTTGGCTTCAACAACCCATTTTGTATAAGCGATACCATCAGCATAATAAGATCGACGGCGCGAGTGGAGGTACACCATAAGTACAGATGTGAAAAATTCAAGTACAGCAAGCGATGCTGGATATGTCCAAAGGTATGTCCAGGAACCGGGCGAAGACAGATATCGACACGCAGTCTATAACGGTCACACGGACTAGTTTGTAGGGGTCGACGCCGTCGAGTCCATATCTGCCATCTTGATATCCTCCTCAACGTGGTCTAGCTTGGTCGCTGACTTGAAGCTTTTCCACTTGTGAAGCAAACTGTGCCAACTGATCCCTAGATCGAAGATTAAGTTGCTGGAAAAGATTGAAGAGCAGACGACGTGCCGCCTACGGTCTTTGAGGCCCTCGAGCATATTGATGATGTCGTCCTGCTCGCTAGTCTTCAATTCGCCACCAGGAAGGTTGACAGCGAGTTCTTTAGCATGCGCTAGGGATGATTTGAAGTCATTTGTCTACGAATATTTGTTGGTTAGAAACGTGAAAAGTGAGATGCGCAATGAAGGTGCATATGGAGACGTACCGCTTGTAACAGAGCTTGCCGGCCTTGAACTGTTGCCGTTGTGCCAGGATCGAGCTCAAGTATCGTGACGAGTTTACCAAGTAGGCTTGCATACAGAGAGGTAGGAAGGCTGTTCCCGCTACCTGGCATTTTTGTTTCCCCGGAGTGAGGATTAGACATGATGGATATCAAGAATGCATTGAAATTGTTGAGTTCGTCATGGACCGTGTTGGTCTTACAGCCCATGCCAACTACTGTAATATCTCTGATAGTATATCGGTTAGTACACGCGCCTGTCACGCGCGAAAGCTGGGTTCGACTCCCAGTCAGAGAGATTAAAGTGAGGTGGAACTGCTTTTTATTGGTCCCGCCGTCCCAACTAGGGCGTCTGTGGCGCTAGGGTGGCGCAGTAAACGTTTAAACCTCCGGGGGCCCTGGCGCAGTGATTCGTGAACCTACGCCCACGGTAAGTAAGTAAACTGTAACGTGGCCGGGCCGCCTAGGGTTGCGCAGTATATTCCCCGAGGGGTTAGTAACCTCGGCGGAATATACCCCCATTTCGGGGTGTGTTATTAACGGTTAGTAACGGTTAATAACCGCACACGTGATGTAATGTGGCGTATTTTCCCGGTCCTAAGCAAAATTTTCTTCTCAGGCCCTCAGAAACCTCTTGAATGGCTGTGAGATAATCTAATGTAAGTTTTACTGGTCTTCTGATGTATGTATTCAGTCTAGTGTCTCATTACCAGTCCATCTTGCCTGCAATCACCCTCCTCCCCGCCGATCCCGCCCCAACGCGCCCACCCCCGCCCCACCTGTTCACATGACTGCATCATGTGATGGGTTAATAACTGCCCAAAAACTTACCTCTCGAAGGGGTGTTATTAACCCGGTTAATAACTGTTAATAACCGGTTAAATATCGAACGGCGCGATATTATAGGTATCCTGCGCAACCCTAGGGCCGCCGGGGCAAAAATTCTTAGCTATCGTCCATTCAGCGGTACACGCAGTTGATTGTTGGTTGATTGACAGATCTCGTTGATCTTGATGCCAAGCAATATGATCATCCACAGGTGCGAACAGATGGCTGGTTCACGTTGGGTTCAGGTCGACAAGGTCGATGTCGCGGTATACAATGGCATAATGCTCAGTATTGCAATTGAATAAAATTGAAGCTCAACCAGTGAATAAGTATGTCACAACTCGTTCATCTGTCAAAGCGCGAGAAGAAATGAGGGAGTAGAAGAAAATCCGTGTGAGTAGCAAGTATTAATCGGTCCAGACAGTAAAAGGGTGCAAGCAGAAAGCATAAGAGTAAAAGGCATAATAATGATAAGAGGCGTGATGGGGAATGAGGAAGGCGCTCAAACATGTGGCGACGTGTATCCCGGAGACTCGTAGCCATACGCGTACGCAGGCGGCGGCAGCACATCCGGATGCGGCTCAAACTCGTATTCCGATTCGAACCCCGCCTTCTTGCTGAAGCCGCCCTTGGTCGACAACTTGGCGGTCGACGATATCGACGGCCGCGCCCAGTGGTGGTGCGTCGGCGTGGTGGGCGACGGCGTGAGATCGCCAATCCCGTTGGGGCTAAAGTCCTTCATCGGCGCGCTGAACACCCAGGCCCCGTCCGGCCCTCTCGTCGCTATGCGCATGTCTTTGCCTGGCGTGTGCACTACCCCACACAGTGAGCTGGCGTGTGCGCAGAGCAGGTCGCGGGGGCACTCACCGAATCGCGGCTCATCCCCGCCCGGATTCAGCTCTCTTGACGCATAGGGCGTGATCCTCGACGCCAAATGCCCATGATCCACCACCGTCGCCCGCCGGCCCCCATCATCCCACGCCGACGATGCCGCTTGTTTCCGTCTAAAGCGCACTGTTGCTAGTACAATAACCGCAACCAGTATAGCGCCAATAACAGCCATGACCACGCCCGCTGTGAGGAGGCGGTGGTCACTCATCTATGTACACAAGTCAATACGATTAGCCAGGGGGTCAAGATTCAAAAATAGCTCCCCGATGTGCATACCTTGTGTGTGTGTTCAATTTATGAATTCAGCCCAATTACAACCAGAGAATGAAACAGAGAGAAAGTGGTCGTAAAAGAATGTCGTCGTGCCCGCTTCAGCAAGTCACTATCAGCGTCAAGAGAAAGCCTCAAGCCAATGAAGTTGGTACCTGGATGTTTTCGATCGAAACGGTTGATGGCGGTCACGAGACGAGGACGCGTCGAGTTGAGATGTGTACCACTTTTGGGACTGGGAGGCAACGACCAGCGTTGGCGTTGTACGATATGAAAGTAAGATACAAGTTTCCGTACGCTCCAGGCTCGTTGAATTCAGTAGCTCTGAACGGCGGCCCAGAATGCAGGGTCCTTACCGCGCGTGCCAAGGAACTGGACACACGCACTGATTGACGCGTTGGCGTCATTTGAAGTCTTCATTGAGAGACATGGACACTGGTAACGAAGAAAGAATGTTACATTGTCATAGCTAAGAGGCAAATACCCTCAATCGGGGGCTACAAAGTCCTGTTATCTACGCGTCCGTGATATATAAATCGTCAAGCGAGAGTCCGAGGTATTGATAGTACATAAAGACACAGGTCCAAGAACTAGAGATTAGTGAGTCGGATGGTAGCAGACAAGAGATATCCTTACTTACTGCCAGTCGTCAAAATGTCGTCCGTCTGCTAGCAGCTGGTCGGTGGCATACAGAGTCCCACTCTTTCAGCGCCTTCACGAATCCATCATTCGGTTTCACACATGCCCGTCGCGCATGAACAAGCGCGAACGCGCTATCATATGTCATGCCTCGCTTCCGTATAAGATAGGCTATCACAATCGTCGCACTCCGAGAGACGCCCTACACTTCAGAATGAGGTATCGATTCCACCACCACCGCGTGAAACACGCACCTGCTGACAATACACCAGCACATTCTGACCAGACCGCAAAAGCCCGTCAATGTGAGTGCACACAGCTTCAAGGTATGGCTTCAGATCAACACTCCTCTCGTCGAGAATATTAACCTTGTACACTTGGAAGCCGCTGTTCTCTGGGAGCGGCTGCCAGCTCTGATCAAGTACCTGTACAAGGTGATTGATCTTGTGAGCGCGAAGTGTTTCGGTCTCGTATACGGCGGCCATGGAACCGCAGTAGAGGGCGCCGGAAGAAGTGGGGAGGTCGGAGGAAAGTATGAGGTGCATTGGCGTGCACATCGCCTGCATGACATCGGGAGCCATTGAATCAAAGCGAATCATAGGCATCGTTGAACCAGAGAGTAATGTTATGGTGGCGTAAGGCGCTGCAGTCCCTTATATAGAGGTCAAGAGCGACTCGTAATAGCTTGACAGGCACTTACGCACAAGTCACCAGCCGCCCGACAGGAGGCGGGATGTATGTCTAGGCCAATGATGTCATACGCCACACGGTCGAGGGAGGCCCAGACGATCATCATCGTTGAGTGACCAGTAAAGCGAGGAAGACGCAAGAGCGAGGCTCGAGTTTCGTGGCTCGAGATTGCAGACGAAGAAGCGCCGAACTTGGGGTGTGCTGGCCTGGCCAGAATTCATCCGTGGGTCACGTAAACTGGTGCGGCCAAGAAGCGCCAATAATCTTATTTCATTGTCGTATTATGGCACACATTCATTCGAGGTGCGTCGCGATACGAATAGAGGCTTCGTACCGTCGCGCGTGAGGAGATCATGTCCTAGTTTACAATAAACTCGGGTGTAGAGAGAGCCGGGACGAGACATACGCAGCTTGAGAAGCATCTTGAAGATAGTCGAAGGTTCTCCGAAACTGGCATTGGTCAACAAGTTCTCGGAGCCAGAAGACCATCGCCCTCGTTATATACATAGCAAATTTCTCTGTGGGAGCGCAACATCATTCAATCTGTCAAGGCCCGGCAACTTGTCAGCGTTGACGTGAGAGAGTCTAAAGACAGAGGTATGTGGGATTCCTGGCGGCGTGATGATAGCAACTGAGAGTGAGCGGGGCACGCAAGAGACGGTGTAACTGTTGCACTTCGAGTGCGTGGACATGATGGTAAAAGGCAGGAGGGCCGATGCTGATCTACATCACGAAAATTATGCCGCAGGCAAGGTCCTGTCACAGCAGGGTTTCGGAGTATACTTACCCTCTTCATTCAACTATGGAGAACTTTTTTCAAGCGCTAGAAACGCTAGAGTTGCTACACCGTAGCTGAACTCTGACTATATTGTCGCCGTACTGCTTTCACTTACTATCCCACATAGCACTCGACTAATAATTCCAAATGTATGCATGCCATTAGATCCAAAATATACATTTCCATGTAAGTATAAAGTCCCAATGCCTTCCTTACCCAAACGCAGCCGTAAAATCCCTAGACGCCTGCTGCCTCTCCCCTTCCCCTCCTCCCCCACGTGCACTCCCATTCCCCGTCCCCTTGCCCCCCTTTTCAACCTTATCCCTAAACCGCCTAATCGCATCCAACCGCTCCATCCAATTCGTCCTCACCTCCCTCCTCCCTTCCCCTTCCCCTCCTTCCCCTTCCCCTCCTTCCCCTTCCCCCTCCTCATGCTCCCTCCCCTCCCCCGTCTGCGCATACACCCCCGCATACCAATCCGCCAGGAGACACACCCGCCGCACCACAACCGGCAACGCCCCTCACTAACCACCAGCCCGTTCGTCTCCTCCGCGCACAGCGGCGAGAACCCCAACATGCCCCGCGCCCTCTGCAGCGTCACATGGAAATACGCATTCTCATGCGGACTCGTCGACGGCGCGGGCGTATACCGCGACCCGCCCGGGCTCGGGCTCGGACTATGCGGCGCGATGACAATGTTCACAAACTGGAACTGCGTCCGCAGCGTGTCAAACGAGTACGGCCGCCCAGAGTCGTTCCACACGATCCGCACATAGTCGTTCCCGACGTGCCGCTTCTTGCGGTTCACCGTCTCAGAGACGTCCGCGGTGCGCGGGGAGGGCATCATCGTCGCTACGTGGAACAGGATCTGCCCAATGTCGTCCCACCATGCGTATGCGTATTCGCCGTCCTCTGTCGGGTCGAGGCCGCCCTATAACGCTGCGTTTCAGCAGATAACACTTGATAATTAATTACGAAGAGGCTCACAGCATACACATCCATCTGGCCCCTCAAATCAATCAGCCTCCCCAGCCCACTCAAAAACCTCGTATACGCCGGCGACCCATGCGTATTCAGCAGAATCTCCGTCTCCGTCGTCTGCGCGGGCGCAACATACAACACGCCCACCTTGTGCGTGTCAATCACCGGCAGGCGGTCCAGCGTAGCCAGAAACCGCGTCAACACCGGGTCCGCACCAGAGCCACCAGAGTGCACCAACAACGGCGGGGGCAGGCCCAGTTGCAGCGGGAGAAACGCCGGGTCGACAGAAACATCCTTTCGTCTTTGCGAAGGCGCAGTCCGCGACCACACATATCCCGTAATCGGGTCTGGCCTCGCCTCCTCCTCTTCGTCACGTTGGATATGAACATCAACCCTCCCTTGCACCAACACGCCCACCACACTCTCCAAATCTGGGTCGACATCCCCCGGGCCCACCATCGGCGCATTCTCCAATCTACACAAAAACCTCGTATACCCCGACGGCCGCCGATTGAGCACCTCCATCCACCCCGCCTTGGGCGCAGGAAGCGTGCGGATCGTCAACACCGAGTTGGGCAGCAACCACGTCTTCTCTTCGTCCCTTCTACGTCAGTCATAATTATGTCGCTCAAAAGGCTCTGCGCAGGCCGCGGATCAGCAGACGCATACGTGTACCGCGCGAGCCAGTCAAAGCACACCTCCGTCGCGTCGTCAATACGCCCGGCGAGTAAAAGCTGCCGCGTGATGTACGGCACATGCGCTGGACGCGCAGGAAGCTTCAAAGCGAGGAACCACACATAGACTGTCCCGAACGATAATATCCTCACATGCTGCGCCATATCGAATCGGAGGCCCTGGCGTTGTCTGTGGTGTTGGAGGTATTGCAACGCGACGCCAAAAACCATGCGCCACTCTTCTTCTCGGAGATTCCGCGCGACAACTTCAGCCGCGTCGCCGACAATGTTGAGAAAGGCGAGTATGTGCGGCGCCATGGCGGGCGAGGACATGATCTGGCTGAGCTTTTCCAGGATTGAGGGGAGGTATTTTGTTAGCGCCGTCGGCAGCTCGAACGCCGCTAGACTAAGTGCCGCGAGCGCGAGACGCGGGGCGGTGTCCAGCCCTGCTAGCAGTGTAGAGATCACAGCATTGGGGAGGTTGGTCGGCGACGGGAGGAGGAGAGAACGCCGGTATGAGAGAAGCACGGTAAGGAGCGGATAAACAAGTTGATGCCCATTGGGATGTGGGAACGAGCGTGAGGAGCAGAGTTCTGTAACCAGACGGGTGATACCAGCCCGAGCTATAGGCCCACACCAAAAATGCTTATTCGTCAACTGCGAGGGCAGATGCACGAGCACATACGAAGCAAGCTCCCACTCTGAAAGGAGCGAGCACAAGGCTGAGAGGTACACAGACACGGGTAACACCGGAACACGGTCTGGTCCTTCCGGATCGTAGGTAATCAGCGTGGCGCTCACAGTATCCACGATGAGCCCTCTCTCATCCTCTGCTTCTTCTTGATCGTACCACAAAGGAACCTCTCTAGGCTTCCTTCCCCGATCTCTAGCTCTCCTCAGCTCAGAGGCAGCATCACTCGGTGTACCTTTAACACGTCCAATGATCGCGGCTAGAGCGTGTATTTGTGCCTTTTCGCCGTCAGAACCAGTACCCAGAAACACACAATGGTCTCGGTCGGCTCGGAGGCGCATGAGGACGGAGAGGATGGCGAGGCGAGTGAGAGTGTGCGAGGTAGGGGTGGTAAGGAGTGTGATGAGGATGGAGAATATCTTGAGAGTTAACGGAGACATTATGGGAGATGGGAGAAAGGCGAGTTGAGTGAATGTACGGAGGAGAGCGTGAACTGCACCAAGACTGGGTGGAGGCGGGGGCTCGGTCACAGGTGGTAAGGGCTGTGTCTGAGACGATACAGGTGGACCACGGAAGGAGGATAATATACCCATCACGTCGCGGGTTGTAGACGCTGAACGCGATACGGTGGGAGACGGAGACCGAGATGGAGACGTAGCTTCAACAGAAGGCTGCGAAGCCACACTCACCAGCAACTCTAAGAGATCGTCTGCACCCTCTCGCAGCACAATCTCGTCTCCAAGTATACGCCACAGAACGTCGTGTGCATCGTCGCTGTGCTCAACAGTGTACGTGTGTACAACATCAGCGAGATCGCGACGATAGGTGTCCATATCGCGCACGCTCTCGTACACACTCCAAAGCGCCTCCATTACACGTGCTGCCGTGGCAGGCCGGTGCATAGCGCTGTTTCGCAAAAGGTCTTGCCACGTCGAGAGCCATTCGGGAAAGGTAGGGGTTAGAGGAAGATGTGGAGGGAGAAGGGCGGTCGTGGCGTCAGGTAGGTGAGCAGAGATGAGTAGCAGTGTGGAGGAGAGGGGTGGATGGAGTGCGGCGTAGGAGGACGTGAAAGTAGAGACGCCAGAGTCCGTAGGAGATGTGTTGGTGCGGACTGGGGAGACGTCAACGACAGTGTGAGATTCCTACAAAGCCGTTAGTCATATCAACAAAAATACCAAGCACATACGGAAATTGCAGAATGTAACTAGCAAGGTTATACAACGTCTGTCCCACCGCGACACCCTCCTCATAGTCCAACGACGGGGCATCATCGTCCCTCTCATCCAGCTCTTGCAGTATATCCTTGAGCGTCTCAGCAACCTGCCCCAGAATGGACTCTGCACCGTCGACATCGATCCAGGCCACCACGCTGTTACTTAGAGCGGAACCCAACTTTGCTGCGTCCCAGGACATATTGCTGCTGTAGGCACGCTCCATGAGATCGCCGGTCATATTATCGAGTGAGGTCGGCATGCCAGAGTGCGAATAGGAAAGGGAGGCTTGGCGGCTGATGTACGCCCGAGCCAGACGCGCTGTCAGAGCGCGGCGAATGTGTAAACGGAGGGTGCGGTGGGCGCCGAGGGAGGTGAGGAAGGATGAGGGGGGCGTCAAGTGCTTTTTGAGGATGAGGAGGGCAGAGGAGGAGTACGGCCCTGTGAGGAGCGCGGAGAGTGTCTCAACAAGGTCGGAGGACGGGGAGGAGGTGGTGGATTTTGGGAGGGCGAGGCGGGGGAGGGGTGTGAGTGTGGATGCGAGGGCGCGGAAGAGGACGGGGAGGACGTCTGTTAGGGAGGAAGGGGGTAGGGTGCGGAGTTGGGGTGTGAGGTGGGTGAGGTATAGCGAGACGGCGATGTCTCCAGATGATTTTGGATTTGGACTTGAGGGGACGGTGGATAGTGAGGAGGGATGTCGTCTATGCGTAGGCGTCGGTGGAGGAGGAGGCGAACCCACAGCATACCTATCAACGAGGGTAGCATAAAACTGAACCAAACTCGCCAGTTCCGCTTTCGGCACCCTTGCAGCAATCGCCGGCTTATCCGCAATACTCGTCAAAAACGCTGCCAGTATACCGATACTCCTTTCTCTCTCCGCCCCGTCCTCCTCAAACGCACCCTCAATCCACCCTTTAAGTAACCCGAGAAACGCCACCTCGTTGCCCACCAATTCCGTCCCAAACTTTGTCACAGCCCTAAGCGCCTTGAACCTTGGCTCCCACAGCTCCCTACTCCATTTCGGCGATCCGAGAAAGAGTGAAAAGTATATGAGCCGATCACTCGTACGCAGACTCTCTGCTTCGCCATTCTCCCAATACGCGGACAGGATGTCGAACCCGGCTACTTGGAGGGCGCTAGGCGCTGTGCTGCTACAATACGTCGTCAATATCGGTAGGAGCTGCTCGGCTGGAGGGAGTGGAGAGTATGTTGCTAGAGCAGCAGCGAGTGCGCGCGCGTAGGCGAGATTGGGCGCGGTGGACTGGGAAGGCTGGGAGAGCGTGGCGATCAGTATCGGCAGGGGCGGCGGAGGCGTCGGCTGGGGCTCTTTGTCTTTTCGGCGCGAGAAAAAGGACGTGTTGGCGCGCTGCCGCCGCGGCGGCGATTGCGACATCGTGGGCGGGAGTCAAGATTCAATGATCATGTGATGTCCGTTTTCTTGCTCTGAACCACCACTAACGTAAACTTTATCGCCTAGGGTTTATTTCACCACCCTAACGTCCCTCCTGCACTCATCTACAGCGACGAGTCATGACTACTATAAACGCTTTCCTCCGGATCCATACGCCCCGAATGCCGGAGTTTCGCAGGCTGCTGCCTTTAACGCAAGGATGATTGGAGAATCTCGCGACGGTCTCGATGTTATGCTTGTTTTTGTATGTATCTGCTTTCTTTATCATCTCATATGGTACTACTTATCTAAATGTCGGTGATATAGGCTGGCCTTGGGTTCTCTGCAGTTGTCACGTCTTTCTTGATGTCTGCTTTCCTCCTACATGGTCCGCTTTCCATGCAACTCGCCATGTTCATTCCCCAACGTCACCTCTCCCTCTGTTACGGCCCATGACAAGTTCAGGCCAGACGCGAGCAACGTTCGGGATGTCCCTACCCTCTGGTTCGTCATACCTCCTCGGAGCACTCACCTTCCGATGCATCGAATGACAATTGGTCACATTCTTTACCCAAGCCGGAGGGAGCAACAGTTCACTTGTTCTATGATCAATTTCCATGCAGGCACTCGACTGGCTGTTCCCCTTGTCGTCGAACCCGACTGTGTACACGCCATTGGAGGTCTCGGCCCAAGCCTTTGCACTCTTCATTACACGGTGAACAGTAATTTCTATTTGGGCAAGAGATCCTTTTTCGGGTTATGTCATATGAAGCTGGCAGGCTGCCCTGGAAAGGGTTTGTCGCACCCAGATATTCTTTGCGGGCGGCGAAGAAGAAAGCGGAGCCGTGGCCGGGGGAGGAGAAGACGGCGCTGGAAACGTCTTCTCTGGAACAGTATCAGGTCCCTTGGATTGGCCTGGCGGGGTCATCGGGATACCTGGCTGCGCTGCCCGAGTGATGTCCGACCCGTCAGAGGACATACTCGACAGCTCACTAGCATGGCTTTCCCCGAAGCTGCGGGTATCAGAACGATTTAGCTCAGAGCCGGCCAATTGTGGCGGCAAGTTGATATGTCCCGTCTTGTAGTGGTCAAGGGCCCTCTGCAAAGAAGCCCGCGCGGCGCCTGTGGCTGCCGCTCCAAGATATGGACTTTCTGCAGAAGGAGGCATTTCTACCTCTTCTTTCGCATCCGAAATCCTCTGTGTACTCGAGACATGATGATCATGCCCAACTTCACGTTACCGAGGCAATGCCGCTCTGTCCTAGAGATAAGAATGCCCAAGGAAGATGAACTTGGTCCTGGTGAATGACTTATTTGCATTTCCGAAACAGCCTATCATCTTTTCAGAGAATTGGAACTGGTACGACTTCTGCTGTGTGGGCACTCAGGCAATTCGATATGCCGTCTATATTGCGGCCTTTTATCTGTGAAATCTGACTCGGCGCGCCAGGAAGTCGTTGACCACTGCATGAACCTTGCAATCTGACATTCGCTTGATGACCGTACCGACTATCTCGACTATTTGAACGTCTACGATCAAACCGATGTTGACACTCAAAGGTCCTGCCTGACTCGGCCGACACACCCATCCTGGATCGAATGTAAGGCAACCGCGAAAACCATTCTTGCTTCGCTCGAAAGCCCTGACCCAGAGGTTCGTTTTCCAGAGTAGCAGACTTCTTCAATGGTCAACTCGCCGTACATGGTCCGCTGGACGCTGACCACGACTGTCTTGTTGGACAAGTGAGAGATCTGGAACTAGAAGGCGCAGAAGCAGTCAGTGGTCGCGTAGATCGTAAGATTGATTTAGGCGGGACCGTAACAAGTGTTACAGTAACATAAGACGTTTTATATGAGGGGATGTTCTTCCTCAAGCATAATGGAAGTCTATATCGCGTGTAGTATGCGTGTAATTTGGAAGTATGCACTGTGCAGCACGTCAAGCCGTGCACGTGAGCAATATCAATCTCTTCCACACACCTCCACGGTCAATCTCCGTGTCATCTCCAACGACGAAATTGTACCTAGAGAACGGCAGTGGGTATTCTTGCAGTGAACTGGACAGTGGGTCAGGGCAGGAATGGCACCAGATCTGCCAGGTTGGGCGACGAAGAAAGGTGACTGCCACTGGGTTGCATGGGACGCGTCTAATGCCCTGTATAGAGGCCTCAGAGTCTGGCTACAGCTCAGAGGTGGACGATGCGATAGATGAGCTCGAGTCTGGCTCTATTCCGCCCTCAGTCGGCGCCTCGCCATTGAAACGCAAGGCCAACGTTTTCGCCGACGTCCAAACTACAAAGCGTCCCAAAACTCAAGCCGGTACGCACCCGTCTCGTGTTATCAAGTTGAATTGTTGACTTGGGGAGTCTCTAGGCGGCTCAGCGAATTCGTTTCCACGGTCCATATCTGATTCTCAAGTCAAGAACAGTGCCGGTCCGTCGTCGCGTCCGTTGCCCAAGAAGAACGTCTCGAAGTCGGCCAACGCCAATTCTGGAGCACCAGCGTCCATCTCTTCGACTAAGTCATCCTACACCGCTTTCAAACCTAACGGTCTTCTGTCCCAATCCACTGCAAGCGGAAATGCAAGTGCGGGAACACCATCCTCCAGACCATCGGTCGACAAGTTGGCGTCTTCCTCATCATTCAAACCGACAGGCTTACTACGCACGGGCCGCAATGTCGATTTGCAGGCGGGTCCGTCACGGTCCCAAGCCGTCAGCCAAACCGTCAAACCCACAAGGCGAACCCGTCCAGAAAGGCTACGACAACGTTCGATATCTTCGCCTTCGCCACCGCCTAGTAAGAGGAAGAACACTCGTATGTATAATTACAGTATCATCGTCATTTCTGCTCACATTCAACTTTCATAGCTGAATGCATCGATATATCTTCGGATAGCGATGAATCGGCTGTAGCTTTCAACTCTAAAGCAAAGGGAAAGGGAAAGGAGAAGCAAAAGGAGAAGGGAAAGGAAAGGGAAAAAGCCAATCCTCCAATACGTCGCCAACGCCGCAACAGTGACGTTGTGATTACAGATTTTGTTCCGGCGTCTTCTCAGAAGCATTCCTCCCAACGCCAGAAGAGGCCTCTGAAGAGCACATCGTCTGTATCCTCCGAGGAAGTGATTGATCTCACCCGAAGCGATGAGGAGCAGGACCTTATGAACGGTAACGCTCAACCCCGTCCACGCCCTTCGGATACCAAATCTAAACCCGCTGAATTCATACATATTCTTGACAGCGACGAGGAACAAGAGCCTGCGCCCTCTGCTCGTCCCAAGGCTACCCTGCCTACCCCATCGACTTCTTCTGCATCTGCACCTAAATCGAATCCTGCACCTAAATCGGATCCTGCACCTAAATCGAATCCTGCACCTTCATCATCAGGCTCCCTACCTACGTCATCAGACACCTTAGCTCGTCCGCCCAGTACTTCTGTACGGTCACCTCCAACGTCCAATAGCACTCCAGAGCCTATGGATATTGACATGGGTATGGATATGGATATGGACTTTGACATTGACACAAATCCGGAAAAGGATGTTTTCGTCGACGCCTCGTCGTCCCAGGCAACTACGTCCAAGACCGTCTCAGTGCCTCCGAAGGCATCAATGCCAGAGCCTTCGTCTGTGAAGGTACAGATGCCGGAGCCCGCTTTGTCAACATCCTCCAAACCCACTAAACTCGGATCCTCTTCCCCACCCACCTCAACACTACGATCTGCACCTGACGTTCCGTCTTCTCCAAAGAACCCCGTTGTGCCACAACTCATCTCATCAGGAGCTCATCCCTCACCACGACAATCGACAGCTTCCTCACAACCCACCTCAACGTCACAATCTGCACCATACGTTCAGTCTTCTCTAAAGAACCCAGCTGTGCCACAACTCACCTCGTCAGAAGCTCACCCCTCACCACAACAATCGACAGCTTCCTCACAACCCACCTCAACGCCACAATCTGCACCAGACGTTCAGTCTTCTCTAAAGAACCCAGCTGTGCCACAACTCACCTCACCAGAAGCTCACCCCTCACCACCACAATCGACAGCTTCCTCATCTCGCCCTCCTGTCACTACAACATATATCCCACTACCGAGAAGGCGACCATCACTTGCAAAAGCCTCATCCTCTGCGGGCGTTAATGGATCTTCTCCACTGCACACTCAAGTCGTGGGAGGAATTGGGCCTAGCATGGACGCTCCTCGGTCCCAGGTCAGTCGTACACGCTTTCTTCGACCACTCGTGTGTCTAATATTATTCTTAGAACGATGTCGCCCCTACAGGTGGTTCTTCAAACTCACCAGCCAAAGCTGCCACGAAGTCTACAGGATCCAAATCGTATCTTCCACCTGCGAAGCCACCCGCTCTACCTGGGCCTTCAACTTCCCGACCTCTCCCTCCCAAGCCCAGTTCACTTGTATCATCCACCGCGCCTCCCAGCTCGAGTAGTTCTGCTTCGACCTCTAAGCCGGCTAGTCGATCATTAATAGATACCCTGGCTGCAGCATCCCAAACTAATAGCCGCCCTCTTATACCACATCGTCGTAAACCGAAAGCAAATGGGTCTATATCAGCTGAAGATTTGGATGCATTCCGAAGGGCGAAGAAGGAGGTTTATGAGCAGAATATCAGTCACCATCTGAAGCATAAAGATGATCCTGATCCAAGGGAGCATGCGCATTCGGGCAAAGGGAAACAGAAGGCGCTCGAGCAGGATTCTGTCATGTCGGATTCGGCAGTCACGTCATCGCAACGTAGCTCATTTACGACCTTTGAAAAAGGCAAGGGTGAAGGGACAGGGAATGACCATACACCAGATACACCGGGCCAAAGCAGCACTGATGAGCTCGATCTAATAACGCACACAACGCAGGACTTATTAGCGTCTGATACGCGTGGCATTTCGAACCTTACACTTAATACCCCGGAGGGGTCCAAGTCTGCTACACCTGGAACTGCCGCCGACGAGATGCTATCGACCAACACCGAAGGGATGGCTTCTTTGAGTTTGGATACTCCCGGGGAGACAGCTGCTGACTTGTTTGACGACGAGATGGATATTGATCCAACCGCATCCAGCGCTGAAGAGAGTGTAAGTCATTCAAACCTCTCAGCAATATACTTTTTTCTGACTTGCAGTCCCAGACGGACGCGGACGTCCATCTACGCGATGATCGATCCGAGTCTTCAGGACTTCGTCGTTCCTCTCGTCGTCATTCTGGCGATGTTTCCATGGAGTCAGCCTCGAGTGCTGCCTCGGATGACTCCGACATCGAGACACCTGCGCGAAGCCCGACTCCCCCCAAATCTGACCCCCGCGTCTTTGGCGGCTTCAGGGTGAAGAGGTGGGCTGACATTCGGGAGGACCTTCGTCGCCAACAACCCAAGTACCTTCTTGCTCGCGATCTTCCAAGCAGATTGCAGGATTACATCAATAACCGCCCAGCGGAATCGAGGGGTCATCCTCAGATGCGCAGATTGTTCGAACATGAAATCTACATCAACTCGGCGGACACTGAGCACGACGCGCCGGAGATCAAAGTTGAAAACTCTGTCGATGACGAGCCTTGTCCGCCATGGGAATTCTATTACACTAATGAGATGTGGCATACTGATGACATTCCTCCTCCCACGCGGGAGGGACTTGTTGGATGTGATTGCGTCGGTGATTGTTCCACGAACAAGAACTGCGCATGTAGAAAGCACCAACTGGAAAAGGCGGGCGAGTACGCTTCGGGAGATTTTGCGTACCATCCGGATGGCCGTGTCAAGGTGGACGCGCGCGGTGTGCCCATTTGGGAGTGCAACGATATGTGTCGATGTGACGGACATTGCGTCAATCGGGTAAGATCAGTTGTATGTCTTTCTTGTCCGTCGTAGACTGACTGGGTCGATGTAGGTCGTGCAGCGCGGGCGGAAATGTCCCGTCAAGATAGTCAAGACACTAGAAAAGGGCTGGGGTGTGTACTACTTTCATTTTTGCTGTCTTCTTGGTCTGACTGCTGCTAATAGGTGTTTTCTATTGTGGACCGAAAAAGCTTCCCGAGGGAAGTTTTGTGGGCATCTATTCTGGAGAGCTAGTGACGTTCGATGTTGGAGAGCAACGTGGACCGTGAGTTTGCACTCTACGACGCTATCTTTATCTCAACCACGAATGCAGGACGTACGATCAATCAGGGCGCACATACATGCTCGATCTCGACTTTTACCACATCCGTCAGAAGTATGAAAACGACCACAGGCTTTCTATTGATGCCTATCATGCTGGAAATGTCAGTATTTACTATTGTCGAGCAGTCCAAATGTTAACGATTGCCTTTGCAGTTCACCCGATTCATGGTGGGTCCCACATCAACCGGTCTAGCTAGAGAGCTTGCTTACCTGAATCATAGAATCATTCCTGTGCTCCAAACTGCTGTCTCCAACCTGTGTACATCAACGACGGAGAACTCAAGAAACCTCTTATGGCTTTTTTTACCCTTAAAGATTTGCTTCCAGAGGAAGAACTCACGTTTTCGTACTTTGGTGAACTGGTACGGATATTTCCTCCAATAATCAGGTGTCGTTTCTAACATGTATCACGACTTTGTAGAGTGAGGAGGAGCTTAAGGACAGGATTGACAGCGGGACAGAGAAGCAAGAGGATCCGAAGGCTGTTTTCGCTCCGTGCAGATGCGGGGCTAAGATGTGTATCGGTATGTGGAACGACTCAAGAATAATATGTGTCGGGACTCATGCCTGGTTAGGTGTACTCTTCAATTAATCTTTCTCAACCTCTTATGTATCTTTCATTACCTTTTCCTACTCAGATACACCGCTGTCCTCGTGGACTCTGCAGCCCGCCTGAACCTTTGGTGGTTAAGAGAACGACTTGAATGAGAGGGTGTGGAATGCTGCATGTAGCATCGAAATGTGTCAACTGAGTGACTCTCTGTCTACTGCGCTTTGTGCACGCCGCGACATTCCCAAGAGCCTCGTTTCTATGCTGATGGGTGTTTAATTGAGATGGCGGATTTCACGAGCCTGACCGTGGCTTGGTGGCTCGCAGCCTGTACAGGGATTACCCCGCTGCCCGTCCACACGGCGAGCAACAGGCACGTGTTACGTACGCTAACTCACGTCAGCCGCGCCGCGGTGCGCCATGGCGTACAGGGCAGTCAATGCTGACTGCGTCTCGCATTGTATGTCTAGAGTACAAATTTCGCAAGTTTTAGAAGTCATGGCTAACATCTAAATTATCTACAATGCGCACGAAACCAGGTAAATGACACGTCCTCTACTCGCAAGTCCTTCCTGACTCTTTTCGTAGGACGTCTTGAACAGTATCACTTCACGCGCGCTGCTCTCCAGCTCGATGGATGCGTCGTCTGCGCGGCAGAATATTTGTGCATCACCGGCCCAGTTTCCTTGACCAAGGAGATTCTCTACCCCGCTCTGGCGCATCTCATTCAGAGTCATGCTGCTCTTGGAATTCGCGTCGTTGAAAATCCGCCGATAGCTGCTCGTTTATGAGGTTGGAAAACGTCGATTTGAACCGCGTCGTTGTATTCGTCAATGGTCGGGTCGTGGATGAGGTCCTAAAGGAGCAGTTGGCCTTCACGTTAGACCTGACAACCAATGAGCCATTGTGGCGCATCGTTGTCGTGGATGAAAGAGTGGTCGTTTTCGTCTGGCATCACGGCATCGGGGATGGAATGAGTGGTGTAGCGTTCCACACCAACCTTCGTCACGCGTTATCTCTGTCGTCTCCGAGCGAGATGAAGAGTGTGGTCGCAGTCCCGTCGGACCTGGACCTCGTGCCAACCATCGAGTCCACCATCAATGTCTCCACTCCCTTTCTCACAGTCATTCGCGAGCTCAGTCATCTCTTTATTCCTACCTCATGGACGCGGGGCGCAAAGTCGTGGACTGGTGCTCCCGTTGGCGGCAATCCTTCGACTGCGATCGATGGTAGGGTCGTCAAGTTCTCTGGCTCGGAGCTCAGACAATTTCACGCGATTTGTCGATCCCACAAGGCCACCGTCACATCTGCGCTCTATAGTGTGGCGGTAGCCGCGCTCTCCGACGCCATCGGTACTACGAAGTTCAAAACACTTTCTGCCAACATTCCCATCTCCCTGCGCGCCCTTTCCAAGGCACCGCAAGAGGCGTTCTGCGTCCACATATCGGACTATCATCTAAACCCATCCATATCCTCCTCGTTTTCTTGGGACGTTGCCAGCGATGTGGCGGACAGCTTCGCAAACAGAGGCAAGGAGGTCGTCGGGTCGGCCTTCTCAAGTACCTCTTTGGCAATTATGCGGCGTATTTCAAGTCTCTTCTTGGCAAGAAGCGATCCGCCACGTTCGCATTGACCAATCTAGGCGTCTTTCCTAGCGAAGAACCGAGTTCTGGATCCTGGAGGGTTGAAGACATGTGGTTCGCTCAAAGTGATGTCTACACCGGAGCGGCCTTGGGTATCAGTGTGATTGGGTTGTCAGATGGCGGCCTCACTCTCTGTCTGACGAGTGGGCCAGAGGTGCTGGGACCTGGCGTCCTCGATGTTGTTGCAGAGAAGTTGTCGCAAATCGTCCGAGGCATCATCAACGAGTCCTCACGTAGATAGATTTACGCTTAACTCCGATTTTGCATGCGCATGGACAAGTCTAAGAATACAATACACTCTTTTGGCTAATCGACTTCTCGCAAAACAGACTGGAACTTAGAAAGAAAGGGAGCTAGAATCGCTGCGAGGTCGAGGTTTCAGCTTCCAGACTCAACAAGACTTCAATGTATCAATTGAAGATATAAATGACCATTAAACACGAATTCACAAACAGACAACGCATCATATTCTACATCAACTCGTAGGAAAACGAGAGGATTGCGACGTCTACAGATGAACAGAGCTGTTCACAACAAATACTAGTCTAAACACCACCATGATCTTTTCTATCGCGCCATCCACTTGTTCGCCACCAAGTCGGACATTTCCTGCGATTCGATATGAACGAAGACCTGGCGGTAGATTAGGACGAGGGAAAGCTTGTGTGGACAATAGATAATCGCCTCCGTGTGAGATTGCGACAAGTTGACAACATCGGAGGCTCCGCCGAACTGAAGGGTGCTATGTCTTCTAATGACTTCAAATGATGATGGTGGTGAGAAGAGACTCGACCCGGCCCGACCATCTGCTTGCGCATTCTTCCTCCTTTCATCTGAATTTTAATGTGCCTCACCCGTTGATACCCAGAGCATTTCCTACCGGTCTTAATTTGGCTAACTGGCCATTCGCTGGGTGGTGGCGCCTAGGCGCGACTATTCATTCCATTTCTAGTTCATCAAGAGTTGCATCTGATACCCACCGCAAGGCGATGGTCGTCTTCGAGCGCATAGAGCAGATGTAGAATTAATTAATCATTGCCAGAGCCTCGTAAACTTGGAAATAACCCGCGAAGATGCCTTCCTCAGTACACCGACAACACGATACACTTCTGTAGAATGGGGATTTGGGCTTGTTGTTGCCGGTCCTGGGCGTAATGAGCTCCAGGAAGTAGTGGGTCGTCAGATAAACTCACCATGCATAGCTAATGGCGGACCAGATGACTTGCAGCCCGTCATTCTCAGTCTAGAAACAAGCTTCCTCGCAAAAGATTGCGACTTTCGGGTTTCTGGGATGTACATGGTAAGGGTGGGAAGATACGAATGCGCTAACAGCACGAACCTTGCTTCGTCGCTGAAGGATTTGGCAACTCAGAAGCCCTAGCTTCCCCGGTCGACTGGACTTTTAACTCTACATTCATTGTTCAATTTCGTGGCGCACACTTGTTGAATAGACCGTACCTTCTTTCACCTCATGGTCGCCGGGTAATGACGCGGCGTACTCGTCAGTATCGTGTAGTGCAGGGCGAACACCTCGTGGTGCCTCCTCGTTTTCTGGCAACTTCGCTGAATGCTCACTGACAGAGTCTGCCTTTTTCGTCAAGGATAGAAGACTACGTGTTCTCGTGAGAAGCACGTCCAATTCCGCATCCATGCCTGCGACGGCTTTGATCTTCTCCTGAACGCGAAGTTCGGTTTCCACTTCAAGCCTTAAGCGAAATTGATTTAGACACGCAATCGTCAGTCGATGAATGATAACCTACTGCTTCAGAATGTCCAGTTCCTTCATAAAATCCCAGGGATTGCCGATTTCCTCCATGGGAACATCTTCCAAGTCGACCCAACATCTAATGAACGGCATTTTTGGCCGTGGATCCACAAAGTCTTCCTCCACAACAGACGCAGTCCTCATCGACCTAGCCGAGCCTGAGTCAGATCGTGTGTCCCATCCCGATCTAGCGTCGTCTTCAGAGTTGGTGTGGGACTCGGAATCAGACATCCCGTCCTCCTCTTCATCTCTAATGCGGTCACTCGGTGACAGAGGAGCTGGCGGAGGTGAACGATGCGTGAGCGGGTCACCAAACGCCAAATCCAGGAGGCCTTCATCAAGCCGTCTTTTCCAATCCTTGTCAGCTGAGATTGAGAAACTGAGATCCGCAACCTCTGGCTGACAATAGTTGCCGTGATCCCTCTTGTCTGGAGCTTCATATTTAGTTAGCGCAGAGAAAGATGCTAGCGTCATGTGAAAGCAGTTGGGCCAAGGAAGAGGCGGTTCGCTAACAAGTGCTTCCCGGTTCCATGGATGCGTGCTAGGGTGATACGGGGATGCACATCTCGGGAATGGAGAATTGGTCCGGACCCGATACCATTCCACGAACAGAAACGAGTGACAGGAAGAGGTGAACCGGCACACCAACGAAGGCCGGGAAGCGCTAATGAGAAGAAATTAATAACCCGTACAGCGAGGGGCCTGATACTGCATACCTGAACAACGCATGCTAGATACTTGTTAGGTTTGAGAGCTCGACAAGCCTCTGTAGTTGTGGGATCATCGAGGCGTTCCAACGAGGTGACGGGGTCAAGTTGAATAACGATATATTCTGAGTAATGCGGGAGAGGAAATTCGGAAGACATAGTGATGCTCATACAAGTCATTTGATGTTTCGCGAGGATATATGAGCAAAAGAACAAAAGAATCCATTTCTGGTAAACCGTTATTGTTCAACGTTGAGCGGTGATGGCTGTTCAGGTCAAACAATTAAAGCTTACGTCAGCCGGACGATCTTCCAAAAGAGGGAGAAGGTAGACGCCTCAATGTTCACAGAACCTTGAAGAAGACAAGGAACGGAAGAAAGGAAATCCAAAACCGGTAGTTGTTCAATAACATACATCTGATGTAGAGAACAAGAACATATACAATTGCTCGGAGACGACGATCAAGTGTTGTACTTGTACTAGACAAGCATACAATAACCTCGAGATTCGGCAAGAAGGAGATTGGTTTTTTGTATAAAAGCGCGCACAGTGCAAAAAAGACTATCAAGTATTGAAGCATCAACCACTCACCTCTTTTTTCTGTTCACTCTCGACCTGAATCTCCCTTCCGCATCTTCATCTTGTTACTGTCGTCACAGTTAGCCCGCCCAGCGCCGCACATGTCTCGTCGCCACGATCCACAAGTCGGAGAAATCTATTCTTCTCGAGAATCACTGGTTCTTCCTTACCACGAAATCTTGCTGAAGGGTATAGAGGATTTCTCTGATTCCGCTTCCTTCAGATCGTGCTCGCTGGAGACTCAGAGGACCTTGCAGACCGTGAGGACCCAATGTACGCAAAGGATCCAGGAACTGCGGAGACTGCGACACTCCAAGAAGGGTGGTCGTCCTGTCATAATCTGCTACCAGCCGGACTGGTATACTGGGGAAAAACGACCATGGGTCTTTCCGATGGGGACCTTCGGAGGGGATGACTATGACTCCCTTCCCAATGCACTGAAGAAGTTTGCCGTTCCAGTGCGCATACAAGAAACCACGCTGGAGGCGCTCGAAAGTGGAAAGCACATTGAAACGGCACCTACATGGAAGGCCCAGCGAGGAAAACCCGCCTGGGTTGTCGCAATTGCTATGTCAACGGCCAGTCGTCAGGTCCCGACGTGCCCATGGACTCACAGAGCCACTGGAGGCATTTTTGCTTTAATGGATGGCGAGTATCGAGAGTTGTCGCGCATACGGAACAAGCTCCTGCAGGAGTTCAATCGGGATATGCAGGATCCGGAGTTCATGAAACAATTCTGGGAGGACTTGCAAAGGAAACAGGTACTCAATCCTGTTAATTGGTGAACGCGAAACGTTACTAATGCCTGTTCGATAGCCCCAGCGGCCGGGTGGATTGACAAATAGTGTCAGGCAAGAAAACACCCAGAGGCAGGTTAGCTCTTCTCTGCGCGTGGTGAGCCGAATACCAATCCACGGGTTCTGCTACTCACCTGTCTCTAGCTGCAAACGCCGTCTGGTATACCCCTTACACTGCATGCGCCTGAAGTTTACGAAAAGGTGAGTTATTCTTAACCGAGTGGAGTACTTACGACGTTGAATGAACCTTGCATAGGCTACAACCGACACTTCGATAGAAGAAACTGATAACATCGGCCAGCTAGTATCTGCTGTGGAGGTAAGCAACTCTTTCTTCAGTTGTCCATCTTCTGCTCACGTTGTCAACACAGAGCATGGTCATTCAACCGAAAGGTGTTCTGAATAGCTTGAGGAGCGTCACTAGTAGGCGCCGCCAAGCGGATCGTCGCCGTCGTAACAGCGGCGTCAGCAGATGCAGTAGACTATAAGCCGCGGCACCAGACCGTTCTTTTAATTCTCTCTCGTACCTTCTCTCTTACACATCCCTAATCACTCTCTTCCTTCATTGTATCCTACCTGCCAGTAATCAAGTCTTCTCCAGTGTATGCACATACCACTGACAACTTGCAGCATGAGATCGGAATCCATGACAAGGCTAAAGAACTTCTCCAGCGGTGGCCATACATTTAATTATATGGCGGCCGAGGTAAGCGCAGATCACAGATAATCGCGACGTTGAGACAACATCCAACAAAGCAGGCGCTAAGTAATGAGCGGGCGAGCGACATTAGAGAATTTGATAATATTGCCGTTGCAATTCCCATTGACTACACAAGTGGGATGTCAGCGGTACTGAGCGATCGACAGGTTGAAAGACGTACGGATAGCTGCAATCGAGCAAAGCTCGACAACGACGAAGAGAGCCCAGCTCCCAGTCAACGCTTTGACGCGCCATCCGACGAAAGACTGCACCATGCCACTTATATCATGCCCTAGTCCCAAGAGGATCAGCACGATACCATTGTGGATGTAGACAATCACTGACTGAGAGGGCCGCCCCATCAGACAAGAAGCGCTCCGGGAAACAATTGTACACTTACCTGGTTGTAAGATAGACTGGATCATCTGCACGGGACAGGAATACGGATAACCAGGCGACGTCAATAAGAAGACCGACCGAAGTGTTTGATCAAGGAAATGTAGAGATAGACATTGAGTACGACCAAAGTTATGAAGCTTAGCGCTTGAACTTATTTGAACGCGAGAAAGTCCCACAAAGTACTTGATGAACCCTGGGATCACAAAAGCGCTTGAGGGCGTTGAATGAACCAAAGTGACTCGTGCGTACCGTTCTCTGTATGTGCTCCAGTAGATTTACCTTTTATAGGCTTTTAGTGGTGTGAACTGCGTGAAAGCGAGGAATACGCGCGTTTGAGTGATAGAAATCCGAAGGAAAGGATAGTGAGGTTGCAGGATGATGGCGGCGTATGGGCGGCGTGCCACTTTAGGAATTGAATATTGACTCAGCGATCGACTGACTTTTTGCTCCCATGTCCAACCCATGTCAACTGTGAACGTCGCGTCAAATCTGGATTATCGCGTCCAAGTTTCATACCCGGCTCGACTCGTCCACTGGATCAGAAACAGAGAGCGGCTCGGTCCATGTACGTGTCCCGTTCGAGTTTGACATCCCGAGCTGATTCGAATCCAGACGACGGGGACCCTGGACGCGCAGGAACGCCCAATGGACAAAGAGCAGGGAGTTGATGACAAGAAAGACAGACTTACACTTTGACTCGCCGACTGCATAGAATTTTAGCACACCAACTCGGCCAACTTTAGGAAACTTATTTACTCTATACTAAGGAGGAACGTGGTTTTCCCATACTTGGCGTGAAAGGAAAAGATCTGCCGGCAACACTGTGTCTTATTTTGGTCTGTATCGTTCTCGGGAGGGCCTTGTCATTCAAGCGTCGACTGAGGAGCTCGAGCGGAGGGTTTATCCAGTCCTATTCTATGCCGAATGGCCGTCTTTCGCCTGGTTCGCCGCGATGCAATTTCATCTATTGGGGTTAAATCCGTCACGACCAGGAACTAACTACTCGGTCCTATTGCAGTCAAGTTCATTCAACTTGACATATCTTATTAACAACGCCACATTGGAAGTAAGCCTTTCGTGCTACGCTCACGCTGCTCATAATTTCTGACCTCTGCATGCAGACTATTCTCAAGTGTGCCGCATACTGGCGGACACCGCAGCCACACGGCCCGTGCTTATAATTTGTCCGCGTCCACATTGAACAATGGACTCGGGCCCATTGTTTGTCGCGCTTTGTCGCCATGGCTCGCGTATAAATACTACCTCTCTCGCGACAGTGCTCTCCTTCAATCAACAACCACCATTCATCCTGTTCTAGTAAGGCGGTCGCGTCTATTTTTCTCGTGTGTTTGAACTCTGAACAGTCTTCACAGCCATCATCATCATGCCTTCCACCATTAGCCTTCCTACTCCCCCAATCTGCCTCTCCGTCGCAAACCCTACATCCATACATTCCCTGCCCAACGAGCTTCTCCTCGCAGTTTTTACTTTCGTAGACGAAGAATGTAGCTTTCTGTCGATGGAGAACAGACGCTGGCGATTGGGGCGCGTTTGTAATTGGTGGCGCAGAGTAGTCGAGGAGACTCCGTCTATGTGGACCCGCATCGACGTGTCCCTTGCTGAAGCCTCCATGCTTCGCGATCCTGCCGCACTCCTCCATCACACCCTTCGTCTGACGAAGGGTCAAGGTTTGGATCTCTGGTTAAACTTTGAGATGGAGGCTAGTGCTGAGGATGATGATGTCGCAACCGCGCCGGCGTTTACTGCGACGGACTTATTCACGATACTCGTGGCGCATGCTTCGAGCTGGCGGCGTCTCGTGCTTACTAATTTTGATACTGCATGTTCGCCTGTGCTCTCCAAGGTCGTTGGGAGCACTACACTCGCAAAGCTGGAGACACTAGTAATGACGAACGATTCGGGCGAAGACTCCCATAATGAGGATGAGGACGATTCTGGTGACGAAGATGAGGACTGGGTCCCCAACGCACCGCTTCTCACGCGCGTTGTCATTGACGGTGTAAATTCGCTCGACTACGATCCTCTTCACCCCCAACTCAAGGAGTTCACCATTTTGACTGCGATCTGCGATGTCTCCCTCGCAGACTTGCTGGAGTCATCCTCACGCCTCAAGGTCCTGTGGGCGGAGGAGTTAATTCCGGCCTCACACGACGACTCGGAATCCAATCTCCCCATAGAGCTGCCCGCTCGTGTAACATCGACTTCCCTCCTCCACCTTTCCCTACATCAGGGCGTCGAGGACTTGGACACCGTCGACCTGCCAAACCTCCGTACCCTAATAGCCGGCGATCCTGAAGCGACAGTGCCATCCGCCGTGGTACCTGCCGCACCCTACCTTCAATCCATCTTCGAGCTCGTTCGGTTATCCCACTGTCCGTTGACGAGGCTCGCGCTTCTGAATTGTGATTTCGCAGCGGGAAACCTCCTGGAAATATTGAAGCTGCTACCCCTTCTCAAAATGCTTCGGATCAACTTTGGGAGTATACAGCTTAATGACGCGTTTAACGGGAATGTTGATAGGGTTTTGTCGTCGTTGACGTCTGCTTTGGGAGAGGTGGATAAGGAGTCGGAGGCGTTCACTCTAGTTCCTGACCTCGAAGAGCTAAGAGTCGACTTTTACGATAAGATGGAGGTTGCTTCAGCTTTCAACTGGAGTTTCTACACTCCCAAGGTTGAAGCAGACTTTGGGATGAGGCAGAGGCGGAACGGGAAGTTCACGGCGAGCTGCACTTTCAAGGGAGAGCCTTACTTTGGTGTTACGCTTCGTGGGCCTTGGGAATGTTGGAACCTGATCCGTGTTAAGCCACAGTGACTCTCCTTTTATGTTTATATGGTTATACTCGTCCAATTTGTATCAGTACCCAATTTCTTGAATCCATTTATTCAAGTACTTACCCCACACTCGCTTTCCCGGAATATTCTATGCATTTTCGAGTCCATGAGATGGCGGGGGGTTTGGGCCTTCACCTCTTGACTCATGTCATCGTGGTTATCAGCTCATTCTAGCGCAACCGACAACCATGATTCAAATACATAGTCGAATACATCTGGAGAAGATCCCTGCTTGAGAACGTTGCGTAAATCAGCAACTCCTAATGACACTACTTGTACGGGGTTTCGACTTATCAGACCTTCTACCGCCTCAACAGGTAAACTTCCCCTCGAAACAGCGTGGAAACATAATTCCAGATCAACGAGAGGCAGGGTAACGAGACGGCGACATCGTCACCACGAATATGAGCTACAAGTCAATCAACATCAAAGGTGATTGAGGAGGATTGGAAGGACGAACCTTCATTGAATGTATTCTCGATCCTGTGGTCCGGATTCGTAAATGCCAATGGCGGGGAGCATCTACGGTTGTATTAAGACTGAACTCGAGCCTGTCATCGTCTCTCGTCCCAAGCATGGCGATATGATGGTGCAAGTCGTCGCGTATCGTAGCGGTAAGTAGCTCGCAGCGCTTCAGCCACAATGGCCAGTTCGTTGATTTCACCGGACTCTATATCATTCACGATCTCAAGAAGGTCCGTGCTATCCTGTAGACGCTTCAACTTGTCATCGGACACAGAATCCGACTTAGAGCGTGAGGCGGTAGCGCAGCTGCGGCGGGAGCAAGTCTAATGAATGAACTGTCACAGAGGGAGAGAAACAAGGGAGAAAATACGGACCATTTCGTGCTTGCAGGCCTAATACGGACCTGGGGTCAGAGCTGTTAGATTGAAGCCTGAAAATAACACAAATGAACAAACCATTTCCACGGAACTCAAGCCGCTCTGGCAAGCATAAACAAACGTCGCAAATACATCACTATCACGTTCCCAAGTTCCCAATCCGGATCCTAAAGGTGGCGCGACGCCAACTTCCAAGTCTGGGAGGCAGCGAAGCGTCCGACGAGTTTCCTGGATGGAGACCTCCCGCGCTGATGGAAACGACAGCAAAACTAACGAGAATAATGTCAGATTTGTCCCAAAAACGAAGCGAGAATCCTCACCAATGTCCTCGACCCGGAAGCACGTCCAATAGCCGCTATTAAGCCAATACGATCCCGTCGTTCAAAACCAATCCTCCGGGGCTGACGTCGTTCGTTTGCGTGTCGGGGAGGCGGCCGTTCCTCAAGCCATGAAATGGTCGAAGTAGTGGCGAATTTGCAGCAGAAGCTGCCACATATTAATCTAAGATCTGTCAAGAGGGTTAGGACTAGGCGTTGAAATATGCACGCTTTCTGATCATACGAAGAAAATCGCGGCCCCAAGATACGCTATTAGGGCGCCAATATCCCGTGTCCCAATGCAAACCAATCACGTCAGTCGTGTGTCGGGGAGGCGGCGCAGTCTCCACTCTGTATCATGAAGTACATATTCCAAGCAGCAAACTGAAGCAGTCAGGACTCAGTCGTGCTTTGCAAGTCCAAAAGTCAAAGGATGAAATTCCATCGATATCGTGGGGTGTAAGATGTCGTATTTGAAGTCGAGGACACCACCAATGAACATAGGCCGAAGCTCGAACAAGAACTGAAGACCTACGCGACTCGAGCAGGACCGAGAGCAAGACGAACCCTCCTCTCAAGTAGGCGCAGATGAACGACAAGCTGGCCGGGAAGAGAAAAGCAGGGTTCATCTGAAGTGCAAAGAATTTGAGAGTGACATGTGACATACATGGACTCACTCATACCGTTCACGACGTCTGGCTCCCTAGTGGATTGCGTAGACAGTATGTCTCTTCTCTCCGGCATCCCCTGCCCTCTACGTCGCCCTGACATGCCCAGGGAAGATGCTCGTCATCCTCAGAGACGGCCGCAAACTACAGGGCGTCCTCCGCTCCTACGATCAATTCGGTGCGTGTCCATGCTGGCTGGCCCAATGTCCGAACACCGACCCGCCAACAGCCAACCTCGTGCTCGAAGACACCGTCGAGCGCATATACCACAAGAACGCCTACGCCGACTTTCCGCGCGGCTTATTTCTCATCCGAGGGGAGAATGTCGTTCTACTCGGCGAGATTGTGCGTTTTGCTCGCTTTCTATCGAGTCGGTGCTCAATTCATGCATTGTCTAGGATCTCGACAAGGAAGACGAGGTCCCACTACGACAGGTTGACTATCCCGCGCTGGAACCCTACCATCACGCAGAGATCGAAGCCAAGAAACAACGCGAGGAGATAAAAGCACAAATCCTATTCGATGAAAAGGGTTTCTGTAAAGAGGGCGGCGAGGGTGACGGTTACTGAGCCAGAGATTATTGTGCTCTCTAGTATCCAGGCGAGAGGCTGCGCCCACAGCCTGAGGACCCATCTCTACATTACTGATGCGTCCCGCTCATATATAAACGAGCGTGTATCATAGTCAATGCACTGTGTTTCAATGGAGATTCAACAAAAAAAAATGCTACAAGAAAACGCTATGGAGTAGGGATACAAAGTCAGTGCGAGTCGTCAAATGCAACAAAATGTTCATTTCTTCTTCGAAATCTTGCTCCGTCCGTTGCGCTTCGCAGCGCTGCTCGCGCCATTGACCACCTTGGCATTAGTCTTCAGCGGAGCAGGGACCTCGCTGAGGTCCTCGATGTGTTTTTCTAATCTCCCGCTCGCGGGTAGTCAACTTCATCAGTGCCTCCTCCTGCTTCTCCTTTTCATGCGCGATGTCGTCGTGTCGGACTGCCTGCCACCTACGAGAAAATCAATAAAATGAAAACAAGACGCATGAAACAAACACACCCAACATGTCGATCGCAGTCTGCCGGTCCCGGACACCACCACTCCTCGTCAGAGCTGCCATAGTTCTCCAGCGCACCTTCTCCAAACTCCTCCCACTCCTCTTCGCCGAAACAAAGACGCTGATCCCAACCACACTCGTCCTGCTTAGCCTCTGCCCGGCCGACAGCTAGCTCGAGTAATCGCTCGCGCCACACGGCCACATCCATACTCCGCTTCACCGTCTCCCGCTGCATTGACACTGCATCAAGTTGCGTCTGTAACTTTTCAACCTCGCGCTCCCTCTTGGTGCGGGATTTGCCGATATGCCCATTGCCCAAGCGTACGACGAGGCCTTCCCTACGCTCAGCGTCCTTGACCTTTTCCCACAAATCGGCCTTCTTCCCGCCCTTGGCAGTATACGCCTCAATTCGCCGGCGCATGTTCTTTACACCGCATTCCTGAGAGCAGTACTTTGACACTGCGCCCCGAGCTGGGCGGGGACAAGCTGTTTCGCGATCGGGATCCTCCAGTCCATTTAGACAACGCATTTTATACGTAGTTTTGAGATTGAGATCAGGATGTTCTGAAAGGACACGTCAATACCAAGATATAACGGAAGGCTTCATGACCTACTCATCACGCAAGGTGGACATATGAACTGGTCCACCAAGTCCAGCGGAGTATCGGCCATATCGACACAAGCAGGATGGTACCACTCATCGCAGCGATCACAGCCCACCATCGTATCATCGTGGTTATACTTTGCCCGGCAGAGACAATACAGCCTGTCATCCTCAACCTTCTCGTCCTCCTCATGGACGTCCTTTTCATCCTCCACTTCCTTCTCGACAGGCATAACGCTCGTCGACCGCGAGCGCTCCGTGACTTTGCCCTTGCCCTTCTTCTCTGCTGGCGCCTTCTTTTCAGCTACCGCCTTCTTTGCTTTCGGGGCAGGTTTGGCGCGCTTCTTGACTATAGGTGGCGGTGGCATGGACTCTCGATCCTTGTCCTTGTCTAGCTTCTTCATCGCCGCCTTGCGCATCGGAGGTGCCAGAACCATTGGCATTATCGACGCCGCCGGAGGAGGTGGAGGAGGAGGTACGGGGGTCGAAGTGGATGTAGGCGTTATCAGATTCAATAGCTCGCTGTCAACATCCACATCCATAGGCGTGTCGGCACGGACAGAAGGAGTAGGAGCGCGCGACATGAGAGTCTCTTCCAATTCAGCGTCAACATCCATGTCCATCGAAGGCGTAGACGTTCGTAGCTTGGACCGCGGCACCTTGTCGCTGGTGCTGCTGGAGGCTGGAGAATCGGCGAAATGTTCAAGTAGCCATTCATGTGCGTCTTCTTTGTCCTTCTCCCTGATCTTTGGTTCCTTCTTTTTTAAAGGCGGTTTTTCCTTCGCCTTGGGCTTTTCGTCCTTCTTCTCCCTAGGTTTTCCTTTCGCTTTCTTGGACTTGGCGTCATCTCTATGCTTCCCTTTGTCATCCGGTACGTGCGCCTCGGAAGGATTTCGATCAATGTCCATGGCCATGTCCTCTTCTTCTTTGGGAAAATGAGGAACTTCCTTCGAACTCCATGCCGCTGCATTCACCGGACTTGGAACGACAGGTGTAGGTGGCAAAACGCTGGTCGCTCTCTCAACCTTGACGTCTCTCTCCTTGTCGATACGCATATGCATCTCCTTCTCTCGCTCCCGGTCAAGCATCTCAACGGGATTGTGATTTCGATGAGCATGAGCACGCCCTTCTTGGCTTCCAGGCGGCAAGCGCTTTGTAGTTGTAGTAGGGTGAGCCGGACGTGCATGCGAAGGATGTATAGGTGCATCAACAAAGGGCGAAGGATTGGATATGTGAGTAGGTTGCGGTGGCGGTGGAGAAGTTCGATGTCTATGTATTGAGTGCGAAGGTGAATGTGCACGAGGAGCGTGTTCTGGAGGATGCACGGGGGATCGATGGTGCGGCTGGTGTTCAAGAACAGGAGACTGTTGAGATGGCGGGAACGGATATACTGGAGGATAATCACGAGCCGTTCGTGTCTGCTCATTTCGATCCTCGCGTAGCTGCTCATGGGGTGAAAATTCCGAGCGGCTGTCATATCGTGGGAGATTGATGATGGCAGAAGGTGGCGACACATTCATGGAAGAAACGGCAGATGGTGGTCGTGGCGCGAAATTTAGAACGGAGCTTGGTCCCGCATGGTGGTGAGTAGCCAATTGTGGCGAATGTTGGGAGGGCAAATGCTTCTGATGGAACTCGGCGGACTGCTGGGGAAATGGTGACATTTGCATATCCTGTTCTGTGGCTCGTAGATCCATTTCCCGAGGAAGGCTAGTAGGGAATGCTGACATTTCGGCGACGCTATGCCTGCTCAACTTGGGTGATATCGGGTAGGGTTCTCGTGGGTGTTGCCCTGGATGGTCACGAGGAAGAAATGCCGGAGATGTTCGAGGCGATACCGCATCCCGATGAGAGAAGGATTCACGAGGAAAGTAAGGAGGTTGGGACAATGTTGAGCTGTCCGATCGCTCTGGGGGATAATCGCGCTGGTACGGGTCAACTCGAGGAGGAAATGAAGTCGAATCGCGAGGGAGGTACCTATCTCTGGAGAGAGGCGAGTCTCGGAACGGCTGCTGATCGCGTGGGAATGGAGATGGCGATTGACGGGCGGATGAAGAGGATTCTCGGGAGAACGGCGATAAGTCCTCGCGTTGATGTGTATCACGCGATAGTGCTGACAGGGACGAAGGCTCTCGGGGAAAAGGTGATGGTGATTGCCTCATGAACGGAGGCGGATGGTCACTTGAAGTGCCTGGCCCGATGAGGGATTGAGTGAATTGGGGAAAAGGTGACGGCGACTGTCTAGGCTGTGTCATCGAGGAACGACGGTCCCCGTACTGCGTGAATGGAGACACTACTGGAAAGTTGTCAATTTGTGATAGCAGTGATATGAGTGTATGACGGACCTGGGGGGGAAAGGATGGCATGCTGGGACTCTCTCAAGTGCTGTTCTCTTTCTCGGGCCAGCTGCTCCCTTAGCGGATCCCTTGAGGTGGAGGCAGAGGGCATGAGCAATTCTCGCGTATGTTCTCTCGACGCGCTAGTCGATGCGGTTGGTGACATTATGGGGTCCCGCGGGCCAATGATAATGTCCCGGCCAGAAGGAAGGAATTGGTGCTCGCGAGGTAGATGGTGGTCTCGGGGGGCACAGAGTCCCTGCGTTCTCTAGATGACTCCCTGAGCAAACCAATGTCGGACGACCGTTCGCGTGAATGGTCGATGCCTACTTGATCTCTGCCCTCTCTCGCAAAATCCCTCGCGCTCAACTTTGGGGAGACAAAATCGCGACTGCTGGTTGGGAACCGATGTGAGTCGAGTGTATGAGGCAAGCGTTCATGGGGCGGACTGAGAATGCGCTCTTGAACGGGGCGGGGAAAGACTGGGCTGCGTACCCGTTCGCGGTCTGCGGACCGAGGATACTGGTCGATGAGCGGATATTGATTTATGAGTTGGGGCCGTCTGCCCTCCATCGACAACGGCCTCTGCTGTACGTTGTAGGGCGGAACACCGGGGCCCATTGTATGTGGAGCATGGTCGTGCAACGTGTCCGAGTGTCTACGCTTCTTCGGCTGGGCGGCGGCGGGATCAAAGGTTGATATGCTAGGCAGCTGGGACGCGGCATGAACGAGGGCATCGAGACCAGTGACGACGGCGGCGGGCTCTTTCTCCTTTTCCTTGTCCAGATCCTGCTGCTCGTCTTCATTTAGGAGCGATGAGATGGCGAGACGGCGTGAGGACATATGGTGGGGAGAAGGAAAGGAACGTGATGAAAACCCTAACCCTTTGGGGTAATATTCTACTACAACAACAACAAGGGTAGTATGTACAACGAGACATTGCGAGCATGCCCATGACCACATCACAAACAATGCAGAATGGGCCGCCCGCACCCAAGTCCCATCGTCGGCCGCCGATGGCAGTCCTATCGTTCTCCTGCAACGCTACGGTCTCAAGGTCATCGACCCGCCAGTCCTTGCGGTCGGCGTGTCCTCGTCGAGATGCTTTTATGTCGCTGTAAGACTATTAGCGCCGAACTAAAAAATATATGCACAACGTACCAGTGAAAAATGCGTTATCAGTTCCGATTTCGCCTCGGCCTTTTTATACGGCGCCGCCCTTGAAACTATACAGCCGTTTTTGGGTGGCTGAAGAGCCCCCCGGATACCCGGTACCCCAGACCCCTAGCCCTAGAATTTTCGTCCTTCTGCTATTGACGACGTCCAACATCCCACGAACTACTGAATCGCGTATCTGAGCAGACCCTAAAGGGCCCCGAAAATGTCGGTGGCTACCAAAAACCCTTTTGCCTTGTTGGATGGTGCGGTCTCATCTTATCTTTTCTGCAACAAAATGTGTTCAAATTTACCATCTTAGAGGACGGCTCTCGTCCTTCGTCGCCCCCTCCCAAGAAGGAAGAAGCTCCAGCGCCTGCTGCTCCTGCGCGAAATGCCCCAAGAACCGTGGAGGTCCTGCTTCTCGCGGTGGCAAGTACTACCCGCGCGGCGGCGCAAAATCATCTGGCACGGGAGACGCAAACCCGAACCAGGATGGCATCCAAGATCCCGCTTCACCTGACCGCAAATGTGTGTCTTATCTCTTTCGGATCTCCATTAAATCGCGCTGATCCATCCAAGTCGATGGCCGTGGACGCGGTCGCGGTGGTCGCGGTGCAGGTCGTGGAGGTCGTGGTAGACCCTTCGACAGGCAGAGTCAAACCGGCAAGACGTGCGTACTCCACTTGAAAATAATAATCATCAATCTAACCATCTATTCACAGTGACTCTGACAAGAAAATCCACCAGGGCTGGGGAGGCGATGACGGTCAGACTGAGCTCAAGCAAGAAGAAGCTGCCGTTACCGACGCCGTAGCTGAAGAATGGGGTGGTGCTGCTGCCACCGCAGATGCTGGTGACTGGGCTGTACCTACCTCGACTGGCGATGGTTGGGAAGCTCCCGCAGCCGATGCAGCCGCCGCCGCCACCACCACCACGCCCACCGACAAGCCGCAAGGCGACAGACCCGCCCGCCGTGAGCGCGAGCCCGAGGAGGAAGACAACACTCTCACCCTCGACCAATATCTTGCCCAGCAAAAGGAGAAGGAGCTCGAACTTGTCCCCAAGCTTGAGACTCGCAAGGTTGCCGGTGCCGACTGGAAGGACGCCGTGCTCTTGCAGAAGCCGGAAGAGGAGGAAACCTACTTTAGTGGAAAGGTACTTTTTCTGTTCCTGCTCATGTTGAAGCCTTTCTTATTTTTTTCTAGGCCAAGCCCTCAGCTAAGCCTCGCGCTAAGAAGGAAGAGAAAGTCTTCCTCGAAATTGATGCTCGTTTTGAACGCCCTCAACGGGGTGGTCGTGGCGGCCGTGGCGGCCGTGGTGAAGGTCGTGGTCGTGGAGAGGGACGTGGTCGTGGCGGAAACCGCGGTGCTGCAAGGGGCGCAGCGCCAGCGTCCGTCAACGTCGACGACGAGTCAGCCTTCCCATCCCTTTCTTGAACCACACACACTCGGTTGTCCTGGATGCTATAAAATACTGACGACGCGTACTTATCTCTGAGATTGATCAAATGGGGCCTGCAGTGTATATTCATTGTACATACAATTATTGATGTCTTACTATCAACATGTGTGTACACTGTATTCAGAGGAGCGCGTCGCGCAAGACGTGATGTACCGTATCGTATCAGAATTGATCGATCGCGAGCGCGTTAAGAGAGAACGAGCGCCAAACTTTTTCAAAACCCTTCACATAATACAGAATTCCCGTCACGCAATTAAAATCTAATTTCCAGAGGCGAATACGTTGGCGTTGACCATCTTTAGATCCTCTTCGGTGTAAGGCGGGTAGAACGGCCCAAGATGGGCATCGATACTGCTCAACTGCGATCAATAACGGCTCTCGAAGGGTGCAACGACACTTACGCAGCCGGTATGTCGATAGATGACCGAACGTAAGCGAATTCATCCATGACGGCCGGTATGTTGCATCGTCCAGCTTTGAGAGCGTCAAAATATATCATCCGCTCCTCTGGAACAAGCAGAAGACTTACATCCAGATTCTCCAACACCACCATAGGGCAATTCTTGAACTATATTATGCTCAACACAGATACAAATTATGAGATAACTCTGTGACTCACTGCCGAGCTGAAGGAAGACGCCATTGAAACACACGCTGCCGCTCATTGTTCTCGAGCTGACTGCAATACATGTTAGCATTGTTTTCGCGAAGGATGGAAATCTACCGACTCATGTCTTTGAGACTTTGATTTTCAGTGAAAGCATAGACAGCCAAAGGATAAGGGCTGTCGATTAAACATCAGGGAATTGTATGCACACAGACGAGAGCCTCCACCCACCGTTTTCGTATGTAGCTAACAGCGTCCTCAAAGTTGTCTACCTCAAGGATGGGCAATATGGGGCCAAAGATTTCCTCCTGTAACAAGACATCGTCCTCCTCAATGTCAACAAGGACAGTCGGCTCCATACCGCGCGTGCTCTCGTCCGTTTTACCTCCCATCACCACCGTACCTTTCGTGTCTCTCATCAACGCTTGGATCGCTGGTAATGAGCCGTGGAGACAATGCGGGAGTAAGAGTCGGATTTCAGAGCGCCATCGGGGAAGAACTGCGCAGATGCGCGTTGCAGTGCGGCTACGACAGCTTCACGAGAAGAACGTGGAATGACGAGATAGTCGGGAGTTACGCATATCTATGATCGCGTTCAGAAATATTGCAAGTGCGAGGCGCGTGAATGCTGCCTACCTGTCCTGCATTACTGCATTTCCCCATCAAGATCCTTCGAGCAGCAACATCCAGGTCGTATGACGGGTCGACGATGACTGGACATTTCCCGCCCAGCTCGAGCGTAATCGGTGTAAGATGTTCGGCGGCGGCGCGTGCTACGATTCGTCCAACGGAAGTGTTTCCTGTGTAAAATACTTCAAGAGGCCGTCAGCGCTGTGAGAACTCAAGTTGCAAGGTCGATGGCTTACTATGATCCCCTATAGCGAACAGTATCAGATTAATGTCAAGCAAGAAGAGACACGAAGAGGGACTGACACTTCAATTCTAGCAACCGAGTCGTTTCAGGTATTGCACCGAGAACAACTCTGAACGCTCGAGGGTCCAGGTACTGCTGTAAGAGTCCGGCCATTACATCGGAGAAATGCGGGGAGATCTCTGACAGCTTGACGACACAACAACACCCAGCCGCTATGGCACCAATGAGGGGGACCGCCGAAAGGAAAATCGGATAGTTCCATGGCCTGCTCTCTGCTGAGTGATGATCTAGATCTAAATGATAAGACGTACGTGATGACTAGCCCAACACCCTTGGGGTGTTTGACTGTCTTGGGTGTCCATGCCTTGTAAATGGGCGCCACGGCGTCGCTCAGATCAGTGGCAGCTGCCCAGGTAGGGAGCATGTCCGCAGCAGCTGTTGCGCGATTGACACATCCAGAAATCTCTACCGAGTAGGTCTCCATGTACGGGCGGCCGAGATCCTGTTATGGCGTCAGTCAGCGCGCCGTTTCCTTAGATGAAACATACTTTCAGTATACTATCAGCGAAGGCCTTATGATTCTCGAGAAACATTTTGGCAAGCTGTCTGAGCTGATTCTGGCGCCATTCGATGGGTAAAGTAATGCCTGACAGAAACGTCTGGTTCAGTTCGTCGTGAATCTGTTCCAGGTCATCAGAATTGCAAGGCGTGCTGGAACAGACAGACCTTGGGTAGCTGCTCCATAGATGTGTACGCCATAGGGAGTTAGAAAGAGTCCTTGAAGACAACAGATGATCTCTAGACTTTATACTCTACACACCCGCGTTTGCAATGTTCCTTCGAATCAGGAGTAGACGCTAATCAACGATCGTAGTCATTCGAGAGAGCGAGGGTTGAAATTGCTTGTGCACACGGCAAGAAGAGGAAGAAGAATGACATCCCAGCGATTGTTGGCCAATCGCCGAGTTCCGCAGCACGCGTGTGTCCGGTCACACGTTGCAGAGCAATGATGGAAAGAGTGTCTTGCTTGGCAGTTTGTGATTTTTTGTGGTTTGCCTTGTGATGTAGAACGATGTTGTAGAGAGCGCGCGAAAATACTCTCTATCGAAAACGCAGTCAAGGCGGCTAGTATGTCCAAGTCGCCTCTAATCTGATCGACCTGGGACGAAGTACAGGTTTTCAGTTTCAATGACCCAGACGTCGTCCGATGTTGTAAGAGAATTTACAAATCCCTCGCGCAAGACTTGGCGAGCATTGAAGCATCAAGGCCCAGATAGCATCGTCGTGAAGGAAGATAGGGTAAGAGTGAAGCATAATATTGAGGCGGAACACACTAGAGACGTTTGTACCAGGTCATTGCTATTTGTGCCAGAACAAAAGTTTGTCAGTGCAAGGCGGTGAGAAGTACTTCAAAAGTACCGATGGAGTGGTCTTGGCCTTATAATCAAGTCGCGGTCGGCTATAGGCGGTTAAGCGGTGTGGATTGGGAGGATGGACTTTACAAGTCGAACGAAAACGTCCATCGTTCACACGCTCCATCGTACTCTGAACCATCGCGCACCTATGAGGATCCCGACACTGGCGCCCGCTTACACACCCACAGAGCGCCCACAAGCTCTCCTCCAAGTTCTGTTCGTCCTGAAATAGAACGGCTATTGGCAGGGTTGCTGCTTCGTCGTCCTCACGAGGTCACTTACGGACCGGAATCCCCGTTCCCTCCTCTCTCTTAAATAGTTAGAAATGCAAGCACCCCGATTCGCGGTCATATATCATGCCTTTCACTCTGGAAGAAGTCTCCAAGCATAACAACGCAGCGTAAGTCGATGTTATTCTCCTTGACTTCATTGCGTTATTGAGGGTCCTTGACAGGTCGTGTTGGGTCGTGATTAAGAGCCATGTTTACGACGTTACAGAGTTCTTGACTGTGCGTATTCTAGGTCCTTGCAAGTGACACCAGGCTCACGCCGACTTGACACAGGAACACCCTGGAGGGTCAGCCATCATATTGAAGTATGCTGGACGCGACGCGACGCTCGCCTACGACCCCATACATCCTCCCGACGCTTTGGAAAAGAACCTCGATCCTTCGAAACATCTTGGCCCTCTCGATTCTGCGTCTTCCAAACATTTACAGTTCGTGCGTGATAATCGCGCAAAGACCAGGGACGAAGCAAGAATAGAACAAGCCATGAAGGAGAGGCCTCCAATTAACAGGCTCCTCAGTATCGCTGACATTGAGGTGTGTTACGCGTACGACCAGTGGTCTCGATATACTATAATGCTAATACACGTCATAGGACGTAGCTCAGAAGGTTTTTGTCATACAAAGCTCGGGCATATTATTCTTCTGCAGCCGACGACCATATATGTGAGCTATTATCGCGTGAAGCTGAAGGGATATGATGCTTATACACATTGAAGCGCACGACGAAAATACAAAGGCATTCTCTCGCTTCTTCTTTAATGCCCGTGTCATGCGATCAGTGTCCAGCTGTGATCCTTCTACCACTATTCTTGGTCACAAATCCGCAATACCTGTCTTTGTTTCTGCTGCGGGCCTCGCAAAACTTGGGCATCCTCTTGGTATGTATATTTCTTCATTGCAGCTTTCCTTTCGTTGACGTCCTGCAGGGGAAGTGAACATTACACGAGGTGCCAGTAAAGGCTCGATCATTCAGACGGTTTCTTCGAACGCGTCTTCTTCATATTCCGAGATAGCTGCGGCTACATCACCTGGACAAACACTCTTCTTCCAATTATACAAATCTGCCGACGATAATTTGGCAGCCAAACGTATTCAGGAGGTCGAATCCCTAGGGTACAAGGCCATATTCCTTACAGTCGATGCTATCGTTGCTGGTCGCCGAGAGGTAGATATTCGAAGTCCGTGGGAACTGGATGTAATCGAATCGGGAAAACCTACATACTACTCCGAGCAAGACGACCCGAATGCTGCTGACGATCTGGGTACCTCGGGCGCGCTCGTCGGTAAGGATGATCAGGACATGACATGGGAGAAGGTATTTTCTTCCTTCTTTGACATTATGCAAAGCCTTTTCAACATTTAATAGACTATCCCGTGGCTGCGGCGTGTTACTAAACTTCCTATCGTCCTCAAAGGTTGGTCTATTTGATCATATTCGAGCGTATGTAATCTTATTCTCTGGTAGGAATTCAAAGCGTTGAAGTGAGTGGGGCTTCGTGCGGTGTTTTGTTCTCTAACTAATCATTATCAACCAGGATGCGCTTTTAGCTGCTGATGCTGGCGTTGATGGCATTCTGTTGTCCAATCATGGAGGTGCGCACTGCAGATAGTTCTCCGCTTCAGCAGATGCTCACGTCTCTCTTTAGGTCGACAACTAGACTAGTAAGTCATTGCTCCACATAACAAATACGATTTTAAGTTTGGCGTAGCTCTATGCCACCTCTCGAAGTACTCTACCGCCTTCGAAAACATCATCCTGAAGTATTCAATAAAATGGAAGGTGTGTCCAACAACTATGAACTTTTCTGGATCACTGTCTCAATAAACTCTAGTGTATATCGATGGTATGTTCTCAGCTTCAAAGTTGCCTTTTTGCTTTACGTGTTCTTAATAGGTGGTGTTCGTCGCGGAACGGGTCAGTCAGTCTCTCACGGCGGCGTGCATTGCTAATGGTCTATGCAGAGGTTTTGAAAGCTCTTTGCTTAGGAGCACGGGCTGTTGGAATGGGGAGACCATTCCTATATGCTCAAAGTGTACGACTAACCGTTGGATTGATAAACGTGCACACTGATACTTCTCCCAGGCTTACGGAGACGCCGGAGTTGCAAAGGCCATTAGTATTTTGGAGAACGAGATTATCAAAGGGATGAAATTCCTCGGCGCGTCTCGCGTCACTGATTTGGTGCCGGAGATGGTAAGCTGTGGACCATTGAGTTTCACTGCGTTGCTGATTCGTCGTGACAGGTCGAAAGAGTAGATTGGCAACCGTTTGTTAAGACTAGACTATAATCGCATGCCCTATCCTCCAATGATGACCTATCCTAGACCTATCCCGAATACTAGCAGCTCATGTACTTGCCCCGCATTTCATTTGAATTTTGAAGTATACCAAATAATGCGTCATAAGTTTCCGATCTGCTTCTGTACCGTCATCGCATATTTTCAGCATGGTCGAAAAGATCTATATCCTTCGACATGGTGTGTGCAATGCTCTTGATGGCGCGTCAACGTTCGCAGCTTGAATCTGACCGTCCTCGCAGGCTTCCGCTTGAACTGGGTTACGACGAACTGGTCTGTCTACCTAATCATTGTTATCTCAACTAAGATCCGCTTAGGAAGAGCGTCACCGGAATACCACGCGACCCACCGCTCGCTGCGCTGGGCGAAACGCAAGCCAAGGAGGTCGCCGCATTCTTCCTCTCTCTTCCCGAGTCCGAACGGCCCACCGCGATATTCTCGTCGCCCTACTACCGCTGCATCCAGACCCTCATTCCCGTCGCCCAGGCGCTCAAAATCCCCATCTACATCGAACACGGCCTCGCCGAATGGTATTCCCCAGTCGCCCCAAACACGGGGCTCCATCCCCGCCCCGGGCCCGCGTCGTCGTTATTGGAATTCCACCCGCCTGGCTTGATCGATCCCCACGGATGGAAATCCATTCACTATCCGTCGCGTAAAGGCGAGAGCATCGCCCAAATCCACAATCGCATTGAGGAATTCTTGAATGACTTCATATCATTGCGACCGCACACGGAGAGAGTCCTGTTTTGCAGCCACGCAGCTCCGATAGCGGCTATGGTACACGTTATGAAGGGCGATAAAGAGCTTGGGGTCAGGATTGGATGCTGTTCCATTTCCGAGTTTTCTCGGCAGGGCGATGGCTGGATACCGCTCAAAATTGCCGACGGCGCGCATATGGAGGGGGGCTCTCAGCGCGAGTGGGGATTCCAGGACGTAGAAACCGACAAAGGGCAGGTCGTGCATGACAAAGGCGAGCCAGGATCTGAAGGAGATGTAGACGAACCGGTAGGCTCACAGATTAGAAACGGAGCAATACAAACTAGCAACCTTTAGATTGCCGCTAGATCTAATGTACATAGATTTCTTGGTGTCGTTCTACGTTTAATACATGTCACACTACTGTGTCAGAACTTGATCCATGCACTGGCATAGCTCACGCTGGAGTCCTTTACACTGACGCAAGGGCTACTCTGTTCGTACCGGACCCACTTGATCCTGGGTTGAATTCCTTGATCTTGTTCGAGAGACGCAAGAGCGCCCAACAACACTCCAATGGGGTGCCGGCCACAGATTGTATTCTTCGTTTTCGCAAGGTACTTGGCGAACTCGATGTGCGCTGTAGCAGCTGAGGATGGCGGAACCGTGAGGATGACCATGGCTTCGTGATCAAGTTGGCGAATAGATTCATGGATGGGATGATCTTTGTTGGGTGTTATGCTTCGATTGAGCTTGACAGCTGGCGTATCGGTGGGTGATGGTTCGGGATAGTAGTAAGTGTATTGGAAGCGAGTTCCCCTGGTCAAGCGGAGTGAGCGAAGCTCAGACAAGACAGTAATAGCTTACCAGTGACAGAAGTCACTAGATACGACGCAGAAAGTATCCTCGCGCGACAGATATGGCGCAAGGAGCGCGCCATAAGAGGCTTCCACTGATTGGGTGATTGCGCCCACGACTATTGGCACAATCGATATATCCTTCCTTGGTGTGAATGAGTGATGGGTGTAAGTACACCTTTCTTAACGCTTACCCTTGAAAGACTTTCCGAACGTACGGAAGGTGCATCTCTAGACTGTGCTCGGCTTCGTCGTCGCCATGGCCCAGAACCTCAAAACGATTGGTTTCACGGAGCTCCTTGATAGCTAGGTGAGTGAATATTTAATGTTCTTCTTTGAAGTCGGTAAGGACGAGCTTCTCACTTTCGAGGTCCAGAGGTAGATTTCCAATCGGAGTTTCATAGTCTTTGTATGGAGACAACGCGCAACCCTCGATGTATTTATGATGAGATGGTCCCAGGATGAAAACTCGCTTTCTGAATGTTGAATGTCATTGAATAGGTTGCTGCGGGATCATGGCAAACGTCCCGTACATGTTGGTTGTGTCGATGCTCTTGTAAGCCCAAGCAGCGGCAGGACCAGAATAGGAATATCCAGCATGTCTAGAGTATCCATATGAGGTGGCGAGTAAGAGGAAGCGATGGGACGACTGACGGAGCGATGACCGCCTTACAGCCTTGAATGGGATAGGGATCCTCAGTCCCATCCACAGCTGCCAGCCAACCACTCAACTCATTGTTGAGAGTGCTCTCTATGGGGGGATCATGAGCTCGACAACTCCAGATGGTGTAGAGCGTACCGTCATCAGTATACCAACTGCCGGCATGTGAAGCGGATCGTACGTCCCTTCGTCTACGAGTTGGGGTACAAACATGTCAGCTACAATCGTCTCAGTGTAAAGGCGCGCTTGCGTTGAATATTGAGACATGTAGGCGATGGTGGCAAGTGATAGTAAGATCAAACAGTTGCTATTTTAGGTATACACATCCATCGCGTGCCCACTGCCCACGCAAGTGCTCGCGGCAACACCACAGGACGAGTGCATATCGCATGGTCATTATTGCAGCATAATGAGAGGTTACATATGAAGATTTGAATGCAAATGACGATGGGAAACACTCTACTCCTCTGACCGTAAACGAGCAGCTGGGTTGGTCACTTTGACGCCCAGAACTTTGGCCCTATAAGAGAGTATGAGTACACTAAGCGAAGCGACTTGAGGTGAACTAACCTCTCCAAGATTGTCGTACGGTTGCGGCTGCTGATGTTGTGCGCAATTTCGGCAGCAAAAGTTTTGTTGTGCATGAGGAGGAGGTCGAGTTCGCGCACGTTGTTGACAAGGAATTTTTTCAGGCCATTGGCAGCAAGTGTCTCGTCTTCTTGTTGCTTCCGTAACCAATCTGCGGGTATGGTTTAGAACTAGGCAGGATACACCTCGCGCAACACACCTTGGGCATCGGGGTCTGGCCCTTGAAGCGCCTGCGCACTCTGTTATCAATACCCTTGGGCTTCCTCCATGCCTCCTTGACACCATGGTAGCGATCGGATTGGTGGCGCCTAAAGTAAATGTGTTAGAGACGAATCGCGCAACGATGCATGTACGCACTTGAAAGGCTTTGTGCGCTTCTTGACGATGGGGATCTTGACGGCCATTGCGATCTATGGGTGGAAAGAATGTATTAGTCTTGATTTCAAGAGATTCCGAGCAGAGATGCAGCAAGGGAAAATTTTGGGTTCCATCGTCATCCGAATCGCCAAGTATCCATCCAGCTCAGTTTCCAGCCAATCTGCAAGTAAGACCACTTGCTAGACTCGTAGAACCGTATTCTCGCAGAGAAATTGCAGCGATTGGGACACGTACAGTTCTGCGCTTGAGGAGGTCGAGGGCTTGAGGAGGATTGTGGTGTCCTGTTCTGGTTCCGCCGGCAGGCTCCGGAAACCTTCCATTTCGGGAGTACTACCTCCTCACCAGCCATGCTTCAACTTGCGTTATTCGTACACATATTACTCTTAAGAGTGCTACGGATATATACTTCTATAGAGTCTAGTGTATCCTTCTTCTAGTATTTCATCCAGCTTGAAGCAGAATGGATAACATAGGACCTCCTTTGAACGTCACTGAATTTCACGGACCTACCTTCGACGACAGTTATTTCACTAGGCACGCGGTGTAGTAAGGGTGTTGAGGCGCATGTAGAGTCATTGTTGCATCTGTGGTCCTCCAAAACACCCCACTTTTCGAACTCTCCTACGTCGTGAATGTGTCTCGTCCAGTGTAAGAAGGGCTGAATTCTAAATGTAATCCAAACCAATGCAAGACCATGAAGCTCCACATTTGAAACATTCCGAGGCCTAAAGACCTCAAAAAAATTGCATTAGGAGTCTGGGTTGAAACGTTGACTTTTGACTTTACTGTGAGTTGTGCGGTCTTACTGCGGGTGACACGCTTACCGTTGGCCGCCAGAAGCATGGTGCCTAGTAACCCAAGACCTTGTCAAGTGAAGACTTCATGCTCGGCACCGGATCTAAGGAGGTGCAAGGGCGCAGACCATGAGGACGAGAAGCAGAAAGTGGAACACAATCAACAGCCATCGGAGGAAGACTTGCTTATCATATCCGAGTCAAAAATCGGACAGAGTCCAGCCATGTCGAGCGCAGTGCGCGCCGCAAACGAGGGTAATTTGGAGCAAGTTGAAGACCTATTACAGCTTCACGCACGTGGTCGTTTGCCAGGACCGGTGAGAAACTTGAAGCCACTCTTAGACACACCATTGCCAACAGCTCGGCGACATTCTCTGTCTGCTCCTCCTCATCGCCGTTCATTTGGGCAGATAATATCCAATTATTTGCCACCCAATAACGTCAAGGAAGCTCTCCTTTATATGCTTTCCGTGCCGCCGCCGCTAGACCTGGCCTTTGACAATGACGAATGGTCTCCACAGCCTCGACTATACAGAGCAGCCAGCGTCGGCAGCTGGGGAGTAACGTCCATCGGTCGCGGATTCGACTGGGACGAGAACGACGACACGTCTGACTTGGCCTTTTCGCACAAAGAGACGCTTCACGAATCTCCTCCTCAGAAGGAGACTCCACGCTCGTCCTGGGTAGAGCCCAAAACCGAGTTTTACACCGAAAACCATGGTCGGAAAACACCAATCATCGTCGAATCGTCCAAAGTTATGCGGCCTATCATAAATCTCACTCCCACCGCTACCTTTGTCACGAACGCCAGCATTACTTCCGAACCATCCATCTACAGCCCGTCGTCACCAGCCATATCGGCTTCCCCCCTGACTGCAGGCATCTCAACCCCCACTTCGATTAGAGCCCCTTCCTTACCGCGTTCTCCTTCCCAGCCTCGTCCACGACGACGTTCATCACAACAACGAGTATCCCTGATTGCCGGACGGGTTTCAATCGCGCCGATGGAACCACCATCACCGCCTCCCATCCTTCCAAAATCTCTCCATCGTGTCAACAGCTCGAGCAGTCTCATCTCCTTGGCCTCCAGCACTCGCGCTCCTTCCCCGATCGAAGTAAAAGAGTCTTTCTTGGGAGAAAGAAACATTTCCGAATTTCACATCGAAGGCGAAATCGGACGTGGCGCCTATGGCCTTGTTAAACGCGCTCGAGAAATCCAAAAGGATGGATCGTTTGGGGTGAGACGTCCTACCATTTTATACTGATCCCATTATAACCATATCGTTATCAGCCACCGTTAGTGATTAAACAGGTTATCAAACAACGTATACTGGCCGACTGCTGGAAGAAACACCCGAAGTTCGGAACGATTCCCATAGAAATTTATGTCATGTCTGCTATCTCCAACACCTCATACGTTCTACCTCCTCGCCGGCCTTGGGACCCATCGCGATTAAAGTCGTGCCCCGATAACACGATAAACTTATCATCTGATGGTGACGCCGCAAATGACTGGATAGAAGGCGAAACCGTCAAGGGTCATCCCAATATTTGTCCGCTGCTCGACTATTTCGAGGATTCACACTACTACTATCTTGTTCTGCCGTCATCTACACCAGAACCAAGTCCCAATGAACCTTCTCCACCTTCCGACCTCTTCGATCTCGTCGAGAGTTTTCCCCAAGGACTCCCGTCCAGTTCGATTTGCACATACCTAGGTCAAATTGCCGATGCGCTGGCCTTCCTTCACTCACATGGGATAGGTACGTCTTCCTGGTCTTGTTCAAGGCTGTTATTAATACGTGCTCCTTCAAAGTACATCGAGACGTGAAGGACGAAAATGTCGTGCTCGGCCCCCACGGACGATGCATATTAATCGATTTCGGAAGCTCAGGGCTCATAAAAAAGCACGGCTGGGATTCGTTCAGCGGAACGTATGTGCTTTTTATCATCCACGCAATCTCCGTGGACTGACTTGACCTTGTATAGCCTTGACTATGCAGGACCTGAGATATTGCGCGGCGAAAGGTATCACGGCAAGGAGCAAGACGTCTGGGCGTTCGGCGTTGTGGCATACGTTCTTCTCGTTGGAGAATGTCCGTTCATGACTGCAGCCGAGGCGCAGGATGGATTAGATTCTCCCTTCGCCAGTGCTTCGATGGCCTTGGACGAGCGCTGTGCGGAGGGAAAGGAGTCTGACGGGGAAGAAGCTGACGGAGGCGGAGCTCTTGGCGATGCTGCAGCTCTCGTTCGAGCTTGCCTGCGGCTGCAAGTTTCGGCTCGTCCCACATTCGAGCAGATTCTCCAGTGTCGTTTCCTCGCCGGACACATTGGTTTGGAGCTCTGATAACTCATTGAATTTTCAGGATCCGCGAAAGAACGAAGAAGGCCAACAAGATGTATTCAAGACACATGCTGTATCAATCTTATCACTGTACTCACCTGTAATCGATCCGTGTTACCTTGCATTCGTTAATAGCACAACCTCACATTACTTAGTAGATACAAGAGATGATTTGTATTCTGTAGTAGGAAGCAGCTGGATAATTATCAAGTATTTAAGAGAGCGTATACAGGAGTCCGTATTCAGACGGAGCCGAATCGGAGTCTCGGGAGTCACATACAGTCCACGCGGCATAGACCGGTCAGATCAGATTGAAAAATTTCATCGATCTCTTTTGGGGTATTTAACCTAGGCAAACAGTCCAACCTTGCTTCCCACCCAACCACCACCTCGACTTTCACCCTTTGTACATCTAAAGTGGGTTTCCGCCTTTTCTTACTCTCTACGACTGCCTGCGCCCATCGTCTGTTCTAACCCCTTATCGACGCTGCTCACCGTTGTCGTTTTTCACTTGGATCGGTCTTTTTTTTCATTTTTTTCTCGTTGCGATGTCTTGCGATCATGTACTAACTCTTGTTGATCTGCAGAATCCATTAAAATGGGAAAGGAAAAGTTCCACGTTAACGTCGTCGGTTAGTAGTCTTATCATTGCCATCGCCGCCATCCGTTGCTCACTCATCTTCAGTCATCGGCCACGTCGATTCCGGTAAATCGACCACCACCGGCCATCTCATCTACAAGTGCGGTGGTATCGATAAGCGTACCATTGAGAAGTTCGAGAAGGAAGCTGCTGAGCTCGGCAAAGGCTCCTTCAAGTACGGTGAGTAGCATCGCCTCTATCGCTCGATGTTCGGCTCTCAATTTTTTTTTTCAGCATGGGTTTTGGACAAGCTGAAGGCCGAGCGTGAGCGTGGTATCACCATCGATATCGCCCTCTGGAAGTTCGAGACTCCCAAGTTCATGGTCACCGTAAGCGCCGCTCACTGTCATTGCCCATCATCCATCCTGATCCATCGTCGTTAGGTTATTGATGCCCCCGGTCACCGTGACTTCATCAAAAACATGATCACTGGTACCTCCCAGGCTGATTGTGCCATCCTTATCATCGCCGGTGGTACTGGTGAGTTCGAGGCTGGTATCTCCAAGGATGGCCAGACCCGAGAGCACGCTCTCCTTGCCTTCACTCTCGGTGTCAGGCAGCTTATTGTTGCCGTCAACAAGATGGACACCACCAAGGTTCGTATTGTCTGCGTTTCACCGCGATCTTTTTGCTTATCGTTTCATCTCTAGTGGAGCGAGGACCGGTTCATGGAAATTATCAAGGAGACCTCTACCTTCATCAAGAAGGTCGGATACAACCCCAAGGCTGTTGCCTTCGTCCCCATCTCTGGCTGGCACGGTGACAACATGTTGGAGGAGTCCGTCAAGTGCGTATGTTATCAGGGGTCATCGTCCATCCTTTGACATTCTTGTAGCATGCCATGGTTCAAGGGTTGGACCAAGGAGACCAAGGCTGGTGTCGTCAAGGGTAAGACCCTCCTCGACGCCATCGATGCCATTGAGCCCCCTGTTCGTCCCTCGACAAGCCTCTCCGTCTTCCTCTCCAGGATGTCTACAAGATCGGTGGTATTGGAACAGTGCCCGTCGGTCGTGTTGAGACTGGTATCATCAAGGCTGGCATGGTCGTCACATTCGCTCCTTCCGCTGTGACCACTGAAGTCAAGTCCGTTGAGATGCACCACGAGCAGCTCGTTGAGGGTAAGCCTGGTGACAACGTCGGTTTCAACGTCAAGTAAGTTGCTTTACCGTTTGGGCGCGTCGTGACTCATGTGCTCGCAGGAACGTTTCGGTCAAGGATATTCGTCGTGGTAACGTCGCTTCTGACTCCAAGAACGACCCCGCAAAGGAGGCTGCCTCTTTCAACGCCCAGGTCATCGTCCTCAACCACCCCGGTCAAATTGGCGCTGGTTACGCTCCGGTTCTTGACTGTCACACTGCCCACATTGCATGCAAATTCGCCGAGCTCCTCGAGAAGATCGATCGCCGAACTGGTAAGAAGATTGAGGACGCCCCAAATTCGTCAAGTCTGGTGATGCCTGCATTGTCAAGCTTATTCCCTCCAAGCCAATGGTTTGTCTTACTTTTTCTTCGACATGAATCTCCGCTTACGCGGGATCACAGTGTGTCGAGTCTTACAACGAGTACCCTCCTCTTGGTCGTTTCGCTGTCCGTGACATGAGGCAGACCGTCGCTGTCGGCATCATCAAGTCTGTCGACAAGACCGAAAAGGGTGGCAAGGGTTAGTACATCATCTCTGCAACCAGATAGTAGTGCTCATGCTTTGGACAGTGACGAAGTCTGCCGAGAAGGCCGCCAAGAAGAAGTAATTAGATGTAGAACCGCTGTATCTTTCTCTCCAGTTCCCATTTTTTTTACTCTTTCTTGGTATTCACTCATCATTTGTTGCAACTTGTCATATTACATTGTATTTACGATAACGAAACTGGCAGCTACGGCTGCGTACGATCGCTGTATGTTGAAGGAGCTGTTGCACACTACAATGAAAGTTGTATTACCATGACTGCTGCTCTGACTTGAAAATTTCTTTGGTGACTACATGGTTAAGGCTATCACAATTGTGGCGCTCAAAAAGGTGAGATGAGGTGATTGTCGTAGATACATAACATTTTGTTTCTACCAGACTATCACTGCTCTCTCTTTCCCCATACACTCCTGTTGAGCCTTCTCATCCCTACCTTCCATTTAAACACCCCGACGCGTGCTTTCTCTTTCTCGATGGGAAGGAAAGCAACTGCGTCGAGGGCTTGACACACATAGTCACGGACGGACACATGCTCTGCAACAATAGCTTTCACACCGGAGAGGATGTAAACGCATGCTTCACCGCGTACGAGAGGAGGTCATTCTGCGCATGGGCGGCACGGTACGGTTCGTCCACGTAGAAATGGGATATCGTGGCTTCATCGTCCGACGACGCATCGACGGCGACGAGGCCGACGAACGTGTTGCCGTACTCCAAGAGCCAGAAGCCGGATGCGGGGCGCTTTGGGTTCGCGTAGTACGCGCAGAGGTCCGCCATGTCTGGTTTGCGGAGGAGGATGTGGGTTTGTTCTTCAAAGTATGGTCGGTTGAGCCTGAAGATGACGATTAGACCGAGCTATTGGATGTGTTGGGGGGAGACATACCAGTCGCTTAGAGCTAGTATGGGAGCGGCCAGCGCCATGAAGGCGGGCACGGGCGCCAGGTATCCCAGCCATCCATAGTGCGACTGAGACGGCCACCAGTTCATGTATTGCACGAACACGCAGGACAGGCCGACCCAGATGCTGATAGTAAGAGGGTGTCTTAGCGCTGATCGCCCCCGCGTTGTTAACTCGAAAAAAAGCAGAAGAACGATTGCGTACTTTTGACGTTCGCAGCGGCAAGGCCCTCCATGCTCGCTTTGGCGATGATGAACTTTGCGAGACGGTCATCGGCCGGCTGCAGGGGACGGATGCGGGCGATGGGCTCGACCATGGTGGTTGCGGGACATGGTGCAGAGCATTTTTGGACTCGTTGTGGGCGGAAGAGGCGCACGTTTGTCGCGGTATATCCGGGGATAGTGAGCCGATCAATCTAATCACTTCGTACACCAAAACACAGCCAAGTTTCCTGGTGCGTGTTTATGGTATGGCCGACGCGTGTGGCTTTATATTCAGGTGAAGATCTAGACGTTGTTGTCACTCTGAGATGCATAGTCGAACGCCATACTCGCGAGAATGGTCCCGTTGAATGCTATAGTACGTTCATGTCGTCGCGTTTAGTCCCGTCATTAACATTGTCGGATTGAAGATTTCCGAGGCCATTCCTTACGATGTCGAGGGTACGGTCTGATCTAGATTCATTCAATTCACAGTTTATTGACCATGCAACGCAGGCACCAACCGGGGAAACAAGTTTAAGGTTCATTTCCACCCTCCCACAGATAGCGTTTGCGTAAGTCAATCATTAGTATGATTTAGCAGATCTAGAAATTTGACGTCGACATAGCCGCTTTTGATGATGGACGCTCAGCGCTCAGGGACTGAGCTGTTTTATTCCCCGGGGAGGACGCTACGTGTCCAACCACCTTGGACATCTCTCATAAACTGCATCGTAGGTGAATATCGTATCATCTCATCGTTAATAGCTACTAGGCGGACGTCTGGTACGTGACAACGTGTATTCCTTCGAACGGAAGTAGCATTGTCTTCCACAATTATTGTCCACCTATATATAGGCATTTAGGGTACGTTGGTATCCTTAGGGAGAGCCTCGGAGAGCCTTAATATTGATAGCGCTAGCACAAATAGCCGACTCTCGCATTCTCTTTTCTGTGTGCTTTTCCGCAACGGATATCTACAGCGCCACGCTCGGCAAAGGAAAGGAAGACGATTCTCAGCTGGTCTGCACAATTCCTGGCCTGGCCATGTTATGTATAGTAACAACACTCCGGTAAATGATCTTTGGAAACATCATGTGTACTCACCCAGAACAATTTTTTCATCCCGACCAGCGGGAGGAAAGGAACACCGAGACAGCCGAATCGAGACTTGGTTCGATAATGCAAGTGCTACATGTAAGTGTAAGCCGAGCAGAACATGGTAAGTTCGCCAATGCGGCGGATCGGAATAACTGTGCACTTGGACACTCATACTTGGAGAATCAATGGGTTCTTCTGAAGTTGGTGCGGACACACTGAACAACAATGCACAACACCAATCCCTATTCCAATGCGCGAAAAGTACACAGCAATGATAAGAAAACACTATACACAACAGATGGTAATCACTTGATGAATCTCTCAATTCTCCTTCCTCAATATACTCCCAATGCTCAACTTATTACCCTGAACTGCTGTCGAATTCGAAAAGGTGCCTCCCGACGTAACACTCGCGGAAGGCAGCGAAGGAGTCGCAAAGCCTCCGGTACTCGAGGCGGACGAGAATCCACCATTCGTACTTGCGGATGGGAAACTGGCCGACGTCGACGAGGGGAAGCCTGCAGAGGATGCACCGGCAGAAGGAAAACCTGGACTTGCTGCACTCGAATAGCCTCCCGAAGAATAGTACCCACCGCCCCGTCCATGATCAAACGAGGCCCGATGTGATGAGATGGGGGCGACGTACTCTCTGGCTCTGGTGGAGGTGAGTACTCTCTTGGGGGCGGGTACTCTCGAGGATGAGGGGTATACTCTCTCTGCACGTGATGAGGAGGATGGGGAGTGTACTCCCTCGGCTGTGGTGGTGGAGCGGGAGGAGGCTGGCTATACTCTCTAGGTGTTTGCGTATATTCTCTCGACGTAGTATAGTCTTCGCCACCCATCCGCTGCGCACCAGGTGGCGGCGGTATTGTGTTTTGCGGCTGACCGGATCCTTGTCCATACTCGGGACGCGGCACATAGTCTGGTCTCGGCACAGGAGCCGGCGCGTAACCATGAGGAGGCGGCGGTGGCGCATACTCTCCGGGCCGCGGTGCATAATCTCCAGGCCCAGGTCCAGGTCCAGGAGCGGGAGGCGCGCCCATCCTGGCGGTGTTCCCCACGCAGGATAATAGTACGGCATCGGAGGTGGCGGCATTCGCTGACTTGGAACGGGCCCATTGGAAGCATGGTGGTAAGCCTCAGGACCAGGAGGATAACCAGGTGGAGGCGGCGGCGGATAATGCCACATTGGAGGTGGGTGTGGATAATAGTAGTCGTACGGACCGTGATGGTAATATTCGGGCGCAGGCGCTGAGTGGGGATGTGTTTGTGGCTGGTGAGGAGGTTGTTGAGCCTGTGGCGCCATTGGCGGCGGCGACGATCTAGATTGCGTAGGCAGAGGAGGAGGCGAATAACTTTGATTTTGTACGTGCGTTGCACCTGGCGGTGGCGGGATCGTCTGCGGTGGCGGCGGCGGTGGCATCGCCTGGGTCGTCGAGGCTGGGATTATGGCCGCCGGGGTGGGAACCAGCGCGCCAATTTGACCCTTCTCATTGTTCACCTCTTCTTCATCCTCCCTCCTCTGTCGCTTCCTATCCGGTCCTTTGACGCGTATATCCTTTCGTATACGGATCTTGATGCCCTGGTCGGCAAGACTAACAGACAACTGCGTGCTTTCTGTTCGCAGTTAGTACGGTAGATGCCAAGAATAACCCAATAAACACTCACGCTCCATCCCAGGAAACTTTTTGGCAGTGTACACGTAGAAGGGAGTGCTGAAGACGCTCTTGCAGTGCTTTACCATGTTACCAGTCACTTCAAACAAAGACAACTACAAGACTTTAGCATTGCTATCATCTCGTGCTTGATATTTAGAGACGGACCTTTAAGCGGTAACTGCCCTCGGTCCGGACGCTCACGTCTGGGAACACGAAGAATCCCACATCCTCGTCGTTGTCCTTCAGATGGTATAAACTAGACACGACCGATCCTTGCGTACAACGCGTGCGTCCGTCCTACAAACCCTGGGTTACTGACATGAATTGAGCCCAGAGCTGAGTCACGCACTTTGAGCCAATGCAACTCTGTGTCATCATCCGGCTTTGCGAGACTCGCAAACATGAAATAGTACGGATTCTGAAGAAAGCCGAGGTTACTTGAGCCGCTGTTCGACGTGGAGGACGCGGAATTGAGCGGGCGAATCACGAGTTGCACGATAGGCGGCGGGTCGATAGGTCGCCGGTCGGCCTTGCCTCCGACGCCGCACATGCGCGCCTGCTTGGGTTGCTGGCGCACTTTGAGCTCGTATTCCCTACAGAGAACACGTATTAGCTACCGAAGCTTCTCCTGCGAACCGAACCGGGTCCGACTACTCACACTGCACCGTGCTGGGGCGGCGGCATAGGCGGTGGTGGTGGTGGTGGCATCGACAGCTGGATTTGAGACATGTCTCTATGTTCCGATTCACGTTGGGTATCAAACGAGCGCGTCCTAGTAGTAGTAGTCCAATCGTTCCTTCCAAGAAATGTCGCTGTACAACTAGAAGCTGTGCAAGCAATGGTGGTCGCCGTCGTCGTCGGTCGAGCCCCTGCCTCGTCGTCGTCCCGTCTCTATAGGCCGAATTTTGTAGAAAAAAAGCCCTTCCCTGCAAATGGCGCTCGCTTAGCGTGAGGTGATGGGTGGTGGAGGGATCGGTGTAATCTGATCTGACCCACCCCAGGAAGTCGGTTCCACGGCAGAGCCCACGCCGCTCGGCTCGCCACACCTCTGGGTCGAACCTTCCGCATTCTCACAAACCGCTCCTTGGATATCTTTCCCACCTGAAGCTTGCGACACCCCTCGAAAACTTTGCTGCAATACGAAACCGGATTCTCTTTCCCTCCGCATGTTCGCCACGCCCCCTCACATCTCACGACCATTGCCCCCGTTGGACTAATCGCACGCCAAGTTGGCAGACCCAATGGCTCGGACAAGTCCTGATTAGGTTCATCAACAAACTTCCTGGGTCCGAGCCATTCAGATGGCGGCGATAAGTGCATCCGCTTTTGTTCTTTCAGCCTTCCTTGTTGGTGTGGGATATCCTCACACATGATGACCTCGCGAAGCTGGCGTTGTGCAAGTCTCATTAAATTGAAGCATAACAAGGACATAAATAAGCCGAACACAGGCGAGGGTATCTAAAAGCATTTCCTTTCCAGTATTATAACACACCATATATACTGCCAAATCTCAGCGACTCCCTTGAAGTTGCCGCTCCCGGTCCTTCTCACCGGACCGTATATTAATCAACATCTCGTCGAGATACTGTCAAAGCAGAATCAACGCTAGATAATCAAGAGAAAAGAACGAAAACATACCCTCTCAGCCTCATCAATTTCCTTGAACGCTCCTTCGTACACCTCCCGTATTTTAGGATGCAAACCGCCTATCATAGTGTCCACCTTCCGCCCAAACAGCAACTCGTCCACAGGATCCAGCGGCTCCATCCGCCTCGCACTCTGCCCCTTGGATGCACGGTATTCAATCACTCCAATCATGCGTGCCACACCGAAGTCGTCTTTCGGTAAGAACGGCCGCTTTCTCGACGAAGCGTTGTGTGTATGTGGCGTGTTGTTACGAGAGTGAGGATGCGAAGGCAGACTCGGCGAAGTGGCTGTCCTGCGATGGTAGTCAGACGAGCCCCCACTGTCGGGCGAGCGCGAATGCCCCGTCGGCGTTGGGGCTGTGACATAACCAGACAAGTCCGACATAACAGACTGGATACTGGGCTGCCGCCGACTATTGCTCATGCCCGTGCTCGGCTTGCCCGTAGGCGTCGTAGTCCCCGGTCGACTCCCGCTGTACACGGGAGAGGTACGTCCTTGAGGCGAAGTCCTACCCATAGCTCCAGGTAGTCGGCTCTGTAAACCAGCCGAACCGGGTGTGACGGACCTTGAGCGGTCTTCCACAGAGTATTGAGACGACGGCGATGAAGACCGCAGAGAGGGCGTCTTTGGTCCCTTTTTTATCTTGCTCAAGACACGATGTAGTGTCGCTCCGCCATCTTTGTTCAGCCCTTCCAAAAGATCACCCCCTTCCTCGCTACGCCATTCCTCCTCAACGATGTCACTGATATCGTACGTCTCGCCATCAGTGTCAACATACGAGTAGCGCATCCGGTCGTCGTTGACGTTGGGCCGTGCGCTACGCAGCATGGCGTTACCGGGGAGGAGTACATCCAGCCCGCGCAGAGAGTTGGTCTGTGCACTGAGGATTGCTCGTTGATTTTCCCGTTTCGCTTGACGTTGCGCTTCAATAATCTCTCGATGCGTTTGCGGTTTGGGAGCCTCGGGCGCGGAAGCTGGACCTTCCGAGCCCTGACTGGACGCAGATTCACGGTGCATATTACGCAACGCGATCTCGTCAAGAGGAGCGGACATCCGATGGCGAGAAGTCGAGTTGCGGTATGAGATGGCACGTCGAAGGATGAATACAGGATCGTCTTCGGAAACGTCGTCAAGTGTACCCAGTAGCTGCGCCGAGTCAATAGACCGCCTCTTCGCGTCGAGTGAACGTCGGTCGACATTTCGGAAGGCAGGTGGACGAGGGAATGCATCAAGAACTTTGCTTGACGGACCAAGTTCACGTTCTGTCGAATATAGATCAGTCGAACGTCATCCAAAAAGAACAGAAATTTTACCTTGGCCGTTGACACTGACAGCTAAGCCATACCTGACTCTGGCAAGACTCCGCCTCTTGACATTTTTATCCTCGACCTCGTCCCCTCCATCCACGACGCCCTCTGAGATACCGAATCGTTCAAGACCCTGTTCGATGACCTCGGCTACAGTCACATTCTTCGGGAAAATGAACACTTTCCGCCGAGAGTCCTGTGATATAGCGCTAGATATCGACCCAGAATTGGAGCGACCCTTGAGTGTTTCCTTGAATACGATCGCCTCTGTCAAGGTATCGAAGACCATATCCTCTGGAAGGTCACCTGGATATATCACAAGCTGCAAAGCGAACCTGAAAGACGGCGAGCTGAAGCGTTCGGGAGGAACATTGCCCGCCGTGGAGACGCTGAGGTACTGGTTCTTCATAGGTGACACATCCAAGTCTCCAGAAACATCCGCCGCTATGAGAGTTTCGTCGACCTCACCCTCGAAGCTATCGTTATCACCGGAGCCATGCCGATTCAAGTAAAACTTGACCGCAGAATCATCCGTGAAGTCATTCATCGGAAGCTTCTTAATGGCTGGGTGCATCGACAAGTTGCTGGATATAGAACTGATACTTCCCATGCTACTTCTCTTCACCTTGGGAAGCTCCATCGCTGCTTCCACGAGTCCTTCAAAGACGACAAGTGGATGCTCTTCGTCCCTGAGTCTCGCAGACGAACCCTCTATCTGCTTCACGGTAAGATAGTAGTCGCTCGCCTCCTCCCCAGCCGGCAGGCGGAAGCGTTGCAAGGCTTGCCGTACGAGGTCGTGAGAAGTAGTTGACGAATTAAGGAGTACTGTTTTGAAGGTTGCATCCGTTTCGACGTTGTCCCCAGCAAAGACGCGAATGACGCTGAGATCGGGAACACTGACACTCTGCCCGTCCGAGGAAGATGCGGAGAGAATAAGCGATCCAGGGCGTGGGCGACTGGTGGGGGGACCCAAACCAGATATGGAGCCAGTAGGACTGTGGTAGACGCTACGTTCCGGCATGACCGCCGAAGCGGACTGTAGCCCATATGAAGGTTGCGCTTCCGAGGCAGAGGAAGGAGAGCGGTTAAGGTACTGCTGATACAGCGCCTGTTGTTGTTGGTCGCGTTGCCGGAGCTGCGAGACCTGAGGTGGTGATCCAGGATCCGGCGCGCGTTTGGGATCAGTCGAGTTCCGTTCTTGCTGCTGCTGTTGCTGTTGAATAGCAATGTTGGTAGTCGGCGACATTCCTTCAACACCAGGACGGACAGTTCCGTTAGACCTGCTAGACTCTCCGGATCCTCTCACATCTCCCAAATCGATGGAACCATTGGCGACGTTGATCTTGTCCTTGCTGCCGGCTTTGTCCTTCTTCCTGCCGAATATGCTCGACAACATGCCGCCTTTCTTCTTCTTCCCGTCGTCGTCTGATTCCGAGGGCGCTTTCCTAAGTTTACCGCCTCCAGAAAGAGGACCAGACGGCTTACCCGTAGCGCTCGTGGGCGAGCTTACAGGCGCAGGCATCTTTCCTCTTGCTTTCTTCCGTGCCGCCTCTTCCTCTTCGTCTCGTAGCCGTTTCTTCTCTTCTTCCTGTTGTCGTTGCTGTAGTATGGCACTTGGCAACAACGGAGCAGTAGTATTGCGAGGTTTCGATACTGGATCATCCTCGCGAGCGATGTTCGGCGTAACCGTGAGCTTACGGGTCTCCGTGACTTCTGCGGGGTCAATTTGCTTGGGACTGGGCGGACTGGCGCGGTCCGGCGAGGTTTGGGGTGCGGTAAGCATATCAGTGTTCCGCGCCTGCTGTTGCTTCTGTGTTCGCATATCTTCCACAGCTGAGTCGTCCCAATCCATGCCGTCATCCGGTTCCATGGCCATTTTTGGGGCACTTTCATCGACACGAGAGAGGCCGTTCTGTTCCTCCACAAGGTCAAGATCTTCATACTCGTAAGGTGTGTCATCCCATTCAGCATCCTCGTCGACCAAATCCTCTTCAAACCATATAGCTGGAGGATAACGGTTGACATAGAAGTTGGTGTTGAATATGACAGAACGGGTCTGTTGGGATCGAGTTCGGGAATTGGGAGAATGGGACTGGTTGGAACCCGTTCTTGAGCCCATATTCTTGCGGCCCGCGATAGGTGGACGCTCCATGTGTTCCGCCTCTGTGGCTTTCGCGAGCTGTAGAATATACGTGAATATCGAGGGCGGTGGAGGATGCATTACATACATCGACGTTGCGGTGTTTGTTCAGCCTTGCTAGCCTTTCAAATGGCGTCTCGATGTTTTCAGCCGGAATATAGCCAACTTCCTGGGTTTTTAGCACCCTAACTAGCCACCAGTAACTGTTGCTGTCGTCCATCAAAAACAAACTGTCACCCTTGACCACGTTGGCTTGACCTTCCACAGTTGCTGCGAAGCTGTGGAAGGCATATACCAAATCAAAGTCGATGGATTCGTTGGGAATGGAGAGGTCAGACGATACATCGTCATCCTCGTATTCTTGTTCTTCTTCGCCGTCGGAGTCGACCTCCAGAACGGAGTGTTCTTCGTCGCCATCCATAGCCATGTAGTCGGCGTGGGCTTGGACGTTGTCGTTGTCTGCTGAATGGATCCTGTCGCGAAGGTCGAAAGTGTCACTGCGCGTAGGTCGTCGTATCTCAACTTGCATGCTCTGTGGTTAATGATGGAAGGAGCGGGAGAGTACCAGACTCGAGAAAGTAAGAAAAAGGTGGAAAGAGAGGTAAGGAGCGTTTCGTACGGCTAGAACCGCATTAGTCCTGAAAAACGCTGCTTGGCCGCGTAAACACACCTTGACAGCCAAATTACTGCTAGGACTTGGAGTCCAAGTCCGGTATTCCTTCCCACTTTGAGATATTACTGGAGCTGAATATAAGTAATTATACGGATTGGCAGCATCAAGAATGGTCGTCCTACCGGGTCCATGCGCCTGGGAATGAGGCGAGAATGAGGCGTTGTTGGCGGAAGTGAGCAATTCACACATAAAGTTAACTTCCTGATGTGGAAAATATTTTGCGCATTATTTTCTACTTACGTCCACATGCCATCTTCCTCTGACTCTAAATTCGATATGTTGCTTCCTACCATCATCCAGCGTCATCGCCAGCAAGCTCTTCTAATTCTCCAATCGTCCCTTTGTCAATCTGCGCTGCCTATTCTGCGCGAAGTTGTTCGACAGAATGCCACAGACGAGCAGAAACAAACTCTCTTATTCTGTTTTCTTCATCCACCATCGTGCATATACGACGCGCCTTCAGAGACCCAAAACGTAGCCGTCCATGACCGTCTAAGCAAGGTCCGGACTATGATGAAAACTGGACTAGTCCGCGAGACTTTATTCTGTCCACTGTAAAGAACTCCAGTACGCAATTCTTGGCTCTTTTGTATGCCCATCTCAGAACGCATATCAGATTCTGAACATATCCACGTTGTCATAGACTCTGTCAATACGATACTTTCTGATATAGGCAGTCCAGCCGAGACTTTCAAGTTCATCCGGGACCTCAAGGAACTTGTTGTTTCTCGTTCGAGTACGCGACAAATCCTCTTCACGCACTACCTTGGTTAACGAGAACATCTAGTTGATTCGCATTTGACTCTTCACATTCAAGCGCCTTCGCCTCTGCTACCGTTCTTGATACAAACCTCGTTCTCCTCATCACTCAATCACCTTATTGTGCATCCTCCTGCACTCCTCCACTATCTCGCTACGGAATACCTCTCGCCGCCACCACCGGCCTCCCCTGAGGCCAAGTTCTGGGGCATATTTATTCCCGTGAGCGAGCGTATTTCTGACGTTATTCGCATAGTCTATGGCAACGGAGGAGAAGGATCTGGAGGATCTGAAGAACTCATAGTAGAAGTTGTGTCCCGTGGGGGGAAAATGGTGGGCGGAGAAAGGCCGTTGAACGCGTCTTAGAAGGATGGGACATCAAACGATCGTCGGCCGTGGAACTAGCGGAAATGTCAAGCTTAAAGGCGTCGCTTGGCCAGCCCACAGCAACCGTCGAAGAGGCATGTCTTCCTTCAATACTTGTGCTAAAATTTGACTCACTAATCGCTTAGGCTCCGAACCCCGCCCAAAACCTTTCCTTTAACCTGAACTTGACCACTTCGCAACAAGAAGCTCGCGCCCAAGTTCCCCTACCTTACGCTCATGAAGGTCCGTTTGTGTTATTCGGTCCCTTTACATTTGCTTATCGATGCCTAGGGAAACCTGCTGAAGCACAAACACCTGCCGCTATACTTTATGACCCAGATTCTGGTGATGATATAGACGACGACGATCCAGACGAAGATTTGGATATCTAACGCACAATACGGCGTCTGGCTTTGAAGCGTTACAATGGCCTTGTCTTTGACAAATGGTGTCAACATCTCCTTGGCAATGGCATTTGCGAAGTCCTCGCTTTCAGGCAGCACCATTGAGCCTCTTGATATGCGAGAGGCACTAGGCCATACCCAGAGGTGCTCACGATAGATTCTTCTCTGATGTTTGGAAGGTGCATGTTGTTTTCTGATAAAGATGAGATTGTAAGCTAAGTAAGGTGATGGCATGACCTCGTACCAAAAATACGACAGCAATGTAGTCTTAGGTGTAGCCGACTATGACATGCAGCCTCAGTAGAAGATAGCGCCTGCTTTTCATCCACTGTCGTACTCAGCACAAAACGACAAAGGGATTCTTAGGAAAGGCTTTATAGATACGGACAACCCGGGATACGTAAGATTGGTTACGCACCAACACAGAACGAGGTTGAAACGAGACTTCGTTGCCGGCAACCGATCGATATCTCTTCCTTGAACTACCAGAGTGCCATGCTAGAATTGGCAAGTTGGGCGCCGTCTCTCGCCCACATTCTCCAATACAAGATACCTTACGCGTGCTTACTGCTTGTCTTGCCTTTCGTCATCTCACGGGCGCGAAATACCACGGGCGATCCCTATGGTTCCTTTCATTTATCCCTCAACGAACTCCCTGGGGAAAATCCTGATGCGCCGCCGAAAACGGAATGGCTAAACATGGGATACTGGAAGGTGAGTTGTGCCTGCTCTCAGCGGCGACTGCTGTGACATTGTACTACGTCCCAGGAAACAGACATCTTTCCCGAAGCGTGTTTAGGTACGATTGAACACACGCGCGATCGCGTTGGTTGATCATGCCGGTAAATAGCTCTTGCTCTCAAGCTCATTGGCGCGTCACGGTGTAAGCCAGCAAGCCGCGTTCTCGGTATGTTCGTGGCATACACAGTAAACGCGGCCTTGTTCAAGCTCTCTTCACAGACGTCGGACATGGAAGCGGAGAGTCTCTCATAACGCTTCTAACGCATCCCTCCGCTCCGACGCCCTCCCGCCTGACGGGAATAACGAGTCTACCCTCCCACCATGCACGCTCGAAGGAGCGAATTGAGGCATTACACCTCTCAGACAAAACTACACTTTATCTTGGGGACGCAGTCTATCGCCCGGGCGTTTCAAACCACCCATTAGCACCTCAGTCGGACGTGCAGTATGATGCTATACTCGCCCTCGACTGTGCGTACCATTTTCGGACACGAGATGATTTTTTGCGTCAGTCCTTGGCCCATTTAGCTCCGGGAGGAAGAATAGCGCTCGCCGATATCTGCATTCGACTTCCTTGGCCGTCCTTGAGCCTAACGAGCCGGTTTCTGTTGACGGTGTTGAAAATCATGCATCGGCAGAACTGCGTGTCATTGGAGGAATATGAGATAAGAATGCGGGAAATGGGATACGTCGATGTTAAGACGGAGGATGTGAGCAACGAAGTTTTTCCAGGATTCCTTCGCTTTTTGAAGAGTAGAGGTTTGGGCTGGTATCTGTTCGCGAAATTAATGGAGATCAACGTACCTTCCCTGCGTTTTGTCATTGTATCTGGAGCACGCAGATAGGAATAAAGTGCAAATTCATCGTACGCTACATCGAACCGTGAAGCTCAACTCAGAAGTAAGCAAAAAAAAAATACACTCCGCGTAACATAGCAAGATCACAACATCTAGATATACAGATATAGAGAGCGAAACAACAGCTGCAAAGGATCTCGTCGTGCTATCGTGGTTCATTGGGGGTGGTGGGTTGAGTGTGTAGGGCCTCGTTTCTTTTCGCCTCCTCGTCTTCTCCTCCAATGGGGGTTGGGCCAATGATATATCTAAGAACATCGCTGAGCGTGATGATACCCAACAACCTCCCCTTCTTGCCACCCTTCCTCTCTTCTTCCTAGTTACGGCAGTCAGTAAATCACATGTCATTGAAACAGACATACGGCATACCTCTCCTTCAACGACAACGAGGCGATGGACACGGCGTTTCTTTATGAGTTGTAGGAGAGTACCCAGAGAATCAGAGGCATTGCATATGACGACGCCTGGAAAGTCTTGCGATCGCTGAGTGAGGGCAGAGGCTATTGTAAGGTCGAGGGAATGATAGGCACCCAAACGAACGAGGGTCTGATATGAAGCTCAGATGATTGGATAAGGAAGGAGTTACGAAATGCTCACAATGACATCGACAGTCTCGTAGAGATTGACGACTATGCCATCCTCGTCAATGATTGGTACAGCCGATACTGATAGTTCGGAGAATTGATGGACCACGTCAAAAACGGTAGTATTCATAGTGGCCGTGGCGATGGGGTGAAAGGGCCTCTGACCAGGTGCGGGAGGGGAAACGTATGTGCCTATTTTCAGTTTGCGAAGGGGCATGTTGAGCTGCTGTATCTCCTGAGTGCACTAGGAGACATATTCAATAAAGGTCGAAATATATGAATTCATTGTACTCACGTTAATAGATATGAACTTGAGAAGACGGTAGGTCGTAAGAGTTGAAATAATGGATTCTCGACCGGTCTCTGTGTCATAATCGAGGAGAGGGAGGCGACGGGCATGGGTTTGAATCAAGACTCGAGCAGCGTCAAAGAGAGAGCTGGATGGATGATCTGAAAGACGTGACGGCTGCGCCACACCGAGGCCTTGCTCGATTTCTGTGAAGGATATGAATGACAAACCGATGACGGTGGGAATGAAACTACCTCTAAGCTTTTCTAGACGGAGATTTTCGACATCGGTTGCAGCTTCGTCGTAGGACGCATGATTGTAGTAGTGTTGTATTAAATGGATAATGTCAAGGACGGTGAGCATGCCTGCGAACTTGTCTGTACCGCTGTTCCAGAGAGGTGCGGACACGACGCCTTTGCGTGGCGGAGTGAGAAATTGTGGCAGATACTAAGAGACAACTGACTGTTGGCCAAAAGACATTGCAAGGCTTTCTTGACGTTGAGCTTGGTGTCGAGGACTATGAGCCTGAAGCTAATCGGAAAAACATCATAGCAGGTTCGTCCTTTGAGGAAGGCGCGAATGCTGGTGACGGCCTGATTGTGCTCGCTGGGCGGCTGGATATGGGAACCCGCACGTCTTCGAGAGTGTTTGCGCTTTAGCGGGGACGAGGACAAGAGATTGGGGCGATTCATGTGGGAGGGCAGGCAAGAGAGCAGCTGGCCTGAAGGGGCTAGTACTAAGGATTTCGGCACGCCGGCACGGAACTTGCCGACCGCCCAACTGGATCTCATCGCCCGACTGGCTACGCTGCTTCATAACTCCATCATGGAAGGCGACGAGCCATACCTCGTCCTCCTGCCCCTTCTCATTGTTCTGTCTACATTTTTATTTCTCCTCCTTCTCTTTCTGTTATGCATACTGCTGTTACGCCGCCGACGGTCCATCATCCTCCGCGACGCTGATGGACCTACCGACATGAGCAGAGAGGAATTCATCGACGGCGACGGCGGCTTCGAAGGTATCGAGTCCCGGTGGATGGAGAGCGTCCCAGAGAACTCCAGAAGAGAGTATCTCCGCGCAAAAGGTGAGCAGATTGCCTTTCCTGCTGTAGCTTGGTTGAAACATGCCCGCGTCAGAATACCAAGTGCAATACCCACCAAACTCTCTGCCAACCGATATAACCCTCTCCCAATTCTTATCTATCCAAGAGAAAGGCGTCTCTGCATGGTCATTTGAGCCCGACTACGAAACAGTAAACTCTCTTCTCGTCCACGCTCGGACAGAAATTACTTTCCTCCCTGACCCGGCCTCGTCGTCATGCGTACAGTCCAATTTGCCGCTGCCCAAGCTCAACGAGGTTTACTACTGGGAGGTTAAAATGTTTGATCTTCCACCGACTACCAACGTGGCTGTGGGTCTGGCGACAAAGCCATACCCTCCTTTCCGCCTCCCAGGCCACAACCGCTACTCTGTCGCCTACCATTCCAATGGAGACAAGTCCCACAACTATCCCTTCACCGCTACTTCATTTAATTCTTCGCTTATCGAAGGCGATATTCTCGGAGTTGGTTATCGACCACGGACAGGCACCGTTTTCTTCACCAGGAACGGGCGCAAACTCGATGATGCCTATGTCGGCCTCAGTCGTTGGAACTTATTTCCTACTATTGGCGCCGACGGCCCTTGCAGCGTCCACGTCAATCTGGGCCAAGGCGGTTTTGTCTTTGTCGAGGCAAACGTGAAGAAATGGGGCCTGGCGCCAAGTGTGGGAACCTTGGCTCCTCCACCAGCGTATGGCAGCGAGCGTGGTAGCATCCTTCTCGACGTCGGCGGGCGAATTCTCTCATCCGACTCCACGCCACCGAGCAGCCCAGGAGCATCTTCTCCGCCTCCGTCCCGTCGCGTGCATCGCTCTCGCCGTTCAAGACCACCTTCTGGTGAACCGATCGTTTCTTCACCTCTTAGAACATCGGAGCCTGTTACCCCGCCGCCACCCATCACGCCCATAGAGGAGGAGCCTGGTGAGAATGCTTCATCATCGCGGAGATATATTTCACCGACAGATCTTCCCTTCCACGCTCCTCCCAATACTAATCTGCCAACTATGCTTGATCATGATACTGCCATGTCAGACGACGACGATATGTCTTTACGCTCTTCTCCAACTCTCTCGTCACGGTCACTTTCACCTGAAGGTGCGAGAAACCCCTTCACGACTCCACGTCGTCACCGTTACTCTCTCACTCACGTCGCCGCATCCTTATCCGACTCAGGATCTCCAAATGTTACCGTACAGGTACATCCTCCTCCCGATTCTCCCATGAGCCCCAATCCACCGACGCCTAATCATCGCGACATCCATTTGCAGGCTCTTTCTTCTCGGTCCGACCACCGTCGAACGGGTAGCGCCGGAAGTGCTCATGATGATGGCGATGTCGAGGATGACAGACTGACCAATGGCAGTCTTTCGAGACGTGATCCACCGGCGTATTCGCCTCTCGATGCCTTCACTTATGCGGATGGTGTTCATATCGATCTTCCTGCTGAAGTCATTGCTGCTGCGCTGGAGGGCCATTCCATTCCCCGAGTGCGTTCGGTCAAAGTAATAGCTCGCGGGATAGACGAAGAAGCAGGAGACGTTGAAAGTAGTGCAGTTGGTAGGTTTCCTTCCATCAAGTTCGAGAAGTGCTAATCCCTGCTTCTAGTATTAATGTGACCCACTTATATCTCAGACTATTTGTTGTAATAAATGTAGTCGCACAGTCGTGCTTCCACTTTCTTCCTTCCAGGGACACTGCTTTACATTGGATACCTATGTTCACGATCCTTACACGATTCTACACCGGCCTCAACTGTGATGAGCATGTTTACTAGTTTGTATACTCAATCACGTTAATCCATTACGTGCTTACTCTTTTCCAGCCTTCATACATTAAGTATACGTGTAGCTCATCAAAACGTTTCTGAATGAATGTCATCTCGTCGTATCAAGTTTCATCCGTACGCCGCAAGTCAAGAAATGTGATCTAGAGGACAAGGTCATGAACTATTCACAGAACATTAACAGGATCGCACGTTCTATCATGAATCACTTCGCCTTCCATCAGCTTGGCGAACACCGTTGTCTTTCTGTGAACAACCAAGATCCCAGCTCTTCTGCGTCGAATCTTCTTCGAAAAGCACCACTCTTTCGGGCTTCGAAACGCTGATGGCTACATGCGTCGATTCCCATCCCGAATTCCGGTTTTCGCGTCGTCGCGACTCCACAGCTAATCCCTCCCAGTCAATCTGTTTGATGCCGTGCTCGATATCGCGGGTGTTGCTTCTCGACCGTCTATTCCTGGTCCACCACTGCCGTAACCGCCGGCGAGCGAATATGACCCAAACGAGGAGAGCGAGCGAATATGACCCAAACGAGGAGAGCGAGCACGATGAAGGCGACTGCCATGATGATCCCAATGAATCTATGAGGCCCGCTTCCTGCGCTGAACTGTGTACTGTCACTCGCGGCACCCCGGCTGCGGGGCGAGTGGTGTCAATGCCACCCCCGGGTGCGCCGCACATGCTGGATGATCCTGCACATATTTGACGTTTTTGTAGGGGGCGACCAAGTAGCGTCGATGTGATGAGCACGAACATGGTGGATCAGTGTAGACTGGGACGGGGGAGTGCGTAGGGTGCCCAAAAGATGGACGTGGGCTGTTAAGCAAGGCGGTTGCTGTGGGAGCCGATAGCAAAGCTTGTGTCGGCCTCATTGCGAGTATAAGTGGACACGGACATGGAGAAATCCGACTAAGAGTAGAATCTTTGATAGCTCCACGCAAACCTGCAAATGGAAGCCGATCAAGCTCATCGAAGTAAGATTGAACGTTTCGTATTGACATAATTTTCTATCATTAAAGGTGTACATGTACAAATGACTTCCGATGGTCGTTGCTGCGGTTAGGGCTCGAGACGTTTCGGGTCCCTAGGGAACAACGAAGCCCGTCTAATGTTGTTCAGCTTGAGGAACAGCATGAGAACTCGCTCGAGACCGATGCCTCCTCCACCGTGCGGGGGGCAGCCAAGGCGGAAACCGTCAAGATAGCCTCTCATGGACTCGGGATCAACTCCTTTGGAACGCATCTTCTCCGCCAAAAGATTTGGCTCATGGATACGCTGCGCACCAGATAGAATCTCCTCTCCGCGCATGAAGAAGTCGTACGAGTTGGATAAGGTCTTTAAAACATGAGTTATGAACGCGTAAAAAAATAGACAGGGAAGCTTACTGGATCCTCAGCGTCAGGCATGGTATAGAAGGGGCGCAGCTCCATCGGGAACTTGTCAATAATGTAGTAATCAGTGTCATACTTTGCTTTGACAATCCGGCCAAGTCGCTTTTCGTTTTCAGTGCTAGAAGAGAAGCTAGTTCGGTACGGGGGGAAGTCGGAAAATAGGAAATAAACATACTTGATGTCATCGAGGACCTCGCGCGGAACACCATCCTCGACGAGGAGGTCAATGGCCTCTTTGAAAGTGAACTTGAGGGTGCCCTCGGGACCTTCTCTCCACTTGAACTCGTCGGCGGGGAATTGCTTCCCGACCGCCTCTATTTCCTTGCTGTAATTTTCACGGAGCCCTTTGAAGATGCTCAAGAAGAGTCCGTCGAGAAGCTCCATTACTTCGTGGTAATGTTCTTCAATCGTCATTTCCAGATCAAGACCCATGAACTCGGTCATATGACGATGTGTGTTGGAATCCTCTGCGCGGAAAACAGGACCGATCTCGTAGACACGCTCGAAATCAGCTGCGATGGCCATCTGTTTTGCGAGCTGGGGAGACTGGGCGAGGAAAGCAGAACCTGTATATGTATCAAAATCGTAGCCGACACAGAGATTGCAAGAATAATCACCCTTGAAGTAGCTAACTTTGAATACGGAGGCACCCGATTCGGTCGCTGCACCCTGAAGCTTGGGACTGTGAATTTCCATAAAGCCTTTCGCACTGAGGAAGTCACGGAAAAGGTCTCCAATTGCAGCCTGGAGTTTAAACACGGCTTGGTTCGTTTGCGTCTTATGTAGTATGTCAAAAAAGTCATCGCCACGTATAAGTTGGGCGCACTTACACGAAGATCAAGTACGCGGTTGTTGAGGCGCGTTTCTAGTAGAACTCTGTTGTATTGGGTCTCGGAGGTTTCGATTTCTAAATCGGCGCGGGAGGCATCATCCAATGTGAATGGGAGCCTAGTGAAGAGGCCGACGACTAGATGGATCTATAGATAAACTGATATGAGAGGAATATGTGAAGCCTACATGATGCGACCGCACCTTGGAGACATGTATTTCGACATCGCTGACGGTTGCGCTCTTAATAGGTTCCGGTGCTTTTTTGACGACACCTTCAATTAGGACAATACTCTCATCGGCAAGGCCTGCCGTCCATTTGACCATCTGCTTTGAAACCTTCTCTGGAGACTGTGGAGTGAAAATGACGACGGCTTGAACGGAATCGATGCGTTGACGGAGATTGAGGAAAACCATCTTGTTTCCCTGGGCACGCGAGGTTTGGATGCGAGCACGGAAGAGAACAGTCTGGTCATAGCGATTCGAGAGAGAGGTTATCTGGACACGTTCCTGTCTCGGACGTGACTGGGACTGATTGAGAGGTAGAGCACCGTAATTTTCAGTCGCGAGGTCCTACATCCTGTTAGCAAGGGTAAGGAATTGGCAATTCTTGACGTACAACTTCAGCAGCAGCTTGTTGCTGGGCCAGCTCTGCTTGTTTTGCGGCCTTTTCGGCGGCTTTCTTCTCTTTCTCTGCGGCTTTTGCTTGTTTCTTCAGTTCGCTTTTGGATGGACCTTTTGGCCCATCCTCGGCCCTATTATGGATGAGATTGGTGTCTGGTTAGTGGAAGGCTACTTACGGTGGTTGTACAGGCTGTTCAGACATATCGATGTGTGACAAGGCTAGAGGACAAGCTTTTATGAGAACGTTGCGAGTCAAGGCGAGTCAAGATGATGGATAGATTGCTGGCCTCGGCGTCTCGGCCCTGTTATCTAATCTAACCGGTAGTCGCCGCTCTAGCACCGGTGGCCCCGGGTGGGCGAGACCTTGTGATCGGCTCGTATAAAGTCGGATTCAAAACTTAGACACGAACTTAAAGCACGGCAAGGACTGCCATACTTTTTACTATGCTTGCCGCAGCCGCCGCCCGCCGTACAACCACCAAATGCGCCTTGCGCTCCCTCTCGACTTGGTCTGCTGTTCCAGCTGGCCCACCAGACCCGATTCTCGGTGAGCCAGGCCAGCCGTGACTCGTTCTTGAACTCACCTTTGACATCGGACAGGCGTCACTGAGGCATTCAAGGCGGACAAAGACCCCCGAAAGATCAACCTGGGTGTCGGAGCTTACCGCGACGGCAAGGGCAAACCGTATGTCCTGTCCAGCGTGAAGAAGGTAACCGATCTCCTGTTTGTATCCCGACATCACTCGTGTCTAACGCGGTGTTTAGGCGGAAGACCTTATCGCTTCGTCGCATCCCGACAAAGAGTACCTGCCCATCACTGGTCTCCCCGAGTTCACGAAGAACGCCGCTAAGCTTGCTTACGGTGCAGACTCTGTTCCTCTAAAGGAGGGCTCTGTACGTGCATCTATCACTATCCACCTCTACTTGTACCAAGTACTCGTTTCTTAGATTGCCGTTACTCAGTCCATCTCTGGTACCGGTGCCCTCCGCATTGGTGGCGCTTTCCTCGCGCGTCACTACCCGAACGCTAAGACGATATTTTTGCCTTCTCCATCCTGGGGCAACCATACTCCTATCTTCAGGGACTCTGGTCTTGAGGTCAAACAGTACCGGTACTTTGACAAAAGCACGGTTGGCCTCGACTTTGAAGGCCTGAAAGCCGACCTCAAGGTAAGAATACCGGCCACATGCAATGCTACACACTCATTCTTCTTGACAGGCGGCACCGGAAGGATCCATTGTGTTGCTGCACGCTTGCGCGCACAACCCCACTGGTATTGATCCTACCCAGGAACAATGGAAGCAAATCTCCGACATCGTCCAGGAGAAAAAGCTTTTCCCGTTCTTTGATATGGCCTACCAGGGTTTCGCGTCGGGCTCTACCTCTCGTGACGCGTTTGCACTTCGCCACTTTGTCTCTCAAGGACATCAAGTTGCGTTGGCGCAATCCTTCGCCAAGAACATGGGTCTGTACGGTGAACGTGTGGGCGCGTTCTCATTGACGACTGCTGATCCCGCTGAGAAGGCGCGCGTGGACAGTCAACTGAAAATTGTCATCCGTCCGATGTACTCCAACCCTCCCATGCACGGTGCTCTCATTGCCAACGGGATCCTCAGCGACCCGACGCTATACAGTGAGTGGGAAGGCGAGGTCAAGGGTATGGCGGAGCGAATCATTGCCATGAGAGAAAAATTGTACACCACGCTGAACGACTTGAACACTCCTGGAGAGTGGGGACACATCAAGAGCCAGATTGGCATGTTCAGGTATGCATCTTACTTTATGCGGTGTAATAGCCAAAGATTAACGGTTGTTCAGCTTCACCGGTCTCACCACTCCTCAAACTAAAGCCCTCGCTGAGAAGGCACACATTTATATGACCGCCGATGGACGTATCTCGATGGCTGGACTGAACGCTGGCAACATTGAGTACTTTGCGGAGGGTGTGTCTGCTGCCGTTAAGGGCAACTTGTGAGGTTAGACATACTAGAAGAACAACGGTGATATACGGTCTACACAGAACAGGATGTCGCGTTGTACAATCTAATGGAGGACGGTTTATTTAGACTTTACGTGATCGAGTAAGCGCTTCGATTTTGGTCAAACGTCGCGTTTTCCTGCTTCTTACTTGCATGTCGTTTTGATCTTGTGGTGCTCATCATGACCGCCTTGCAGATAACGTCGCCGTCGCTGCTGACGACTGCGACGCCTGCGAGCACTCGCAGTCCCTCGCCGGATCTCCCAGGTGCATGGCCCCGAACGCCTTCCCACAAACGCTCTCAGACGTGCCCTATGCTGTTCAGCCCGACCGCACCGCCACCAGCGCCCACGTCAACGACGTCGCCAGAGCCACTCCATCTTAACCGCGTTGTCAACTTTCATCAACGGCTCTCCCTCAGCCTTTCGGCGGGCAAGGAACATGACGATTCTAGCTCGCCTTTTATGCCTGTCCACTCTTGCGATCCGATTAGCTCGTTGCCCTCCGATGCTTCGGATTTCACGAAATATAACCAGGTGAGCGCTAGGCGTTTGCTTTAAGTGTCGGTCTCCGCTTAATACCCTTGCTAGGACAGCAACTCGTCATCGCTGGTGGTAAGTAACTCTGAGTTGTTCTTCTGTATGGAAATTCATGCCCAGACCTAGGAAACTTCCTTTGGTACTTGCTCTTCCTCTACGACGCCTGAACGCAAGCATACAACGACACCTGCTTCCGCGTTTTCCAACCCTCGCGTTCGTCTCCCCTTTGACTCGTCTCCACTTAATCCAAGGCTATCATCGTTCCTATCTTCTTCCTTCTCTTCTGAACGTATCACTCCAATGGCTTTCGTGTCTCCATCCAATAAGCCTATTCCCGCAGCTGCGAGTGGCTCGTTGCTTGGTCAAGGATACCCTAGCTCAGCTTATTCCACGTCCTCTGGCGAAGATTATTTTAGCCTTTTACGTACCGCCAACGAGCCTCGATCCCCGTCTACGAGTCCACCCACTAGACATCTTTCTCTTTCCACGAGCGTGTCGCGACGTGTCTCCCCTTCGGTGGATGAACTAGCGCCTCCAACGCTGCCGATGTTGATGGGTCTCTCACTTCCTGGAACCCCGAATGACAGCATAATCGCCGAATCGTTTGGCAGTGACCACTTTCCCACCTCTCCTAGTGCTACTGAAAATGACGCTGAATGGACCCTTTCCCTCTCCGCAATGACCCCGACTGAATCTGAATCCATGAACCCAACTCCCACATCGCCGTCTCTCTCCCTTTCCCCGACCTCGTCTTTCCGCGTACAACTAAATTTGGACGCCACAGAGCATGTTGTCAATTTTCCTTCCGAGGCGGCTTCCCCTTTAGTTTCTTCCGTTGCACCATCCCCAGCTATTCCCGCTATCGACGGTGTGGCTGATGACTCTCTAGCAGATAGTTCATTAGCGACTAGCGCAGCCGAATATGCTGCGGCCGTCATGTCGTCTGCTTGGAGTTTCGACGATCCTCCTTTGCCGCCCATTGGTATCGAGATGCCACATCACGATCGCGACAGTATGCAGGATCAGCTTGATCTGGATAGCAGTCAAGGACATCGTCCTGATGTCCTGCTCGAGAAGCATACACAGAACAAGAAAGGGCTCATGACAAAGGTCAAGAAAATTGGAGGCAGATTGGGTCGGCTTTTGAAACTCAGGAAGGAGGTGGCGGAAATAAGACGTCCGCAGAGTGCGCCTGCCATTCGTACTACGACCCTAGTGCACACCAGCGCACGCCCGAGCCCAAGATTGCCATCCTTGAATATCGATCTTGAGGAAAGTGTGCTCCCTCTTCCTTCTCCTCTCAGAACCAGCACAGAAACAAACGTGAGTACTCCAGGCTTCTTAGTCTTGGACAGACCGTCTAAAGCTTTCTCGCAGCGGTTACGGCGCTCCCGTCCTCGCTCTCGCGGTCACTCATCCGTGACCGCGAGCAGACCGCACTCGATGAATCTACCAGAAATCCAAGTACTCCCACCCAGCGTCCAGAATTCTCCTGAAACCAGCGCACCAAAATCGAACATCCCAACACCCGCGCCCCCGAAAACCCTCTCTGAAATCAAAGCAAATCGTCGCTTCTCTCTTTCTGCTATAACAAATCTCGCACGCCCTGCTTCTCCTCCTCCCACTCCTCCACCTATTCTTGTGGCGAGCAGGCGTAGGCGACCGGTGTCTGCCCGGCTGGCTTTACCCACCAGCCCCAGGAGACGGGAGAGTTTGCATTTTGAAGAAGATGCTTCTCGGCCCGTTTCGCGTTCCTCGAGGGTGGATCCCCCTGGATTGGGATCAGCTTTGCTGGGGGTTCCTGGCGCTAGCGACTCGGAGCCGCTTTCTCGAGATAGTGCTCCTCACGTGGATGCCAAAAACAAGGACTTGAAGAAGGGTCGACGTTTTTCGTTGTCGGCTCTATCCAGTCTAGCATCGGGCGGAGGGTTGAGGGAAGATGGGTCGTCGGGATGGGCTGGTTCTAGTAGGCTTTGAGTTTTGCATTACTCTATCGTTCGCATTCAAGATTTTCTGATCCCTTGCTAGAGTCTCCGATTACATTGTGTAACTGAACGTTATCGCCATTTCGTAAATTTCAGTAGTTGTGTAAATTCCGACACCGATATGATTTGGCTCGTTGAAAGCTTTACGGCGGCCAATGTGTTGTATCTGTACACACCTTGAGCAATCGAAACTGCCAAATGTAAAACAAACCTGCGAGACGATGGTCATTTTTAACATTCGAGCGCGGCTAGCATGACGTTGCTTCTGACATTGAGCAGAATCATCTAAGCCACAGTCATCTTTTCTGGCGGATCCCAGAAAGCCTGGATGGCTTTCAGGAGTATTTTGGTCCCATGAAGTGTTGACTATGACACGCCACATCAAATGCTTCGTCCTTCCAAGTGATTCCACCATCGAAAAGAGTGGTTTAGCAATCTGAATACCTTCACAGCAAGAGCGAAGACTCATGCGTTCTTCAACTTCTTGTTTCAATGGCAGCTGGACAATAGCATTTATGCACTGAATAAAATGGCTACATATATGTGTATGAATATGGGGTACAAATGTTTCAAGAGATGGATAGTCATTAATGTTCGTTAAAAAAGGCATAAAAGATGGATGCACTCTAACCCAACCTGTGCAGCTGCCTGTTCGTCGATGTCAGCTTCCCCCAACCCGATCCACATCGCTCGATAACCCATCGAGCAGCTCATTCTGAAACGCAATCTCTGCGCCAATCGCAGAACCAAGCTGGCGCTGCCTCTGCAGGATAGTCGTCAGCTGCGCGAGCTGCTGGTCCTGCTGCCCAATCTGCGTCTGCTGGTGCCCCAGCAGTCCCATATTATCCAGCGGCCGCGTCACCTCCGTCTCCTGCGGCGGCGACGGCGCCCCAAACACGCGCGTCACCCTCGTAAACTTGTTCGCCTGGGGCCCCAGCAGCGCTTCGCGGTCAGATGACGGCGCGAGGTTCACGGCGGTGGTGCCGGGCTGGGAGGACGTCATGCGCGCAACGGTGACCATCTTGCCGAGCTTCTCGCAGTCGTCCTGGAGGCGCGCGACCATGTCCGTACGGCGCTGGAGCTCGCCCTCGCTCATGCCGCCCATGGCGAGCTCTTTGAGGCCGGTCCCGAGGTTGCCGATGCGGGCGAGGACGCCGGCGAGCTTCTGCTTGGCGGCGACGTTGGACTTGTGGGACGAGTTGACGTCGCCCTGTGTGGCGAAGGCCTCGCGTGCGTTGATGTCGGCTCGGACGTCCCGCAGCCGCGATTGTATCTCTCGGTGCTCGTCAAGCCATGACATTAGCGAGAAATGGGTCGGGTTTTGGACAGCTGTTTGGCTCTTGCCAATGGGGATCCCGAGAAACTGTTTAAAGGCCACGGCCTCGCGCCATTGGTCATCCTTTGCGCTGACGATGGCGCGCAGGTAAACTTCCAAGGCTTTTCGTCGTTCTTCGAGAAGGTTTTTATCGTTGTGGGAGCGAAAGAGTGAGAAGGAATGTTTGGGCGGTAGTGAAGCAGGCGGAGGTGACCCAGTTGCCTCGATGAGGTCGGTATGGAGATCGTCAAACTCAGAGTAGCGGCGCCACATAGACCATGGCTGAATACGAGCGACGACGACAATCTGGTAGACAGTATGCGGCTTGGGATCTGTCCGCTCTTGGTAGTCAGGGATGGACACCGCCTGAATGGCCGTCATGAGCAAGGCTGTAACGGTGGCTGTGCACCCACTAACAAATTCAAGTAGAATAAAAATAACACAACGCTACACTAGTGCAGCTCAAATAATCAGCTTCTTTGATTTTCCCTTCCTCTCTGAATCCTTGTGAGACAGAAATTCCACCTCCGTTGCCAAAGGCCCTTGTAACCTCTGCGACTCGGGATATCCCAGGACACTCGTCTTGAAGTGTCGTCCAATACCCTCAACTCGCTCCTTCAAGCCATCATCCTCATCCGGCTTTGGAGCCAGACGTGTCCATATCGAGATACGGTAAAACTGTGGCCGTATTGACACAATGACGCCTGTGATCAGAGAAGGAGGCGGGGTACCACCGTTGGCAGCCGCCTCGGTCAGTAGCGGATCAAATGTCTCCCCAATGGCAGCGAGCATCTAGACCGAACAATGAGCACAGCGCAAGGTAGGAAAAGACCGGGAAAACATACGGTATAAAGCCACATCTTATCCACCTGCTGCCGATTCTTGTCGCGTGGTAGTTGAATACTCCATTTTCCGCCATTCTTGTTGGCCTCGTCCTCCCAAGCAGGAATAATTCCTTCCTGTGGCAACGATCAGAGCGGGTTTGTCGGACGGTATGGCTAACGCACTTTGAACAAATAATAATTTGCTTTCTGGGGAAGCGAGGATGGTGCGACGATGTTGTTGTAGAGCCTGTCGCCAATAAGTACACAGTAATGGTCAGTGCAGTCGTACACGGACCCCCAAAACTCTTCGACGCTATCGAAGCTGATCACCCGTTTGATATCCTCCATCCATCCTTGCGCCGCGGCGACACCAGGTGTTGACGGCGCAGGCGTAGACGGAAAAGCAGAAACGGGTGTCTGTGGAAGATTGCGACCTTTTGTCGCTGGAGAGTCGAACCAAAGAGTCCATGCAGAGTACAGGGGATGCTTAGGACGCGCGTGAGAACGAGCGGCTGGCTGGCGGTCAGCGAACGGACTACTGACCTTTACGTTGAAATTTGTTGGGTCGTTGAATACGGTTCGGATGCCCTCCGCCTGGGCCTGCATATCGACCTCTTGGATTTCCCCCGCCTCGGACGATTCGTTGGCCGCCGACTGATCAGCTAACGCTGCATTTACCGCCGCCTTGGATGCCATGAGCGACGGGCCAGATAGAGCAGAGGTCATTTTAAGGCCGAGATGTGATCAACACTTTTCGGTAGGAAACGAGGAGATCGGTTGGAGACGAGACGGAGGTACTTGATAAAAACTTTTGGTCACTGTCATCGCCTGTTTGGCGGCTGCCGACCGTCCACGTGCGCTTATGACTGCTTTATCTGATTAGATAAGTAAGTAGGCTTTTCTCTCCTTCCCAGTCTCCATGTCCGTCCATAATGGCTTGGATCCATTCCAGGCAAAGCTCGTTGCGGCGGCGACGGGCTCGACGATGACAGCTCTCACCAGTGCGTATTTCTCGCTTTCGACTAACCTCGAGTTAATTTATCTTGGTAGTGACTCCGTTTGATGTCGTTAAAACGCGCCTGCAGACGCAGCGGCCAGCGTCGACGCCTCTTTTCCCCAAACCTCCCGCCAATACTTGCTGTCAGCCTCCGAACAAGCCATGTATACGCAACATGTCTTCGCTGGCGCGACCGGTACAAGCCGTAGAGGGAGAACTTGTCTGTGTCTGGGACCACGGTGTCTTTCGTGCTGAACGAGTCAACGGCTTCTATGACGCCGTGAAGCATGTATGGAAGGCAGAAGGTGTGCGCGGTCTATGGAAGGGCTCGGGGACGACATTGTAAGTGTTCGCTTATTCTCGCATACCGGTGTTATATTTATAAACACGTAGGGTTATCGGTGTCCCGTCTTCGACCGCCTACATGCTCACTTATGACCATCTCTTAAATGTTGTATTACCTCCCATAATGCCCTCCGACTCCCTTAGTCCTCTAACAGCTGGTATCCTCGCTCGCAGTTCAATATCGACGATTGCATCACCGCTAGAGCTAATACGGACCAATCTCCAATCCACCCCACTCTCTCCTAATAATCCCCACACTCTCCGATCCGTCTTGAAATCTGTCCGCCAACTTGTGCGTACAAATGGCGTAGGTTGTCTATGGCGCGGTCTCGGACCTACACTGTGGCGTGACGTTCCGTTCTCAGGGTTTTATTGGCTTAGCTACGAGTCGCTTAAGAAGGGATTCGCTCGGAACGGGTACCAGGGCGCATGGATAGCCTTCGTCTGCGGCGCAGCAAGCGGTACTGGGTCGGCCTTGCTGACGTCGCCGATGGATGTGCTGAAAACACGGAGACAGGCGTTGGTCATGTCTTCATCGTCAGGAAGTGGTACAGCCTCGACATTCGGTCTAATTAAGCAGATTATCCGGACTGAGGGAGGATCGGCTTTATTCGCAGGGATAGTACCACGCATGGCCAAGATAGCACCGGCATGCGGTATCATGATTGCCTGCTTTGAGGTACGTTGCCGCGGTGTTGAGAAACGTTCCGTTATTGACTGTCTGTCTAGGGCGTTGGTCAATTCCTGGCAAAGTCATGAAGGGTATCATATTATTAGACACCATCTAATGTGGATTATACATACTTGATAATATGTGCGCACCGCACGATGACTCTCAGGCGTTCAAGTACTATTCAAGCTTCAAGTCAAAGCGGCCAAGGTACGATGTGCACGTGAAATGACGTCGCCAAGCGCACTGCGGCAAGGCAGTGACGTCTATAAAGACGAACATCATCGCCATTGTCTTTCACCTTCCACTACCATGCCTGTCCCAGGATTTATAACATCTTTCACAGACAAAGCCCAGAATGCTATCAACGCGTCGCCGTTAGCGTCGCATCTTCCAGGAGGGAAGCGACCGAATAGTCCTGATGCTGCTTCGCAACCCTCGGCGAACGAAGCCGCTGGTGGCGGCTACAAATCCCACACATTTGAGTCGATTCAACACCAGTTGAGAGCTTTTGGCCAGCAATACAGGTAAGTAATTGGGTGAAATCTGCATGGATATATATTAATTTACATGTTCCTCAGCTCCACAACGCCAGTGCAGAAGATTATCACAACCGAAAAGGGAGTGGCGATCGATTTTGACAGCGTTTCGAGGGATTCGAAAGCGCAAAGCAAAGAACTCTACACTTGGGGTCAATCTGAGCTTGACGATCTCAAGGATGGTCAGTATTATTTGCGGGAATTCTTCATCGATTAACGGATTTTTCTAGTTACCGATCGGCTTGCATACCTCAACTTTGTGCAAGGTTCTCTGGCGAGTTCGCTGGCGGTGAAATTGGATTCAGCACGCGCCCCACTCAAGCTTCTCCGCGATGCTGAGACAGCTATTACGCCCCGCCGAAACATCCGTTTGGGGCTGCAAAGCCAGATCGCGAGGGTCGAACATGACAGTCAAAAGGGAAACGAAAAGAAGCTTGTAGATCTCAAGGACCAGCTTCGAAAGGCGGAAGCCGACGATCTCCCTCAAGAGAAAGAGATTGAACTGCTCAAGAGGAAAGCGATACGCGAGGGCGAACAAATGAAATGGGAGGCAATTCGAGAAGTAAGCGCGTTGGTCCTAAGTCCATGGAGTGGAAGCTCACAGTTGACCTAACTTAGTACGGTGAAAAACTTGTTCTTCTCGCTCAAGCGGCTAGTCCGGTTATAGCCGCATTGCCAGTACTTCCTCCTGCGCCGGACAGTCCATATCTTGGAGCGGGAGCCACAGGCGCCGCGCGGGCTTCTTTGCAGAGGGCCCTTGACAACTACAAGACGGGACATATCAACTTGCCGCCACAATTGGCCGGCTCTGAGCTAAATCGTTCTGATACCCGCAGCTTCGGGGAAAGCCATGCTAGTGAGCTGTCGAGTATGTCCTCTGACGGGTCGGACATCACTCGGGCAGCGCAGCCAGGTATCCCGATGACCCCGCCAGGCCAGTCCAAGGGACCTGATACTGTTCCAGAGAAGACGTTTCCAGCGCCGTCTTCTCCTCCCCCGGCTCCGCTTTCTTCTTCGCCTCCCGCAAAGAGCGTATCTCCTCCGATCAATCCATCGAATCTGAATAATTCTCCTGCTACGATACCTCAGACTGAATCGCCGTCGACTGCTGCAGAGGTCGCCACAGAGGACCCACAGCAGCCCACAATTATGCCGACTGTGGCAGAGACTGGAGTGCCAGTTGTAGCGAGTCCTTCTGGACCGGGACCGGCGAGTGGATCGTTGAAAAACATCAGAGCGGCATCGGCCGATGCTGGGCCCCGAAGCGGAGGGCTTCCAGGCGAAGGTGTCGCGAGCAGCTATGGTGCTTCCAAATTCGAGTCCGCTGAAGAAGAGAAGAAGCGTCTGGCCGCGGCGTATTCTCAGGCATACAACGCTCCCCCACATGAGTCTGCGGAGGAAGAGAAGGAGAGAGAGGAGAGGGACCGACTCTCGAGGGCTCCTAGCACAACTCGCCCACAAGGGGACGAAGAAGAGCTTCCTCCTTACCAGGATATGTAGCCTACTCACAATTGGACTCCCAAGGACTCTGTATCTACCATGTATTGATTGAATGAAATGAACATGAATTACGAAGCAAAGATTAAACATTCGAATAAGAGGAAAGTCCATTTTCTTGGTACTGCCTCAGAGCATCGGCCGTTGCCTGCTGCTTGAGCGCAGTATCGCGAAGTGTGAGAAACTAGAACCAGGGTTAGAACCTTTGAGAGCGGGTTACAAAGTAAAATTCACTCTTTGTTCTTCAGAGATACGCTGCAGATTTAGCTTTCGCGTCGTATGTTCCATGTGGACCAAGAGCGTCTATACAACCGTTGATCAATGATAGGCGAACAACTTGAGTAAACTCCGTACCCTTATCGAGCGACTACTGAGTCCCCGGTAATTCGAGACGCGCTCCAGAGCAACAGGTTGTGCGCCGACAAGCTTCAGTTGTTCGTGCAGATACACCACGTAGTGTTCAAGACACTCGAGGTAATGTCGTTTCTTCTCATGCGACGAAATTGTGTCTCTGTTGCACATATAAGCGTACATCCAGAGAGTCAGTCAAACGCGCTTACGGATCGGTAGGAAGAAAACCCAGATTTTCAGCCATCGCGCGCCGCCGAGCTTTCCTCGCCGACTCTGTCCTCTCAACGGGCGGGAGAAAACTCCGCGAGCCCGGGGAGGACGACGGCTTGGGCGGAGACTGCCCCATCGAAAAGTCCGAGAGCATCTCGCTGGGTGTCGGGAACGTCGTGAGCGGCTTCGTAGCGCAGAATTGCTGGGAAAACGGTGGCGGCTGCGTCTCGTAGTCGTAATTCAGTGGCGGAAAGGCCGGGTCCATCGAGAGGATCGCGGGTTGTTGCGCGAGCGGGACGGGCGCGTGTAGCGGAATGTCCGAGGCGGCCGAGTATGACGACTGTGTTTCGGAGGACGTGTCGGGGCTGGCGTATATCGTCGGCCAGGCGTAGTCCGACTGTGGTCTCTGCAGATAACTGTCCGAGTAGGCGTATTCGGCCATGGAAGGGTAATACTCTGCGTGGTATTCAGCAGACGAAGGGTATGTCTGTATAAAGGAACGCAAGGTCAGAGGGAGAAGAAAAGCACAAGAGAGAGTGTGAGACTCGCGTTGAAAGTGGATTCCATTGTTGATTTGTGAGGAGAGAGACTCAAGAGATACCCGGCGCTTTATAGTCCAAGACACGGGAGCAAAGCAAGAACCGAAATATAAAGTGGGGACGCGTTAACGTTAAGACGCAAATGATAAGTGGTTCGGGGGCAGGGTCCTGAACGATCCAGAAGCCAACTGTCGGCGCGTCGTCGGGTGCAGTCATCGTTATTTTTTTACTATTAAAAAAATTGTCTGGTCCCTTGATCGAGCGAATTCGGTTCCCAGTACCATGAGATCTCGAGGACGGCGAATTTAGACCCAAGCGTAGTATGGATGTGGAAGTGAGCTGCGAACCCACTGAGCGTGGGTCGTGACTTGATCGGAATTTGTTCCTACAGTCGCTGGACATTATTTGACTGACTGACGCGATTAACCCAACTGCTCGAGGTGGCGGCCAGCCACTGCATATTTTTAAAGAGGGAGGAAGGAATGCGGGACATCTTGTCACTGAACATCTTAGATGCGGGTTCCCCCGATTTCGACGCAGTCACGCAACCAGCAGCTCCCTCTACCACAAGCACGTCACCGCAATCCCTTTTGCGTCCTTTTAGTGCCCTAATACATGTCTTAACATGAGAATGAACATGCAATGGCCCTTGTTCTCGTACGTACACACCCACTGACATCAGACAGCACGACGACAGGTGCTTCCTGCCTTCCCGACGACGCTGCCTAATCTTGCAATTAATCAAAAAGGATTGACCTGCCAACGCTCGGTACGTACGTACGTACAGAAGGGATTTTCATTGTCAATATAAAGCGCCCTCCCCCCCACCCCTTCGCTCCCTGCCTGTCCACCCGCGAGTGTATAACAATGTCGTCTCCGAGTCAAAGCTCGCCCGACCTTCTATTCCCCGAGCTCCCGCCCCTCCTGCCTCAAGGCAGACAGCCCTCCGGTGGCGCTACTAGCGCCAAGCCCAACCACATTGCGCATCCATATGTGGGTATGACGTCCCCCTCACCCGGGTACACGCTAATGGATGATGTAGGCGCGCCTGTACGCGCGGCAGGACAGCGGCAAGCGGCGCAAGATCTGGAATCACGTGCTCGAGAAATCGGTGTTCAACGCGTTTGAGTTGTACGTATAGGCTCCAATAGTAGCGTGTTCCGAGCTGAGGCCAGGCCTGGAAGGTCGACGCTGGGCGCACCGCACAGGCGTACGATATACACCGCGAGTCTCGAAGCCCACATTGACCGTTTGCATACTCAGTTGCTCAGGTAGGCCTCGACTTTTTCTTTGTATTGAATCCGCGTCTTACATACCTTCAAAGTCTAGGTTATTGGCCCGTCGCTTTTGAGGAGCTCGAACCATTTAAAGGACTCAACTCCAAGACGGCAAAGGTTTGTCCTTTTCACACGACATGTCGCGGGTATCCACTGAATAAGCTCCTCGCCACCGCAGAGCATGGTTTCGGGGCTCCAATACGACACTTCTCAAGTCAATCTCAAGCTCCTCGAGCTGGAACGCGCGGCAAGTCAGCTGCTCTCACGTCGTTATCCCTCCTTCCTAATGTATTTCTGTGCGTGCAGAATGACGGCCTCAGCCGGGACATCGCAGACGCTCGGAAAGAAGAGCGTCTCTCCGTAAGTTCCGTTTGAGGTGGACTCGGAAATGCATCGAGCGTCGCTGTACGTTATTAACTGTGTATATCGAGAAACATAAATAAAATGTGTACCTGTCTACGACTTGCAATTTATGCATTATAGAGTTGCGATACACATGGTCCTACACGATGCGGGTCAAGAATATCAACATCCAGAGTAAACCATACCAGATTTGGCGAGAAACGCCACATATGAAATAAGAAAGGCAGTAACGAAGATCCGGGAAGGGGGACGAATTGGTGGGAAAAAACACTCCCGCGAGTCGTTAGCATGTTCGTAAAGTGGCGTACTTACGCCATTTGGGGGCCCATCACCAAAATTCAAATCAATTCCATCCGCAAGGCGAATTAGCGTACGGAGGATCAGCTTGCAAGCTCCGCTATTGCGAGGTGACGAGAAGGAAAGCCAAATGCCGGCTGACAAAGGTATTTATTCGCATTAGAACTACTCTCAAGAGGGCAAGTGTCGACAATGTGGCGCAACCGCATGTTCGTTCGAATATCAAGCGCGACTCACCAGATGGTATGTCAATCTACAGAAATAGAAAAAAGACACGCGAGCAGAAACGAAGTTGTCAGAAGAGCAAGCAAGGAAAAGGAGGAACATCGTTATTCACTTGAAATCTCCCACAGAGTGTTATATTTTGGGTACAGTACGCGAGGCTGCTAGCAAAGAGGTCCTTCATCAGTATATGCAAGTCAACATGGAGTGGGGTTACTGGTATTCTTCCTCGCCGAGCGTGAAAACATGCTTTCCCCGTGAAGCCGATTCCGTCATGCCTTTGCCGCTGCCCGTCACTCCGACTTTTTATGAAGAAATCAGTTTGGGAAGACTCGGCAGAAATAATCGCAGAACGACGCTTACCTCGACCCAGAGGGTTATCAGGCGTCTTAAATATGCTCGTCCCGGCCACACCAGCGATATGCACACCCTTCTTCTCCGATTTCTTGGCAAACTTTTGCCATGTCGCCTGCTTGTGGTTCTGCTCTTTCGCCTTGGCCGCGCGCGTCTCGAGCTTCTTCTCGTTCTTCTTCTTCTTCCGCTCTCGCTCCTCCTCCTCCTGCTTCGTCAGCTTGCGCTTGTTCGACGACGGCGCGGTGTACTGGTAATGCGGCGGCGGCGCTTTGAGCTCGGAGAGCTTGACCTGCTCGGTGGTGTTGTAGCCCTTGAACACGATGCTGTAAACGCGGTTCTCTGGCGAGCCACCGACGAACGTGATTCGCGCAGGGTACCACGACCCGTCAGAGTACTTTGCTAGGCACTCGTCCCCGGCCTTCCACGTCACTGCCGGAGTCGACGCGACGGCTTTCCTAGACGACTCTGCTTTGGACGACGACGCTGCCTCGGCATCGGCGATAGCAGTCTTGGTGAGCTCGATGAGATCCTGAAGCTCAGTCCGCAGAAGCTCTAGGTCTGTGTTGGAGGGATCGTTGGTCAGAGCGAGCTCTACTTGGGATAACTGGACCTGGTACGTCTCTAGATCTGACGGGTCCATTGTGTCTGACTCGATAAAACGCTGGCGAATTCGGGGAGGTGATGACGGTGTTGTGCAGAGTTGGTCTGTTTGGCATGCACGCTCATGTCAAACAGTACTTAGTCCCGAAATGATAATTCGCGATAATCATACAAAGTAGGTACAACATCAATCCCATCCAGCGCTCGTATCGAGCTTTATTCGAGCATCCTGCTTCGCCTTGCTACCGTGTGCACGGCCAGCCTTGTGGACGCTGCGCTTTGAGTGGTATTTCCGCTGCTTCTGTGCCCGGGTCTTGGCTAAATTCGAAGAAACGATGCCCTTGACGTTCTGTTGGAGGCTCAAGGCCTCTGTCATTTTAACTAGCGAGTCAGGTGAAATGCACCGAGATCTTGGAGGGGATCTCGAGACTGGACGACTCGCAGAGATGTCCGAAATGTCTGATGGGTGATCACTTCGTCCACGGGGTGACATGGATAGTGAATGGGAATCCAAATCTTCCTCCAGGGGAATGACGTCCAGATGTGGCGAATGCCTTTCTGGATGTACGGATCCGCTGCTTGTGGCGTTTTCAACTTTTTCTCCTGTATTCGTGAGTGGGATATCCTGGTCGGCGTCTGCCTCGCCAAGACCCTCGTCGTCCATGTCAACTTCCTCTTCTTCCTCTGATTCTTCGTCACTGTCTTCACCTCGAGGCCCGTTTTCTTGCACTTCATTCATGTACTGTAATTAAATTTGTGAGCCAGAGAATTAATGTGTGACAATTCACGAACATTTTCTAAAACCTGCATTTCCTTGTTGCCAAAGCCGCTCGCGGCGACTACAACGTCAAGTCTGAAGCTCGGAACTTCAGAATTCTCCGTTTCTATCGTCCTGAAGCGAGGAAACAAAGAGCTTTCATATCGGAATCGTCTTCGAAAGAAGGTCCGAATACACTCGACGTCTCGGTTAAAATACCTAAGATATGGTTCAGTCAAAGGGCTCATAAGGAGGGAATGAATACGTTACCACTCTGCGTTTGCATGCGAGGTGCTGACCATTTGAGGAAAGTCAATCACGACCGGTTCGCCTGATTCTCGCTTGATCAGGATGTTGAACTCGTTGAAGTCACCGTGGATGAGACCAGCTCGGGCAAACCGCACGATAAGGTCCATCAGTTCAGAGTAAAGCTTGCCAGGTGACGCAACCTCTGATATTTGACGTCTATTAACCAATGAGGCACTTTATAGTACAAATGACGATTCTCTCACAATGGATAGGCGTCAATGAACTCCATGAGGATACAGTGTCGCGCTTGATCCACCGGGGTGGGAACAGGAAATCCATGTTCATGGAGAATCTAAATTATGCAACGCGTGAAACACCTGTGCACAAAAGGCAGGTTAGGACCTACTTTCATAAAGGCCCACTCTTTCTGCGCGGCCAGCCGAGACATGTACATCCAAGACGCCGATTTTCTTTTACCTAGATAGTCCCGTTTGTCCTTGACAGCACGAAACGAAATACGACCTAAACTAAATGATACATATGTCTCTCGACCAACGGAGGAGCAGAAAGTCCGCACGTACCGGTGTAATTTTAGAACCATCTCTTTGCCTTCAGAGTCCGCGACGATGTAGATATCTATGCAGTGTGAGAGCGCGAACGGGAACAGAGGTGGCCGCGAGTACCTGATTCTTTTCCGACACCAATCTGATTGCCAACGGAGTGCATAGAATCTCTCTTGGACAGCGCGCGCATGGCGAGAAAGTCATAGCCCCCATAAGTCAGTCGATACCCGTCGTCTAGTTCGCCATGACGTTACATTCGAACGCACAGATGGTGGAATGGGGAAATCACATTTGGAGTTTTGGACCTTTGCGACCAAATTCCGTTTCGCGAGAGAGCCGATGAGCTTGTTTACACCGCCGTTTCGGAGTCCAGAGATCTGGGCGATGAGAGAAGTCGGTACTACTTCGTGATTCTTAGATCCCATTTCAGTCTAAACACTATTTGTGAGGTGCGTGTTCAATCAATTGGGGCTGGACTCACCGCCGTCAAGACTCTGAACTCGTCAGACGTTATGTACCTTAGATCAGTGGCATCCAGCTTCATATTTGCTCCTTTATAGCTGGCGGTGAATGGTAGAAAGAAAATATGCGCCTGACGTAAGCGTGATTCACAAGTGTACTTGTCGGAGTCTAAAAATAAACTCATCTGCTCTGGTTAGTGACCAAGTCCCTGCGTGGTCGACCATGTTGCACGATGGCTCGAAGGCCGTCAAGCAGGCTAACAAGGTAGGTAGCTACTACTGGTCAGCAATTTGTACCTCACGTCAGTTAGCTTTCATCCAAGACTCTGGAAAAGCACATCGCGGCAACTGAAGAATCTTCCCCGTAAGTCATTTCCCGGCGCAGTTGTTGCCCATCAACTAAGAGGCAACAATCATGCAAGCTATATCTACTCCATCGCGACCCCCGAAGAAGTCTCAGAGGATGAAAACGCGCCATGTTCTCGATGATAGAAACCAATCTCAAGCATCTGTTGGTAACCTTTGATCTCTGCACCCAGAACGTGAACTCACGCGTCATAAGCTATGTAGGCTCGTCTATGGGATGGGACGAGCAGGAGAAGCGCGATGAACTATTCAGCATCCATTCGCGATACATCCTGGTTCGCAATAACGGTTCTCTCGTCGGTTATACCAGTTTTCGGTTCGAACATGAAGACGACTGGGACATACTCTACTGGTAAGCATAGTCTCCATTTATGTTTATTCTGTCACACTTTGTCGCTATCTAGTTACGAGGTACAAGTTTTGGGCTCCTATCAACGTCAAGGGCTTGGCCGTGCACTAATGCACCATCTGATCTCTATCGGGAAGAAATGTCAGATGGAGAAGATAAATTTAACTGTATTCAAAGGTATGAAATATTACGCCTCGGAGGTTGACAGTATTCTTATCTCTCTGGAGTAAACGTGGCGGCTGGCGCACTATACAGGAACCTAGGGTGAGCGCATGCGACTCTGTCTGGATTGACCACTGATTCTTTGGCCTCAGGTTTTCTCTTGATGAATCCTCGCCGGATGAAGAAGACGGAGCAGACTACGAAATACTATGCTATTCACTAGAATAAAGTGCACCTCTCCGCGAGGACGCCATTAATTCATTTATAATTCAATATGGTACTATCCGCTCTTGCTTTTCTTCTATCCGCAGAAAACGTCGGGCAAGTTAATGTGTGGCGCGAATCTTTCAAAGCAGTGCAGTTTGTTTGGCATGATCATTGCACAACAAATACATCCAGCGAATGTGACTTGGCGCAAACTACGATGCTGCGAAGTGCATCTTCACGTCTAGTCCGGACTGGACTCCCTCGCATCGCGAACGCGCGATTTGCGTCTCATGGCACACCACATTACAACGAGCCCTCCGGCAACCTCTTTGGCGAAACAGTGCGTGCCTCAACCGCACTTGGATAATTAACCTTTTCATTCTCGTAGCCGCCTCCGCCTGGACAAAAGCGAGTGAAAGAGGAATGGGAGACGTCCTGGTACATTGGCATGTTCGGCTCCATGGCGTTCGCAGCGGTCATTCTCTACTACAAGCCAGATTCAAGGTGCGTTCCGTTCCCGGCCGCGTTCGACCTGCCATCTTACACATGTCTGCAGTATCCAAACATGGGCTTTGGAAGAGGCCAAGAAGCGAATGGAGGCGCGTGGAGAGAAGTACAAGTACGAGCCTGCGGAGACTAAATCGGCCGACTCATAATGGCGCTACTACTGTATACCACGGAATACATCGTCACTCTCTTAGAAATATCTGCAAGCGCTGCGAATGTCTATTCAAATCATATTACTCGACGTGTATCCATCTCAACAGCGTCAACAAAGTACTGAACGGTTGAGCGATTCAATACTCCTTCCCTTCCAATCTATGCCTCCAAGGAAGCCAGGTAAGCCTTCTCCGTCAGTAAGGTCTCCATCTGTAACGTCTTCAGTACGATGTGTACGGAATGGAATGGGTTGGCATACCTCCTTGGGATCCGAAAGCTGTATTTTGCATAACCAGCCTGTCCAAAAAAATGAGTTACACTCCGAGGCACGACTTAACCACGTACCTTTGTCTTCAGGAGATTTGTTAATGAGAGCTGGTTGGTCGGATAATGATTCGTTGACCTCCTTGACAGTGCCCGAAACCGGCGCGTACTGCAATGATTGAGCACACCCGAATGATTATCTGCCTGAGGACTCACAATGTCGGAGGCAGCCTTGACACTCTCGACGGCTCCTATTTGTGCTGGACTACCAGTCAGAGTGTGTTTACACCGTTGAAACGCTCTCCTTACATCCCTGGTCAACCTGGGAGCCAACCGTAGGAAGTTCGACGAATACCACGTCCCCGAGAGAGGATTGCGCGTAGTTGGTAATGGACACTACTCCTAGACCGGTCTCATCATCAAATACAACAGATTCGTGGTCCGAAGTGTAACGCTTTGCTAAGACACGTTATTCGACGACCGCCATCGGCAAAGCACAAAACGCACTGATAAGAGTTCGGACGAACTGGGAACGGTATGGAGACCCCAATGGTCGCGATGGGCGCGTCAGCGACCCAGCACGAGCGAAAACTGTGCGTCTCAAGACAGACTGCATGGCGAGGAGTCGAGGTGGATGTAGGGTGCAGGGAAGATTTGCAGTAAATTTTGACGGACGGCGGAGAGCCGTTTACAGATTCGCCGTAGGCACTTGAAATAGTCTCGACTCTTAGCTTGATTTCAATAGAACGTTTACGTCTTGCGATAATGTAGAGGATAAATACAGTGAAGGGCGGCATTACGATGTGTCAGTGCTTGGTTTGTATTTTACACAGGTCAATGAATGAGATGGGTGCAGTAAATTCTAGCAATGGAGGATGAGACCATATCAATAACCGCTTCAAAGCACCTCGATGATCTTGGTGCAAACACCAGTAGCAACTGTTAAAGCGCGTCAGTATGGCGACACTGTGCAAGATCAGCTAAACATACTAGTTTTGTGGCCTTCACGCAGAGTGAAACGAGATCCAACCTCGACAGCAAGAGGACTGTGCAGGATGCAGTCGACTTCGATGTTGTCACCTGGCATAGCCTGAACGGAGTTAAACGGAATGTAGATCTCGCCCGAAATAAGAACGTACCATCTTGTCGGGGGCGCCAAAGTTAAGTTCAACAGCAACGTCAGCAGTACGAAGGAAGAGCTGTGGCTTGTATCCCGAGGTGAACGGAGTGTAACGGCCACCCTCATCTTTCGTCAAGACCTGGCCAAAGAAGTCAATGACGGCGCCGAATGGATAATGTGGAAGCATATTACATAGACTTGAGCCGCGAATGCCTTAACGGGCTTCATGGTGCCAGGAGCGGCGATAACCATGCCACGTCGAACCTGTTCGCGCTTAATACCGCGGAGCAGAGCACCCATGTTGTCGCCGGCCTCAGCCTAACACGAGGTCAATACAGCCAAAGGCAAAAACAAAATCTAATCCTTACACGGTCGAGCTCCTTGTGGAACATCTCTGAGATGAAAGGTTGGTCAGACACTGCAGTTGAACAAAAAGAAACCACTCACCAATGCCACTAAGGACAGTCTTGAACGTCTCTCCCAGACCCACAATTTCGACTTCAGTACCTTTGGTAGCAATACCACGTTCAACACGACCAGTAGCAACAGTCCCACGACCGGAGATCGAAAAGACGTCTACAAATGTCATAAGCGAAACTATCTTTACAATGATAGCGCGACTAACCTTCAACGGCCAGCAAGAAGGGCTTTTCGAGGTCACCTGGAACAGCAATCAACGGTGGCATAGAAAATGTCTCGTAACAGCTTACGAGGAGGAACTTCCAACCACTCATCGCAGGCCCTAACCAATTCCAAGATCTTGTCATGTCCTATGTCAGGGTTACGACCTTGAAGAGCAGCGAGAGCAGAGCCCATGACGATTGGTGTGTTTTCACCGTCAAAGTTGTAGGTCGCGAGAAGATCACGTATTTCCATGTCAACAAGTTCCAACATTTCCGGGTCCGAGATTTGGTCAACCTTGTTAATGAAGACCACCAATTTCTTTACGCCGACTTGACGAGCCAATAGTAAATGTTCGCGAGTCTGGGGCATTTGTCCGTCGGTGGCAGAAACGACAATGATGGCTCCGTCCATCTGGGCAGCACCAGTAATCATGTTTTTAATGTCTGTGGTAAGTGTAAGACGATGGCTGGAGAAGACAGAGCACAGGCGTACAATCAGCATGTCCGGGACAGTCAATGTGGCCATAGTGGCGGGTTTCTGTCTCGTATTCGACATGGGCCGCGTTGATAGTGATACCACGAGCCCTTTCTTCGGGAGCTCGGTCGATTTCGGCGTAGTCAGTGAAGGTAGCACCACCAGTCTCGGCAAGGGTCTTGGTGATGGCGGCGGTGAGGGTGGTTTTACCGTGGTCGACGTGTCCTGTATGTAGGTGTTCAAATACACGCAACATGACAGGCTGGGCAGGACGTACCGATAGTTCCAATGTTTAGGTGGGGTTTTGTCCTGCTGAACACCTCGGCATAGCCCCTGCAAACTAGGAAAAAGTGAGAAAAGAGAAGATGGTCGACGACGCGTCGAGATACGCACACATGGAAACGACGGGCACGGATTTGGGGATGGAGCGCGAAGGCGCTGTCACGAGGACTATAGCAGACGTCAGCAGGGAAACGAGCACAGCAAAAGGTAGGACGACCTCGCGCAGACAGGAGCGCGCGACGAGCCCCCATCGAGGCTGCGAATTGAAACATGGTGGACGACGGTAAGAGGCAAGTCTTGAAAGCAACTGTTTGGAAATTTTGACGGCGCGCGGGAAATGCCGGAAAGCGTTACTTGTGCGTGACAAAATCGCGCCCCAAAAGGCAAGTACCCTGTTCTGCGACTTTGGTTAGTACTGGCCTAGCCTCCTCAGTAGTTATTGACTGGTGTACTAGCTTCATTGAACGATTGTCTCCTTAGCCGGCTGAAAATAGTCCGTGACGCCAGGACCCATCCCAAAAGAGAAGACGTACTCGGACCCGGCTATATATCACGCGCCTCTGCCGAGTGGAGGTTACATGTCTGCTTCAAACCGCGAAGAACTCGTCCGCAACGCCGTCGCATTTCTCTCTGACCCTCAGGTACTTTATTCACGACCAAAACGTCGTCTTCTCAAAACTGTCTAGTCGCAAGGGTCAACATTTGCCCAACGTATCCAGTTCTTGGAATCGAAAGGCCTTACCCCACCGGAAATAGACATGGCACTTCGCCAGACGTCCAACCAGACCGCTGGACCGTCGTATGCAACACCTTATCCTACCCAACAGTTTCTTCCTCCTCCGACTGCTAGATGGGACTGGCGCGACTACTTTGTGAGCTGGCTGGCGTTGACAAGTTGATCATGAGCTCAAGGTATACAGATCACCGCGGTTGTCTCTGGGACTTTGGCTTATGGTGCTGTTGGACTCTTTAAAGTATGTAAATCTCTCAATGGAACGCGAGTCGTAACCTGATCATGATACTAGAAACATTTATTACCACATTTGCAACCACCTACTTCCACGGCTTATGAGCAGGATCGTGATGCTTTGACAGCTCAGTTCGACGCTGCTGAAGCCCTTCTAAAGGAAATACAGGGAGAAACTGCTCTCGTCAGGGCAGCCGTTGAAGAACAGAAGGAAAAGGTCAACAAGACTACTCAGGATATTGAGGCTGTTGTCACAGAAATGCGCGGTAGCGAGATCAAGACTCGCGACGAAATGCGGGAGATTCGTGACGAAGTGAACACCATTCGCGAAATGTTACCCAAGGTATGTACTCGTTCAACGGCCGTTATGATCGTTGTCGACTGAGGATACAGATGATGGACAAGTCGAAAGATTCGCAGAAGCAATCATTGGCAGAGTTGCAGCAGGAACTCAAGTCACTGAAGGCCCTTTTGTTGAGTAGAGGACCTGCACTTGCCAGCTCACCATCGTCGTCACCAATTCCTGCCCCAGGTCGTCCATCAATACCAGCATGGCAATTAGGTGACACAAGTAATTCTACAAGTACAACGAGTCCTACTCCGCCCCCGTCCGTTACATATGGAGCGCCTCCAGTTAGCAATGGGAAGGGTAAAGAAGTAGATCGTTCCTAATACCAACTTGTATAGTAGTAGACTAGTTACACGACATTAAAGCCGGCTTGGGCGCGTAATTGTGATGCACGTGAGTGACAGCACTCGCTTCTTGACTTAGCACGTCTATGTTCTCGCAGTTTCGACACGCTGTAGAAACATTCGCTCCGCAACCGCGACGAAGCATTGACGACTCTTCGCCCGGAGAACAACAGGACCCTAATGCCCGACGCACTCAGTCAATGGACTCAAATCGTCCAGCGTCTCCTCTAACATCTGCGCAGTTGGCCGAGTCTGCCCTCTCTACACTGCGCAAATCCTTCGTTCCGGCCCGCCCAGAAAGTCCAGCGCCTTCTCCTCGACGCGCACGAGAAGGTCACCTCAGTATTGAAGACCGTCTCCGAGCATCCTTTACGATCGGCGAGGCTTCCACGGGCACAACCCCAGATGCCTCTGCAAGAGTCTCGCCGGCGCCGCTCCCCATGACGGACCATCCACTATCTCCCGCCTCTACACCGCTGCCACAATCACCGTCCCCGGATACACCAGGAGACGCGGTCCAACCATTCACTTCCCTGCCCCCGATCGCCGAGTCGGAGCCCGTATCCCAGGACGAACCAACGGCTGAAACGCAGCCTTCTACCCTTGTAGAGGAACCTGCTGTACAACAAGCGGAAGAAGAAGCGAGCACTACACCATCAGAGTTTGACAGTGAAAATGCAACCCCAGAACTGCGTCAACAACTACCGCAGGAACCGGATACCCCATCGAGCGCAAACGTGGACGTCGAGTCGTTGCAGGAGAGATTAAAGCTGGTAGAACAGAGGTTCTCCGGTGTGTACATTGCTTCTCTAGATTCCTGCACCAGCTTACTTCTTGTTTAGATGTGTCGAAATCCTTCAAAAGGTTACAGGCCGAGAAACTTGCGGCTGATGCCGTTCTCAAGGAATTGACACCTTTAGAGGGTTTCAGCGAAACCAGTGCTTTGCGCGACTACTTCCAGACTATGAAGGCAAAAGCAGAGGTGTTCTTCCTCCCATTGCTTCGTATGGCCTTGTGCTGAACTATTATGTAGATGTCCCAAGAGGAACTCGTTCGTCTCACGAGAAAAATTGCCGGTGAGAATAGGTTTACACGCTACGCATCGGCACTCATATGGCATGTCCCCAGTTCAAAACGACCGTTTGGAAGAAATCAGGGATATGCATCGTCTAGAGGCAAAGTCACAATCTGACCAAATTGAAGCGCTCAAATCACAACTGAGTGAATCGGAGGCTTTACTCAAGGCTTCTCAGGGCTCTGCCACCCAAAATGAGGAAGACGCAGAGAAGCATAAGGAAGAGTTGGAAAAATTGCAGGCCGAAGTCAAAAAGAGCCAGACAACGGCAAAGGAGGAAGAGGAGAAACGCGTCAAGGCCATCAGTTTGCTCAAGACAGTGCGACAGAAACTGGTCAAGGCCGAGAAGGAGAGAGAAGACACGTTCAAGGAGACGACCCTTTTACGAGAGAAAGAAAAAACGGAAAGAGAGAAGGATACGCTTGAAAAGAATCGATTACGCAGAGAGATCGATGTTGCGAACATGGAACGAGAGAAGGCGGTCGCAGGCTTACGGGCCCAATTTGACAAGGAGGTGGCTAACATCAAGGAACGACACGAAAAGGATCTTGTCGCTCAGCGCGGTCAATTCGAACTCGAAGCTGTCACGACCAAGGTAAAGAGGTCAGAGCATCTCTACTTAATCACTGGCTAAATGTATCTAGGGCTCTTATACTCGCGATCTTGCCGCTAAGACGACACTGATTTCGCAGCTCCAGGCTTCCCTCTCTTCTGTAACCCAGGACAAGAACTCGTTCTTCGATGAACTTCAACTTCGGCAAGCCGAGGTAGAGTCGTCACAGTCTCTCATGGAATCACTTCAAAGCCAGAATGCCGAACTTCAGTACCAGCTCAGGGAACTGGAGGACCGAGCGGCATTACTGCAGGAAGAACTGTCGGAGGCTCAGAGTGGGCAGATGGAGCACTCGACGGAGCAGGGTATCTCTTCGGAAGAGTTGGCGCGTCTACTGGCAACGACAGAAGCCAAGTATGAGACAAAGCTAGCAGAGTTACAGCGCAACCTGACAGCCACCGAGAGAGAGCGCAACGACACGGAGGCCGAATGGAGCCGGAAGCTTCGAGAGAAGACGAAAGAGACCGACGACCTCAAACGGGCATTGGGTTCTAAGGCAAAGCTTCAGGAGCAGGATCAAGGGGTAACTGAGGGCTTACAGAGGGACATTGAGCAGTTGAAGAAGGATTGCCTGTTACTGGAGCAACAACGAGAGGAAATGCGTTCGAAGTTGGAGATTGCCATGAATAGCGAGGTATGCGAAATCGTTGCTGTACGGGACATTACTTATCTTGGCGTAGGCGAGTATTCGGGGCAGTCTCGCGGAGCTGGATGCCAAAGTTAGAACTCTAGAACACCAAGTAGAGGAAGGCAAAACTCGGGAGACTCAGCTCCGCATGAACAATAAGGTATGAGCGGGACATTCATTCTTTAGCCGATATTAATAACTTGTTAGACTCTACGCGAAGAGTTGAGAAAGGTTCAGTCATCCGCTGCCTTACTTGAGAAGCAACGCAATCCCGGCGTCGGTTATTGGACCGCTCGTGCCAATGGTAGTCAGACGGATGTTCGTCCATCAGACTCGTCTGAATCGCTGTCTCGGACCGATTCTCCTGCTCCCGACTCTGTCGCTCCCAAGAACGACGAAGACATCAACATGGAGTACCTGCGGAATGTCATCTTGCAATTCCTGGAGCACAAGGAAATGAGGGTATGTATGATTGTCCTGACGTGTACGTTTACTCATCGCCGATGCAATTAGCCCAACCTTGTCAAAGTGTTGTCCATCATTATGAGGTTCACGCCTCAAGAGACCCGTCGGTTAATGGCCAAGGTTTAGTTATTCCGAGTGGGACTGTTTATATCGGAAAATTGTACACAGCAATCTGCTTACATGTTGCTCGATAATCTATATAATAGTGGATAGTTTATACCCATCTTGTTGGTGCAGTTCAATCACAAGGGTTGTTTGTAGTCACTTACGTTCATCCACGAACCCTAATTTTGGGTCTCCCTCCTCCCACATCATGAACACGCGTCTTTGAACTACTACCTGCAACGCTCGGTCTCAGTCATACAGTTTCTTGATTTTTTGCGGAAGCAGTCATGTCGCTTGCTGAATTGACGCGAAACAGTTTTCAAAGTGGCATCTCCGCGTCAAAAGTGCGTGTTGCTGTTCATTATTATAGTCTAACTCATTGATTGCGATAGTGGCTCGCATTGTGTAAATTGCTCATCGCAAAGGAAAGCGATCTTCCAAGTTCTGAAAACGTTCAGAGTGCACTGAGCAGTACGTGAAGATACAAATCAACCTTGAGCTAACATCGACCTGCGCATCTAGATTCCGTGCTATCCGTTCTACGCTTCTATCCCGGAGATCCCGACCTACAGGAGTACCTCAAATGTGCAATCCAAGAAAACGTCCTCTCCCTCGCGACATTCGTGTCGACGCTCCTACAGGCGGCGCGTTCGCCAGACTTGCACAACCCCGCCACGTTGGACATGCTCTGCCGCATAGCGCTGGATGCGCACTATTCATCTGGCCTCACTGTCCCAGTGGGATCGATTGTTCCATACGGAGAATCCGCCATCGTAACCCTCGGGACCGTCCAAGATGCTCTCGCCCTCCTTCGCACAGCTCATTCGCTTCCCATATCCCACTTTCATCAACTAACAACGTCGGCGTCGGAGCTCGTTATTCTTCTGCTGTCATGCGTTTCCGATATGTCCCAAGTCTCGACTGCCCAGGCTATGGTGCATTTCGCTGACGCGAATGACCTGCTGCAAAACTTCCAGCTTTCTCCAAACGTTCGACAAGTGCTCGAGAATTTCATGTTGTCGCTTAGTCTTCTCATCGGAGACGACGCGAAGGCTGCTCGGGAGGCTCAAATGATGCATTCTCTCCAGGTTGCCCTTGGCAAAGGCGACGTTCTTGGTCCTAATTCTAGCACAGACACCGTAACGTTTGGACTGGTCTTGCATCATGTCGTGAGTCCTGCGAGTTCTGTCACAATGGCTATGTTCAAGTCATTTTCCAGATTTTGCAAAGAGCTCGCCACTTTGGATCTGGGTCTAGCGCCGAGATGGTCTCTCTATTTGCATCCTGCTTTCAATGGTCATCTTGGACGCCGTCCGTGTTTTATACACAACTTTTCATCACTGCCCTGCTAGCATTGGCTCAGAATCAGCCTACTTCGGCCCTTCTGTGGCGAGACTTTATACTTGGGCGAGTGAGAGAACTTCCCACCGTCTATATCTGGAAGGGCTCATTGAAACGATAGCTGCCTGCATTGTTAGTATCGTTTGAACAAGCAATCAAGGATGACTCACAAGTTGACGCTGACTGGGTAAGTGCATCGTCCAGGTCAATTCTCAAGAGTTAACGATATATGAAGCGAGCTGCTCTTCAAGCTGCACTTACAGCCGTGCTTCAGCGTGACATTGTGCGCCAATGTGATCATGTTCTTTCTTCAGCTGAGTCGGACTCTCCAAAGTATGTCTCTGTTCTTGAGCTTTATGAATTGTGGTTCATATACGGCTGCAGATCGCTGCTATTCCCGGAATTGCTGGGTCGTCTCGTTGCCGCAGGACTTTTAGACGAGTCGGCCGCTGAAAACTTGGGCGTGCCTTCCATTCGCGAATGGAAGTCGAGCGAACTGCTCGCGGAAGCAGTGGGTCTGGATGTTGAACTCGAGGTAAACTTCTAGATTGACTACGCGACCGCGATAACATACCTTTTCAGGCTTATATAGATGCCAAGCTGACTCCGGAAGTGCCTCCGTATGACGATTTATGTGTCCTAATCGATCGAATATGCAAGGATCCCGTTAGTCACTCAGCATTTGCGACAGTGATTCAACAGGTGCGTCCTGTATCTGCATGATCATTGAAATCGAGCTAAATCCTGTCAGCGCTTCTTCTCTCTTGCGGCTGCTTTTGATGTCGAAGCACTCAGTCGCATTTGCAAAGTGCTGTACATGCACGGTAGAGCGCTGGATGTTTTGTCTCTACATGTGAAGATGGATGTTCTCCTCTCGCAGACCCTCTCTTTGATAGACCGCTACGATTGTGAAACCATCGGTAGGATGACCGGCCTATGATAATGTCACTACGACGAGCTCACTCTATGTTCTTGCAGGCGATCCGCAGACTGCGGTCAGCCATCTTGGTGATATCGTTCTATTCAGCCAACATGCACTTGCACACTTCAATGTCAGTCGACATGGTATTGCTCTGGCTGGTAACTCATGTCCGACTAGATGGATACGAAGATATTCAGCGACGGCCACAAATCGGTGTCGCCCAAGTTCCTCCAGTCTACATCAGATATATTCTCTCCGGATTCTTTGACAGGCCAAGATGAACTCTCGTTCAACGCCTGGTTCAAGACATTGTTCGATAGTAGTAGCGAAGGGATCGAGGATACCATTCTCCGGTCAGTACGACAACACAAGCATTTCCTAACGTTTACAGTGCATACAGGACAAGTCGGCCGAAGACTCTTCTGAAAATGGCAGCTTCGCTTTTCGCAGCAGCAATCAAAGCCCGAACGGAGGGAAAGATCGATGCCGATGTTTTGAACAATGGGATATCGTTCTTTACGGGTCCCCTGCTTAGCTGGACTCTCATCGGTGTCGTGAAATCGCTACTCAAAGAAATTCATCGTAAAAGGTTCGTTCTCCGCCCGCTCGCCTGGTCCATCTTTCTGATGTTCCCAAAAGCTGCAAGACCCCAATTCACTTGGAGGTGTTACAGACACTCCTCCTTTCAGCGGCTTGTCCGAAGCCGGTGCTCGTTGTCTGTGGCTCTCAAATATTGACGGTGCTTACATCGAAGGCCGCCAAAAAGCTACCTCCCGCTAGCTTCAACATCACGAACATAAGAAACGTAGTCTCACAAGCTCTCGGCGCTATAGAGACGGGTACGTGACCTTACCGCGTGCAACGGAAAAGAACTGACAAGGAGCCTACAGGCCACATTGAACGAAAACTTTCAGCGGGGGCTCAAAATTCCTGGCAGGACCATCCCCGGCAAGTCATCCATCGTGCCCTCGTCATGGCCAGATCCAACAAGATACCCTCCATCGACGTTGACCGTCTAGTCAAGACGTCCACTCCAACAAAGTTACTGCAGATCCTCTGGAACGAGATATCCGCTGCGGCCAGCCTGGGCGAAATGGAGAACAGCCGCCGAATAGCGACCTTCGTGTTGACCAATCCTCCGAACCCGGCAAGCCCGCCCCTTGTGCCAATTTTCCTCCACATCGTCCTTCCGTCTATTATACTGTCAGTCGACGCGCTAGAAACTACCCAGCAGACACCCAATGTGGAGCTGCTGGTGATTCTCGTGTCCTCCGTTCTCACCTCCGCACTGCACGGCGAATTGGCCTTGCGTGGAACCCAATGGGAGAATCGATCCGTCCTCGGGGAACCCATTATCGCGATGGCGAAGAGATTAGCGACCGACCTTCGTAGCATGAAGCAAAGTTACACAGCTACAGCAATCGTACAGCGATTGGGCTCAAACCAATCTTTCGTATCAAACTTCCCAGTCTGGGCTCCCATCTCTTGTAGAAGTACTCGGAAGTATCTTTCGAGTGTTCGAGGACCAGTAACAGCAGAACGTGGCGTCTATTTCTTGCTCGACCGGGGTTATCGCTGTTAGCATGCGACTAGTGCATCAAGAAGGTGACTCAAGAACTCGTTTGAGACGATGTATGCGTGCCGGGTGGAGATCTTGACGCGCTTAATGACGAACTTTCCGCTGGCAGATCAGATAGCTAGATTGGTAGTGTATTGCCTACGAAATTTCACTTTGTTCACACCTAAAATTTACGAGTTCAGCGAGGACTAATCGTATATGTGTAGACCTTTGAGAAAGACCTCCTTGAACAGAGCCTCCCACGCGTCTTCGATGCTAATCATGGGATTCAGATGAGTGTATCTCTTGATTATTCGCTACATGAGTGATGTTAGAGAGGTGTTAAGGGATTGGAGGAAATGAATAGTACCTCGTTCAACGATGCGATCTCCGACCCATCGTTGCTATGTTCTTGGAGTTTCAATACTACTCGCAGTACCTCTTGACTGCAACCTTTTCGCGATCCCATTGCTAGAGGCACACTAGCATAAGAGCCTTCAGTGGATGCTGCAAGAAACGAACCTGCATCGTTGGCCCAGTATGCCCCGTAGGTCGCTGTGACCTGGAGTAAGTAAAGATAGAAATTATAAGTGTCAAAACGTACCGGAACAAAAAAGTGCGTAGCTGGCTGAAGATAGCGGCACGTGTCGACAATCCTGGATATATGCGTGCATGTTTGAGATAGAACCTCGGGGCAAGGACCTCGTTCGGAGTTATGAAGCGGCTGAAGGGCGACTATAGCCGTGCTATAAGCAATCAATGTGGGGACGAAAACAAAGACCAACATGTATCCGGCGATACTGCAACAACAGGCGCTATCAGGAGTTCTTGGGCAGACTGGAAAGACTTGAGAATAGGGCATTCGTCCAATGAAGAAGGTCTTACATCTTCGAGCCATTGTTTGACAGCCTGGCTCTCTTCGGCTTGTAGGCCACCCGCCACTATTATCTGTACTGTCAATTGCTGATCCGAACCGGAGATCTCGAGTCCTGACTTGGACGGTCACAGTTGGCCGTCTTCCAGACAGCCGTCGAGCTCGAAGTTCGTGCAAGCGTAAAAAAGTGGGCGTCTTGCTGGTGATGCCTGAGTAAGACCTCGTTTGCGCATCGTTCTCGACAATGTGGGCAGGCGTGCGTGCGTCCTAACGGATCGTGTAAGGCTGAAGGACGTAAGTTGCAGTAAAGGATGGAAGATGAGGTTAACTCACCAAGATGATCAATGAGACCGACATGCTCTAGGCCGTCTGTCTGGCAGACGCCACACTGTCGCAAAGTGGGCTGCAGCGGACCGACGTGGTCGTCCTTGAGATGGTTCATCAACGCGTCTGCATTGACGTAAGTTTGGTCGCAGAGCTGTCCATCTGGGCGCCGCCAGACACAAGAGAAGGATGCGGTAGATGGGGCTAGTTTTCCGCCACGATCGAGGCGCTTGGGCGGGCAAAACCATCCTTCCAACCTATCTTAAATTCGATGACTTTGGCCAAGGGTGGCATGTTCATGATGGTGGTGCCCGAACGCGTTCGTATATATAGCTCAGACATGTGTGATGTCATGAGGAACATGTGATGGCGTCGTGCTCTTCTCCAGTCGACGCGCGCCGCGACGACGAGCTCCGGAGCAGCCCAACCTGCCGCTGTGCGCCACGGATCCAAGACGCCACGCCCAGTAAGACTTGTCCTCTGCCCATGCGCTAACGATCTTTCATAATTCGGGGTTGAAGTACGTTCTCCTTCTGTATACCAGCGTCAACGAGATTTTGGCCCTGGTTTTCAGACTTCGGAAACGGGATATACTTTATTCGACTTCTAACAAATAGCCATTCCGAGAAGGTGAGAAGTCGGCTTCAGATGGGATCATATATAAGGAACCATGTCGCACTGTCCCAGGTATACATGTACTGTCTACGTGAAATAGAATTAAATAAGCACGACTGAACGTTGACTTCAGACGTCAGTGGGTGGGGGAGCTGAAATGAAATGAGCCAGTGAACGGATTGTGGGGTGGAACACGTACGGCAACACGCGTGCTCCCTTGGGTTGCATTCATGATCCTGGGGACACACGATGAGACAGACTGATTCCTCGGAAAGCTGAAAATGGTTGAAAAGGGGAGGATATTTCTCAGAGATGATGCATACCTCTAATGGTTGTAGTGATTTGAGATACTCGGGTTGGATGGTGCTGGAATGGATGCCATGATGATGGAGGGTTTTTCGTATTTTGGCAGCGACCGGCATGAAGTCGTGGTCTCGAGATGTCATCACATGGACTGACGCGATGATCTTGGTCTCTGACAACTGCCAGACATGCAACTCATGCAGAGATAGAACGCCATCGACATCTAATATTGATTCGCGGACTTCGTCCAGTGAAACTGTTGAAGGTACGCCTTGAAGGAGAATGAATGATGCGCTTCGGACTGGGATACATGTCAGAGGCTGAGGGTAAAGGGAGAGTTTGGCAACATACCTAAGGGTAGAGCAGAAGAGAATATAATGACTGTGATGACCAGACTGATGGTCGGGTCGAAGTAATATTTGAAGCTCCAGTTGGAGAGCCAGATAACAAGGCCAGTGGCAATAACACCAACGTTGCCCAAAGCATCGCCGATAACATGCAAGACCAAGGCGCGCATGTTCATCGAGCCATGAGAACCATGAGCATGTCCATGTCCGGGTTCATTGTGACCGCGCGGGGCCTCGGTGTCCGCGTGAGTTTCTAACAGTGGCGTGGTCTCACCCGATCCAGGGAGGAGCGCATCAGTCTCCGTTTCCACAACCTGCTCCGAAGTGGCGCTGATCGTACGACTTCGGTGACCCACGCTGTTATCCACAGAGTGCCGGGAACGAGACATGGCGTGTCTCGCGGGTGGAGGTGACGGCGTTCGGGCAGCAATTTCATGCGCAGTTCGGACCAAAGAAGCTCTCGTCGCAGCAGGATGCCCATAAAGAGATGAGTAAGAATCTGTCGAGGGAGAACGCGAACGGCTCCGACGCTGGATGGGAATCTTCTGTGTGGGTGTGACATCACCCTGCTCCGCTTCTGGGTGCTCGCGGGCTGCTACTGCAGGAGGAGAGCTTGGTGGGTGGTCATGGGAATGACCGTGTTCTGCAGGACGAGGTAAGGAAGAGCATGACGTCCAGATAACATCATCGATAGCCTACCATGGAACAAGAAGAGGCCGACAATGTTCGAGGCAAGACCAAGCGAGCCAACGACGACAATGAGCTTGGGATTCGATATATCTAAGCACTTATGAGCTCTTTACAGCCGAAACACGCAAATCACATGTGCTGACCTGGGGTGCTAAAGAAGCGTTCCAACGCCTCGAGCGATATAGAGAAGCATAACGCGAGAAGAAAGACTCCGTTAATGAGGGCGGCGAGGATCTCCGCCCGGTGCCATCCATACGAATAGCGAGAATCAATGTCGGTTTGGGCGGTGAGCTAGGCAGCATTTAGCTGATGAAAGATATGCATCAAGGTCAGACGGAGCACCTTGATGGCGTAAAGTGCGACGAATAGGCTCATTACATCACTGTAGAACGAGCTGTTAGGCAATCCTAGTGCTCTTTGTGCAGACAGAAACGGACTTGAGCATGTGGAAACTATCCGCTACGAGGGCCAAGGACCCGACTGCATAGCCTGTCGAAAAGGTAAGTAATCGGGCCTAGTCAAGTAACGAAATAACTGACCAACTATAAGCTCTACAAAGAAGAAAACAAGGTCGATTACAAGAAGAAGAGTGATTCTCGCAGAACGCGAGACAGTCATGGTGGTCTCAAAATGAGTGAGTATGCATCCACGGTCCAGACATGTTCAAGCGGAATCGGCTTTGTCGGATCACTCTGCGCTTTGGCTTTGATTGGCAACAGCTTTGGAAAGTTTACTTGACTCTGTCAACGACGACGTCGAGCTCATAATCCTCACCGCAAAAAATGGCCGCCCCGTCGATGGCTGCGGCGCTGGCCGCGTCGCTCCCCGCTCAGAGCTCTACACCAGCTCCCTCGGCGCCAACTTATGAAGCCATTCCCGCGTCGATGTCTGAAGTGATTGACATTGAAGCCAGTATACCGCTCAACTACGTGCAATTAGATGGGATGGTGTGTGCAGGCCTTTGCTGTGTATCTTTCTCCCAGTATCTCAGAGTAACAGGTGTTTCGTTAGGTTGTATCCAAAATATTGAAGCATGCACGCGAAGCGCCAGCTACATCTGCTCATGGTCTTCTACTTGGTCTTGATCTAGACGGCACCCTAGAAGTCTCCAACTCCTTCCCCCTACCCCATCATAGCAGCGATGAAGACGATAAGACGTCAAAATTCTCCGGTTCATTCTTCATCTTTTCAAAGAGATATACTTTTCTGAACTGTTCTACAGCGCGCTATCAAACCTCTATGCTTAGATCATTAAAAGAGGTGCAATCCGATGACAGCGTCGTTGGCTTTTACCAAGCTACTACTTTGGGCGCATTCTTCAACCAAAGCCTGGTCGAGACACAGGCTATCCATCAGGAAAAGCTTCGCCACGGTGGTGTAGTCGTTATCCACGGTAAGACCATTGGAAATCTCGATCTGCTCGGAGAAAAAACTCACCGTCCGCAAGATATCACTCAAACTGCGCGAGGGAACGCATCTTTCCGTGCCTTCCGACTGACATCTTCGTTCTTGGACGCATACAAGAAGAAAAGCTTCAACTCGGCTAGGTTAGGGCCATTGGAATCTCGAAAGCCGACCTCGAATGCTGACTTGTTTCTTCCATAGTCTGGTTAATCATCGACTAACGTTCTCATCGATCCTTACAGAAATACCTCTCAAAATCCGAACGAACCCTTTGCTTAGTTCGTTCCTTGGCGGCCTGTCAGAGACGGCCACAGGTTCGAAATCTGCGGCTGGTAGTGATTCCGCGCTTCCTCCATCCTTTTCAGTCTTAGATCTTGGGTCTGCTGGCCTGACAAAGAACCTCGAGCAGATTGGCAGAGGCCATCGATGGGTACCGAACAGAAGAGGGCAATCTAGCGTACTTGTCTCGCCAGATCGCCCGAGAGCGGGCCAAGGCGGACAACTATGTGGCGAGGCGCAAGGAGGAAAATGCGACGCGCATTGCTCAAGGCCTGCCTCCTTTACCAGAGGAAGACGTGACCCGGCTATTCAAGATTCCAGCGGAGCCAAATCGGTTGGAGAGCATGTTGTTGTTGGGACAGGTGGATGCATACGCGAAGAGCATGGCAGGGGCCTCGAGTACTGGACTTGTCAAGATGTATGCCGCGCGGGCGGGCAACAACGCCTGAACTGCACGCTGTACCTATACTTGACGCTCCAACGTCTGATTTCGATTATCGATAATTTTGTAAAATATGTGACACCCTATGTGCTCATTTGCTAAGACTGCGGAAACCAACCCCAAAATGATGTTTTAAATAAGGCGAGTACTTAACTCCGCTCAGGTTACCATAGGCCTCGTTTCCTCCTCACCTTTCCTCCTCACCTTCCCTCCGCTCTTTTGGGATTTCCTTTCATTTCAAGCGTATATAAACGCCCGACTGTCACTCATCCTCAATACCCTGTCCTGCAGCCATGTTGTTCCGCAATCTTGTCCTCGCCGTGGCTTTTGCCACATCCACAATGGCATCGCCAGCCCATGCTCCCATAGATGGTGGACGCTTGCTTCGCCATCGCGGTCTTGCTGCACGGGTCGCAGAACCCCAGGTTGCTGCTGATCCCATCTACTCTGGTGCACGAAAGATTCGTCGCACAGGACGTCGCGACCTCACCCGTCGCCAATGCAGGACCCGCAGCAGCAGCTCGTCAGAATCAGTTGCCGCGACCCCCGTCTCGTCCCAGGCAGCTGCAGTCGTTCAGCCATCAACGGAGGCTGCTCAGCCCGAGACCACGTCCACCGAAGACCAGACTTCTACTACGGCACAGTTTGTGCCGGAGACAACATCTACCGCAGAACAAGCCCAATACACCCCTCCCGCCGATACCACCACTGTCGAAGAAGCCACTTCCACCTCCACTGCAGAGTCTTCAGGCTCTACCGGTGACAGCAGCTCCGGTTCTGGATCTCACACCGGAGAGAGTGCGTATTTTTTAGCCGCTTCATCAAGAAGATGTGCTAACTTCTATTCCCTAGTCACATTTTACGCGACCGGTCTGGGAGCGTGCGGCATCACAAATGTAGACACCGACCCCATATGTGCTGTGTCCACCATGATCTTCGACAACTATCCGTAGGGTCTTCCTTACATTCTTTATGTCTTTATTCATTCTCGTTTCAGCGGTTACGACGGCGTCAACCCCAACAATAATCCCATCTGTGGCAAGAAGATCCAGGTCAACTGTACGTGTTGATATTCTTCTTACTGATGCATGATTCTTACCCAAGCACCGACACAGACCAAGGCAAGACCACCACTGTAACAGTCACTGACCGCTGCGGAGGCTGTGCCGAAAATGATCTCGATTTCTCGCCCACCTCGTTCACTATACTCGCAGACCAGTCACTAGGCCGCTTGACTGGTGCCACCTGGGATTATGTGTAATATACCCCTACTCTTCTTATGTTTATTGTTATGTCCTCAATGCTCGATGCATTTCCCGCTCAGTACGGGCTAGGAGCCGTCGCTATATAACGCATGTTGATCTTGCTTTGTACTTACCGTATACACACTTAACACTTACATCTATACCGGAATGGAAGCTGTTTACAGCAGTCAACACATTCCTGTGCACGCATTGAAAACGTTCTTGTCAGTTTGACGGAAATGAGACTGATCACGGATGGTTGCCTAATATCCCCCAAAATGTGTATTCTTGGCCGGGGTGAACATGGAAGCATAAAATCTGCCTAAAATACATCAATCAACGCGACACAGATGCCCAGTACTCCCCCTCTGTGGAGCCAATCAACGTGGAAGAAATCGCTCCACTAAGCGCATCTCCAGGCACCACCAACGTTGCTGCCACCTCAAGTGCTAGCCGCCGTACAATCGAAGATGGGGGCAGCTTCGTATACGGTCCTGGTATCGATCCCCGCGATGCGTGCAAGATCACAAAGTACGGCATAAACCTGGTCCGCAGCGAGGTAACAGTCTCGAATCCGACATGAGCGCAACGCACGACAAATCCAAACGGAGCACACACCTTGCTGCCCTTTGTACCCCTTTGCAGGACACGGAGAAGGAACCGCAAAATTATCTGACGCGCAAATTAAATTTCAGGACACGCAGTGCAGGACGATGATCGCGTGTGCGATGACGATTTACCTCTGATAGATCTAGGTTGCCACTGCCAAGTTCCCAGAGCGTCTTGGGGAGCTCTCCAACGAAAATTTCTAGGGTGCTCGGGGACACGTGCTTGCGCTCCAGCTAGGCATCGAGGTTAGGCCGAAAGCAGTGTACCAAGGTCAATCAGCTCTTACGAGAATAAGACGAGTGAGAAACTCCGTCGCCGGTCGTTTCAGTGCAGACTTTGCAGACAGCGAAATTGCGTGCGTGACTACGGCATCGAGGACATCGCCAGACCTGATCAGGGACCATATTGTGGGGAGCAACGATGTGTATGCTGCCGAGGTTAATTTACCCGCGTCGAGCGCGTCCAGCACGTACCCTCTGACTGCTTCGTCGCGGGAACCTCCTTCGGAATGGATGTCGGATGCTATTAATGATGATAACTCGCAGTAGATGATGTTCAACTCCTGGAACGCCTGTTCGATCTGAAGGGCAGGTTGGACAGCGCAGCAGGATATTATTTGAGGACGGTACCTTGATATCACGCCGCCCGCTTGGAGTGAAAGGGAAGAATGGTGCCATATGTCCTAGGAGCGTGGACAGATCATCGAGAGGCGAATGAGATTTTCCTTTGGAGTGGCTAGCGCTTCGAAGGATCTCTCCATACAGCGCGCGCGAAATATCGGCTACAGCAAGAGCCAACTGCAGCTCAGTTTCAGGAGGATTACCAGCGGGTGAAAAGACGACGGGAGAGCAGTCAAGAAACGTCGACACTAAAGTTGAATGTAGGACTCGAGCCAGATGCTATAAAGAACTTGAGTTGATTGACCACGGTCGAAAAAGCCAGCTTACAGCGATGAAAATCTCGTTGTTCGTGGACCCTCCGACTTCTGGAATATCCAGCAAGTCATTCAAGTACAAACCCTTTGCAGACGAACTTGACGCGGGAGTTTGATTAGGGAATACGAAATCCTCGTTCCCAGTCTCGTCATCGTACTCTTCTGCCCATCGTCGACTAGAAAGCGGAGGGTTGACAGACAAAGGTTGAAGCAGGTTATCGAAGACAGAGTATGCCTCGGGGGAATCGAATGAAGAGGCGAGGTACCATCGTGGATTGTCGTTAGATTTGGTAGAGGCCAAAGCTTTTCGAATAAATGTAGCCAGAGATTTCAGAACGACAAGTTTCGACTGAGATAATTGGATGAGTGCCGCATCGAGAAAAGATATATGCAAGTTACTCACGGCAGCCGTCAATACTACACTTGCAGTTGAGGTCGCCTTCAACGGACCTATTCAGAACTCAACAACCCAACCCTGAACGAAGTGCAGATATCTCACCTTCACTATCTCCATACTTAGTGCCCGCGCTCAACAGACCGAGATATCCCTCCAAAACACGCTTTCCGGACTGATTAGATCCCTCGTTCCATCCCGCAACCACTGATTCTGGAGCGCTCTCCAACAGAAGGTCGAGGAAGCGTATAGCGTCGACCCGGATTTCAGGAAAGATATGAGTTTGTGCGGAAGTGGTGAAGAGGAGAAGGGATGGCGCATGAGGCGCCAGTTGTTCCTACGACGCTAGTCATTGGAGAACGGATGTAATGGTGGAGCCTCTTACTTTTGGGATGCGAGGGAGGAGCCACGAGAAGAATGATAATAGTGTCTTCCGCACACTAGAGTCCTTGGATAGAATAAGTCGATGGAGGAGATGTGTAATGCCTTTGGCTCACTTCGTCGCCAATTAGCCGCGCACAAGCCATGAATAAAGTGGTGAGTGAAGGCTGGAGAAGCTCTGGATGCGACTCAAGCAGTTCTCTGAACCCCAGGATGGCATCTTGATGTGAACATCAGTAGTGTACATCTTGTAAGTGTTATCGGACGCGTACCTTTACGAGTTCCGGCTGCATAGTGCTTTGTATGAGCAACGAGTTCGTCGAAGGTTAGGCGACGCTTGGTCGTAGGGCCCTCGTCGTCCTTGTCCTTTGTTATACTTTGACTTGGCAGAGCAATCGCTGTGTTGACAGACTAAGAAAAAGGAAGACCAGATTGCATCTTCACGTACATCGAGCCTTGAAGGACGTGTCGATGGCATTACTGGCGAGTTGTTTTCCTTTGCCTAGCTTTAGCTTGGCTTTCTAGCAGGGATTTAGTCGTGACGATGAGCAGAACGGGTCTGTATCGCACAGAGAAATCAGCAGCCTTGTCCTTGCGCTTTTTAGCACTTTTCGGCATGGATGTCGCTGGAAAAAGTTGATGAATCGGCCCGGATGCCGGTGATTTTCTGCGACCGTTTATGGTCAAGTTTACTTTGTCTCTCTCCATCATCGGTCCAGAAAGAGGCCGTTCGCTGCTGTTCGTCTTGATCAATTTCATCCATATGGGACCTTTGGTACTGACTGCCTATCTCCCCGACCTCTGGGACCCATCTTAATCGAGGCCCGCCTCATCCCTTCTGGTAAGGACGATGGCCCACTGTTCGCCCAAATTACAGATATGACTTGATGTTTATCATCGACGCGCAATTGTCTCAACACAACGCCCACGGCCCTCCACTTCATCTTGGAGGTCCAATCCTTTGACTCAATGGATCAAAGTGTTCGTTAGAACGCGTCGAGGGAGGAAGCACTGTTCATGTTATCCTGGAATATGTAGATAACACATCTTCATCCGCCACCATCATCTTTGGATATCCTTCTACGTCCGTCAAGGATTCCTAGACCTTCTCAACCCCATTTCGCTGCTGGATCTATTTCAAGCTTCGTATGAGCGATCCCTTGGTGGCCTTCGTCCTTTGAACCGGTACCGTTACCAAGCTTCGAGGCCTCATGTAGATCCTATAGAGCCTTGTGCATCCCAAATGTTCAGCTACCGCTGGGTCTCCGAGCATGTGCAAGACATAGGGCGTAAGTAACGCAGTTGGGATTGCCTTAGGAGTGGTCGTGGTTATGCCTTCGGCTTTGAAGAGAAGCATGGTGGATGCTCACAAGAAAACACGTGAGCGTACTTCTTCTTGCCTGATGCGATATATAGGTGACACTTACCTGTACAGATGTATGTTTCCCAATCTACAAGGATATCCTTCTTCAGAGGCTGAACTTCCTGGGGCATTCTCCGAAATCTCGCCTCATTAGTCCACTCAAATGTGCTCATTGAAGCTTCAAAATGTAAGTGTCATCAGTGTCCTTCAGTGTCGCGTAGGGATTGGCCATCCTATAAACCGCCCGGACGTTGTCGAGTGACTTCCATTACTGCCCCGATGTTCCCCGAGAAATCCACTTGAACTTGTGACCGAGGAAGCCTCATAACTTTGACATTTATTCTGCTTGGAAGTCAGATAAATACCGAGCGTTTCTCTCCGCGGTCGCACCCCGGAATACTACCGATGTATCTCTGTCTGGTGATTTTCTTCTTAGCGTTTGCTTCCATTACGCTCGGTGCGTCTGTTGAAGGACGTGCATCTGCGCCGAAGGGCTTTGTATCCAGTCACGGTCGCAATTTTGTTCTTGATGGAAAGCCGTTTGTGAGTCTTTACATATTCGCTTACAAGGCTGACGGTTCATGTAGGCATTTGTGGGAACCAATTCTTATGCGCGTTGACTCCTCGGACAGGAACTTCAATCCACTTACGTTGCTGCTTTTAGTGGCTTCCCCTTCTGACCACGCAAGATGATGTTGAGGCCACCTTCAAGGAAATGCAAGGAGCCGGCGTCAAAGTTCTACGTACCTGGGTAAACACTTCTTGCCTGTCAATGGTATCGACTGTACCTGACAACTACACGCCCAGGGATTCAATGCAATTAATGCATCTGAACTCGCTGGAGCTCTCGAGTCGAATCTGACTTACTATCAAGTGTGTTCCAAGTCGACTAGTGAAAACCATCCTCCTGAAATCAAACAGGTTTGGAACGGCACTGAATGGACACTCAACAGCGGACCTCAAGGTTTACAGCGTCTTGACAATGTTATTGACATGGCAGGACGATATGGCATCAAAGTCATCCTTACTTTCACAAATAATTGGGTTGGCTATGGGGTATGTATTCGACTTGAGTTCTATCACTTCTCATCTGTTGTTTTGCGCGCAGGGTGCAGAACTGTACGTCAATTGGATAGCAGGATCTGGCGTAACGCACGATGTGTTCTACTCCAACCCGAATATTATTTCGTCGTATCGTGAGGATCTGCCAGGCTCGTCCTTACGCCGAAACTGATTTATGCCTCCAGAGCAATATGTCAAAGTCCTTGTCAACCGTTACAAAGACTCTCCGACTGTATTCGCATGGGAGCTAATGAATGAGGCGCGCTGTCTGGGTGATCTTCCAGGACGTTCGGGCTGTGGTTTGGACACCGGTCTCATTACCAAGTGGTACAAGCAGCAATCCGACTACGTTAGAAGCCTGTAGGTGGCGTAATTGTACGACGCCTCAAAGCTGCGCTCACCTCGCTTCAGAGATCCATATCATCTGATTACCACGGGAGGAGAAGGTCAATTTAACTGGGACAACGGGACGCTTGCGTCCGACTACAACTACAATGGACAAGGTATCTATCTCGTCCTGTCCGGCGTCGAGATTGAGACTGACCTACTTCTTAGCTGGGGAGGACTTCGATCGTGAACTGCGTTTGGATAATATCGACTTTGCGACATACCACATGTATCCAACTGCCTGGTGAGACGCTTATGCTATCACCTCAGCAAGATCTCATTGATTCGTGTAGGTACTCGGCCCTCGTACGTCTCTAGACAACCGGATAGACGTTTGTTGACGCCATCCAAGGACTTCCCAGGTTCTAACTTTTCTATGGAGGAATGGGGTCTCGGTTGGATCTCCCAGCACGCCGAAGGTCATTAGCGACGTGCTATCGATTCACTTCGAACCTTACTCAACTGCTGATCTAGCCGCGCGGTCCGCCGAAAAGCCGCTTATTCTTGAAGAGTTTGGCATGCCTGGTATTGGTGAGCACTGACACCTTTGGGGAGCTATCGACTGATTTCACGGTGTAAAAGATAACAAAACAACGATATACCCTTCATGGGTTGACAAAGCCATTGAGACTGGTCACAGGCAAGTAGTACTGAAGTTCGTCCTTTGGATTGCCTGACTGACATGTACCACGCACGTAGCGGGTAAGCGATCTTCTAGTAAGCTTAGTGCAGAAGCATCAACTGAGGCGCCATCCTAGAATCATGCCATGGCAGTTCGGAATGCTGGGTCTCACTGAATCTGGCGGGAACCGACTGATAAAGTATGCTGACGCGCTAATTGAAGGCGCGTCGCCCAATGATGGTCAGTCCCCCGTCTCACTACACACCGTGAGCTGACTTGTGTGGGCAGGGTTCGCGATTTACAAGAATCAGACAAACGTCTGGACCATCTTCACGTATGGTTTTCAGCTCGGAGGTCGCTTCTGAACTGATTGTATTCATCTGCAGCTCTGCGGCGAAAATTCAAGATGCGCGGTCATGGATTAATTGATATCCTCTCCTCGGCTAGGCGCGAAGTGAGTGAAATTCGTTGCTATGTAAACATGCATGTACGGTGGACATACCGGATATATTTTAACAATCGACGTCAGTGCGAGATATGTTTTCGAAGATGGCAGTGACAGAGCACTGAATGTCGTGCCAAGTACATATTCTGCAGAGGTATGAAGACACGGCAGTGTTGGAAAGAAAATCACGCACGTTATTTGTGCAGTCTTGGACCCATTTTGCACAGCGTATGTGTACCTCTCCCCAGCATTTAGCAGCATCACCACGCTTTCGCCCTTCTGCAAAGAAAGCGTGGCGCCGTTTCCGCTGGCGTTAACCGGTTGAAGCGAGGCAGGTGTACTGGTGTCATTCGTGAACTCGAAGTCGACTTGATATGGGAGAGTGCTTGTTGGCATGAAGAATGGAGCTATCCAACCCCCCTGGACTCGCAACTCGTTTACAATTGACCGACTTCCATTGTTCTCCAAATAGGGAAAGCGCGTTGTTAACAATTGCGCAGGAACGAATTCATCCATGCAAACGTAAACATGGGATCGGAGTGCAACAGCAGGAAGACAGAATCATGCAACAGAACGTAATATAGAGCGTTCGAACATCACAGCCAAGTCAACAGAATATCAAGTGGGACTATCACCATCCGAGTTTGAAGAAAGGCTTCTTCATAAAGTCCACCACCAAATTGAGACACATCAGGTCATCATCGTCAACGGTGTAAGCATTGACATCGACTTTGAATTTAGCTACACACGTGTAAGCCGACGGTCATTCTTTTCGAGATGAGCTACACCGACCTTTAGGTATTTCCTTCGGAAGCGCGACGGTTTGTACTACCGTGTACGGCCCCTTCTGCACAGGGCAAGAGATAGAAGCATTTGCGTTTCTCCTACGCCACGAAATGGATGTCAGACGTGCAGATGGCGCGTTAAATGATAAAGCCGTACGCTTCCTCGCAGATATCGAACGTCTTGGAAAGGATCTTGATAAGACCCAACTTGACGGTGACGTCCGCATAAGCGCCCTCCTGCTTGAGTCAGTGGAAGCCTTTATCGGCCGAAGGGTGGACGCGCACCTCAACGACTTCTGTGACTACCGCTTTGACGGTGACGGTCAAGTCCTCGCCGGGTTTGGGTGGGTCGGGGGATACGACTATCGATTCTATCTGTACAGGGTCGGTTGGAGGCCTTGACGAGGAGAGTTAGACGGCAGTTACTACATGCATGAAAACAAGATAATACCACAGTCAGTGTAACTCCAGCCCTCCGTCGTGTGCGCAGTGTCGTCGGCTACAAGAACAGACTGGATAACTGGCTCAGCGACGATGGCGGTGGCCGCAAAAGCGACGAAAAGAAGGGAGACGAGAGGACGAATCATTATGGTGCTGGCTGAGAGGCAGCGTCACGTCGTGACCAGTAAGCACTTGCACTGAATGACGTAACTAACTGAAGAAGGCACGGCAACACAGCATCGTTGCTCTGCATTTACGGTCATCTCGCTTTTCATTTCCTCTTTGTCGCAGGCGCCCTCTTCTTTCTCTTCCTCTGTTATCTCCCGTCTCCTTCAGAAATTATGAAACCAAGAGAATACTGCTGCTGTGCCATTCCCATCGTCAACGCTGGAATATATGCTGCCCTGACTGAGCAGTTCGTCGCTGGCGTCGTGATTGGCGTGCTGGCGATGGCCACACCCGACAGTATGTTTACCAGTCTCTTAATGCGACATTCCCTCACTTTGCCCAGTTGTTGGCGCTGCGACACCTTCGTTCGCCGCCTTTGTCTTTGGGATCGTATGCATTGCTGCGGGCGTCCTGCAGATAGTAGGCTTCATCGCTGTAGCCAAGGTATGGCTATTTTCAATGTCATGGACATGCAACTGACCCAGCGCAAGGAAAAATCCATTCTCTTTCGTCGTTTCCTCAGTTTCCACACCTTTCTACTCCTAGCCGTCTTCTCGCTTGGCGCTGCTTGGACCGTTTGGTCCGCAGTCCGACATTCGACCGCCAAGTCAGACTGCATCAACGACTTCTACGATGCGTCAAATCAAGACCAGGTAGATCAAGCCGACAAGCTATGTGAGATCTTCCCTTGGGTCGACGTTGGCATCATGGGGGGCGTATGGGTGCTGTTTGCTATTGTTCACGTAAGTCTCACGCTTTGACGGTTGTCAGCATCTCGTCATACTGCGCTCCACAGGTCTATCTTTACATCGTCTTGAACTCTTACAGTAAGGGCCAAGTGAGAGATCATGCCAAGTACGATGCTCTCAATGACTCTTCCCGTGCTTTCAATGATACCATTCCCATGAGCACTAGAGGTGACGCATGGGACAGCCGGCCTTCTGGTGAAGCACAAGGGCAAGGGTATGCACAAGGGCAAGGGTATGACTACCGCCATAGACGACAGAACAGCAGCATCAGTATGTCTGATGTGATGTCGCAACCCGTTCGTCGCGCGACAGACGAATACTCTGATTATGGCCGCTCTGCGTATCCTCCAGAACCCGCCCATACTCTAGATGATAGTGCGACGCCCAAGCCTAGTGATATGTTCTACGGCGGACCATCACCGCACGGGGAGAGGCCCGCCAACACGCAGGCTCATCCCGGTTAGTGCCTCTCTGTGTTAGTCGCAGTTCTAGCATGGGCAGCACTTGTGGCGGTTCAAGCTGGTCTGTTGATGCTATTCTTTTCGCGTATTTGCTTGGCGCTTACCTTTCCTTGCAGCTGAAGGATCTTTCAGACGAAAGACGCCTCGAACGAATGTTCAACCATGGGGTTACAACTGAAATATTTCATACCGCGGACTTTGGATGATTACTGTACTCATAATATTCTACTGTATTGGATGACACTTTCTCAACCTGTCCCGTGCAAGCGTGTTCAGTCGGTAAATATATTGGACGACTACGATATCAGTTGGTCGAGAGCCTCTTGAACATGTTCTTTACTGATAAAATATGCGCCTCTGATGGTGCAGGCTTTTGGTGGCCCGTGATGCCCTTGGCTAAGTGCAACGCATTACGAGTTTCACCTACCGGCATATGTCCAGCTTTGTGTTCCCGATTGTCTTCACAGGCTTTGGCAGCAACCGTGGACGCCAGAACCGTATCCTTGGTCGCCGAACCTGATCAGACAATGTAGCGTGCGGCTCTGAATAAACTCACAGCGTATTGTTCGGCAGCTTGCACGAAATCTCGTTGTGCGTCTGCACCCCGGTACTTGAGAACCTTTTGCAGATTCCACCTCGTCTTGGTCGAGGAGCCCCTCATCCTTTGGCGCACGCGACTGCTCAAGACGGACCACCGCGTCCGCGTCTTGCACGCCGTTCCGATGAGTTCAATAGGCTCCTTGTCCTTGAGCTGGTCCTTCATCAGCTCCCATCCCACCGAACGCGCTGTTATATGCCATCTGAGGTCACGAGGATTGTCGACGAGTTCCAAGATGGCGTTGGGCGCGTTGTCTCCTGGACGGTTGCCGAACTTGTGTATTCTGGTGTAGCCGCCCGGTCGGTTCGCGTAGCGCTGGGCGAGTGGGCCAAAGAGTTTGGGAATGAGCGACTGATTAAGCAAGAATGCGCCGGCCGCGGTCACAGAGGCGGCCTTGCCTCGTTTGGCCAAGGTTATCATCTAAGAAGCACTGTTGTCTGGTTAATGAAGACACTGTTGGGGGAATAGCGCACTTTTTCTGCTAGACGGGCCGCATCTCGGGCCTTGGGAAGCGTCGTTTGGATCTGCTCGTGTTCCAACAATGAGGTGACCAAATTTCTGAGTGATTCAAGTCGGGCGAGAGAATTGGCGTTCGAGGGCGACATACCTCAACATCAAATTCCGGTGGGACGTTGTCCGCGAGAACTTGCGAAAAGCCATTCCATGCTTCATGGCTGCCGACTGTCTCTACCACGGGCGCGCCGTAGGTGGAACGTGACGGTAAAAGAAAAGCGGATGACGTAATGCACTATTAGTATATTTCGTTCAAGTTGAAGTTGTACGCATTGTTAACTATTCAGCTTTCTCCATTTCGTGTAATTAAAGACAGTATGTTTCATAGCAATCTGTCGAACATATGGTGTACTTTATCTAGTTGAAAACATTGAGCCAATGCAGAGCGAACGATTTGTTGACTAATGGAGGCTAGACCTAATAACGCCGGGAAAAAAGGCAGCCTGATTTCTGTCACTCATTCCATTGCGACCATGTCATTTCTCCGCCTCGCTGCCCGACCTGTGTTCCTTTCTCGCCCTGCCTTGAGCGGATACTATGCTGCCCAGCGTCTCCCTGCGCGCTGGTACTCGGCCGCTGGTGGCCTAAGCAAGGACATCATAGAGGCACGCGTCATGAATGTCCTCAAGGGATTCGAGAAAGTCAAGGCCGCCAATGTATGTATCGGAGGGGGCTGCTTTGTTTTACTATGACTACTAACGTGGAGGCATGCAGCTCACGCCCACTGCTTCGTTCTCCAAAGACCTTGGACTCGACAGCTTAGATGCCGTCGAGGTGGTCATGGCCGTTGAGGAGGTGCGACTCTCACTCATTCGCGTCCTGTGCACTCTAATTTTATTCTTCAGGAGTTCTCGATAGAAATACCTGACGTGGAGGCGGACGAAATCCAGACAGTTCAGCAGGGTACGGTTTGCATTCCCTCTCGTGGTATTTTGTGTGTCTCACGAACATTCATAGCTATTGACTACATTGCGAAGACCCCAGAAGGTATGTTGTGTTGTCCACTAGTTGGCTACTACTTACTTGCCGTTCCTTCAGCATCCTAAAAGACTACTGTAGTCTGTGTATCCATTCTGATAAATCAACTTTCGCCTTCAACTTGAGCAGCATGGATCATGTATAGTAGAAGCATGAATGTGGTCTGTGCATGTCGACATAGAACGCGTTGCATTTGAACTTGAGAGTACATGTTGGTTCAGTCGACGTAATTGTGAGCCTTGAGAGAAGACATCCCCAACTGACGCGTTCGCCGGTCCGAATGTCGGCGGGAGTCGGCATACCACGTGCTCTGGTAGGAGTCTGGGGTAGCGAGGAGGTTGCCGAAGTACCTGTGCAGTTGCAATAAGGTTCAGATCACTGCACAACCAACAAGTACAAACACATAACTGGCAGTAAGCAAGGCGGCTCGGTACTATACTGCTCAATCAATCCTCAAGGTACGAATTTGTATCTTGCTTGTCGCGTGTTGATACTGACACTGTGTTGTTTGTGTTATCTAGGTCAGTATGTGCTCGAAATGCCTCTATTCATCGTGAACTTAACGCCGATTTATCCAGACAAGCCATGGCCACTTTCTCTTCGACACCCATCGTAATTGATGGCAAGGGTCATCTCCTTGGTCGACTGGCCTCGATAATCTCGAAGCAGATTCTCTCTGGTCAGAAAATCGTGGTGGTGCGCTGCGAAGAAATTAACATTTCTGGGAGCTTTTTCCGCAACAAGGTGCGTGGATTTCGATTGATAACTGGGCCGTGAATAACGCATATATTCACCAGCTCCGGTACCACAACTTCCTCCACAAACGCCACATTGTGAATCCCAAAAAATCCGGTCCTTTCCATCACCGCGCGCCCTCGAAGATCCTATACCGAGCTATCCGCGGCATGACTCCCCATAAGAGCGCCCGTGGTGCTGCTGCTCTTGAGCGCCTTAAATTGTTCGAGGGTGTTCCTCCACCATACGACAGGAAGAAGCGGATGGTCGTTCCAGAGGCTCTGCGGGTGTTGAGGTTGAAGCCTGGTCGGAAGTACTGCACGGTCAAGGTTGGTTCATTACTTGCAATTCTGCTATGCATGATACTTATATTTTATCAGCGTCTTTCCCATGAGGTTGGATGGGGCTACAAGGACGTTGTTGACCGCCTGGAGGAGAAGCGAAAGATCAAGGCGCAGGCCTTCCACGAACGCAAGGTACAGTGCTTATCGGACTTTGTTAGTATATTCTAACAGAGTTCTCTATAGATTGCTGCTATCAAGCTTCGCCAAAAGGCCACCGTCGACGCTGCACCCTCTTTCGAGAAGCTGACCGCACTTGGTTACTAGATGGACGCTGCTGTTACTGTTACCTATGTCATTATGAGCCTAGTGATTCTATGTACTGCAGAAGTTTATGTGCCATGAGGGAGGTCGTCGATATACATTACAAGCTTCAACAAACCTATTTCGAAGAAATGCGATAAGCAAACGAGTCATCGAGCCGGAAGCAATAGCAAATCGGCAGCCAGTTTGAGGGGTAGGCGCGAACGCGAACAGCCGAACCGAAAAAAGCTCTTTTTCACAGTCTGTCATCATCGCCTGTCCCCGCCCTCGTTCCCTCTCCCTCTCCGACCCTCCTCCCCGCCATGCCTTCCGACTCTGCCGAACGACGTGATTCGGGTGCGCTACACTTTTCTGCGTATTTTTCTGATTTTTCCTGATTTTTATCGTTCGTCTTTGTGGCCCCAGTTTCACCGCCGCAATCACGCTCTGGCTCACCCTCCAATAACGACCTCCTGACCCTTCGCGCCCTTGTCAGCACCAAGGACGCTGGCGTTATCATTGGCAAGGCTGGCAAAAATGTCGCCGACTTGCGAGACCAGACCGGTGTCAAGGCCGGTGTCAGTAAGGTCATCCCCGGTGTTCACGAGCGTGTGCTCACTGTTACTGGTCTCGTCGAGGCCGTGGCAAAGGTAGGCAGTATTATCTCTGTACAATACGACGTGTCTCACTAGTCGCCAGGCGTACACTCTCATCATTTCTCAGTTGGTCGTTTCCAGTCCGACGTCACCCATTCCTTCCTCTCCCTCGTCTCCTCATACCTCCATCCGTCTCCTCATCTCCCATAACCTCATGGGCACCATCATCGGACGTAATGGTCTCAAAATCAAGGCAATCCAAGACGGTTCCGGTGCCCGTATGATTGCATCCAAAGACATGCTTCCCCAGTCCACAGAGCGCATCGTCGAAGTGCAAGGCTCACCCGAAGCCATTGGACACGCCATTGAAGAGATTGGCAAGTGTCTTTTGGAGGACTATGAGCGCGGCATGGGTACCGTGCTCTACCACCCTGGTACCAGCGAGGAGCGTTCCGGTAATAGGCGCTCTACCAACGGCTATCCTAGCGCTCGTCGGTCCAACGGTGATCTTTCCGGACGTGGTCAGATGTCCCCCCGACCTCGCCCAGCATTGGCCAGCTGCCCATGGCCGCCAATTTGCGTACACAAAACATCTCTATTCCCTCTGACATGGTTGGGTGCATCATCGGACGAAGCGGCACCAAAATCACCGAGATCCGTCGCCTGTCCGGGTCGAAAATTTCCATCGCTAAAGCGCCTCATGATGAGACCGGAGAGCGAATGTTCACCATTGTCGGTACGCCCGAGTCGAACGAGAAGGCGCTGTTCCTGTTGTACAACCAGCTTGAGAGTGAGAAGGAGCGGAGAGTGGGCAGGGAACAGCAGCAGGATATGGAGGACTGAGCCTGTTCCGTACGTGAAGGCTGCTCGCTCCCCGTGCTGTGCAGGCCGAAAACTCGCCGAATCCGACAAAGCACCCTTATTTACATTCTCCTGCCATCCGCTGTTCGCTTTCCTTGACACATCTTGAACCATCCCCCTCCGCTTCCCTCTCCATGCCATGTTTCTCCTTGAATTACACTAGGAAAAACGCCCCGCTTCATCTCCATTTCCCTCACCGAATCGTTATCAGTACATACGCTGACTGATCAAGTATATCATACCGCTTTGTGCTCGCCCAAAAGGTGTATGAATGCATTCCTATCATATGCTCTGTTCTAAGTACGTGAATGTTATGTACGCGTTGTTTGTCCCCTTCACGTGTACGATCGCCGCTGCTTCGATTGATGTTTTTGCATTTCAAACCTGAACCATCACTATGGATTTTAACTGGGGGCAGGCGTATTCCAGTCACTATGCCCAGGCGTACCAACAACCAACGTCGGTTGCTTCTACCTCTACCTCTAGTGGGCAGGTGGCCTCTGCTCCTCCTCCTGCTGCTGGACACTCTTCTTGGTATCAGTCAGGCCATGTACGGTGTACCCAGAAAAACTGTTCTTTTACTGGCTCCGCAAAGACCGTCGAAACCCATATGATGGACCGTCACTTGATCTATCCTCCTGGCTACCAGAAACGACGCGAGTGGGACGCAGATCCCGCTTTAAAAGGGTATGTCCACCCACCCCTCCTTCTGTCCTCTCAATTGCCCCCCACAGAAAAGCTATCCCAATACAAGGCACTACCCTTATTCTTGACTCGCCGGACGCCCTGGAGGCTTGGATCGCTGAGCGAAAGAGGCGCTGGCCGAGCAGCGCGCGCGTGGAGGAGAAGAAGCGGAAAATGGACGAGGCCGCGGCATCGGGGCAGCTTTCTGCGCAAGACCTGGGCCTCTTTGGGAAGAAGCGGAAGAGAACGAACGATAGCGAGCCTTCAAGTCGCCCCAGTCGAGGCGGCCGGGGTCGAAGTAGGGGACGCGGTCATGTCGACGCTGGATGGAGAGGACGCGGCCGAGGAGGCGCGGCTGCATCACAGCGCGCTGTACCTGCAGATGCAGAGACTTCGTCTTCGTCTTCTGATAGTGACAGTGATCCGGATGGGGAACCGGAAATCTCAACTTCAAAACCACATCCAGACGCGTCTCTTGAAGACGAACAGCCGCTGCAGCCCATCAAGCCTCTTCCAAAACGACAGCCTTTCGTGCCAAAGGCGTCATCCGCCCCAGCGCGACCAAGTCTTCTACGAAATGTAGCTCGCTCGCTCAATCTCGCTCATGCATCGTCTAACCTTTGCTCTAGTTGTTGCTACCTGAAATCCGCATGACCGTGTCCAACCTATCCCAAGCCATTCATTTTCTCGTTGAGAATGACTTCCTAATGGACGTCGAAATGAAGCCAGGCGAAGCATCTGACAAAATGATACAAGTTGTGGATGATAGTCAAGCACCTACAACATAGCATTATATGAATGTACTCTAGACGTAGCATAAAGTCGTCAGTCCACTAGTCCTCTCCTTCGCTGTCTGTCTCGCTATCACTACCGCTTTCACTCTCGCTACCCTCCATATCTTCCGGAGAGACCTCCAACTCCCGCTTTTCGACCAAAAATCCAGCAGTTGTGAGTCCTTCTGCTATTTCAGATGATTTGGATGGTGCAGTGACGACGACGGCCACGGAAGACGACGCATCAAACAATGGCAGGAAATACGTCTTAAGCACCCGCAGGACATCTTCGATAGATACTGCCTGGAACTTTTCCAACAGATCGACTTGATAGTTTTGCGGTACGCTCTTCAATGCCTGGTTGATGAAGGAAATAGCGGCCTATGTATATCCTGTATCAGAATTCATTTCTTTGAGACAATGTTTGGACACTCACCGCCCTGCCAGCAGTCGAAACTGATTTAGTGACACCATAAACGATGCTACTCTTCGCCGCGTCAAGAGTTGTGGAATCCATAGTCACCTACATGAATTTAACGACCGTTCAAGAAGAGACGGACAAGGCACATACGGTTCCATCTACGAGTCCCTTCAGCACGTTCGACGCTTCTTTGTAGGCACCAATGGCATTAGAGCTCTAGAAAGCAATGATACATGAGCTGTGAACAGAGATACCCGCAAAAACTCACCCGGTATAATGAGAAGCTCAAGAGACCAGCTTCCAGATCCAATGAGACGTATGCACCGTAGGCTAAACCAGATCCTCGGATGTACCTCTGAGACCGCTGTCAGCAGTCACGTCCAAGGGAAAGACGCCAACGTACCCAAAGATAGCTCTCGGTAGCATTGAGCACCTCAAGCGCAACTCGCATCGCCGGATACTCGGGGTGTTGGAAGCCTTTAATGGACTTGGTGCTGTGCGTTACATACGAACTCTCTATGGTGGGAAGACTCATAACGGTAGCCTTTTTCACTGGGTTCCGACCAACATCGCTGAGACGATCGGATAACAGAGGGACCGAAGAAAGTGGTGCTTCCTGTTAGGACGTTAACAAGATGCAGGATAGTCGAAATAATAATTCGTACAGGGATCGAACTGAAGTGTTTGCCCCAGACAGTTCGAGGCTCGTTCAGCTTCAGAACGTTACCAGTAACAGAGAATCGCATGCCCGAAGGTTCCGTGACTGTAGTGATGTTAGAGCAAGGAAATACGAAAGGAGATGAAGCCACGTACTGGTTCTTCGTATCGTCTCAAGGTCGGCGATGACTCCTTCTGAATCCTCTTGGAGTTGTTTTACCAGCTTGGGGATGAATTCTGCTTGGGCAAGGACACCACTCGCAAGAGACGTTGAGGACTTGTCATACATCACTTCTCCCCACAGAGAGCCAAGGACCGTGTTACCATTGCGCTTCATCTCAGGAAGAGACTGTTGAATCTTCGCAACGGTGACCTGTAACCTGGAGAAACTACATGAGAAAGGAGGATTAAAAGGTATGATGAATCCCATGCCTTTCTTTGTCGAAACGTGCGCCGTACACAAGATCTCTCAACCATGCAATAGCAGTCTCATAGGAGGCAACCTCGACTTTGATGGAGATGCGCAACATTTCTGCGAAAGCACCTGCCGTTCCAAGCCCAACATCGTACGAGACTGTCTCGTCGTCAAGTTTGTTTATGACTTCTTCGTGAGTCAATACCTCGCCAGATTGCCGGTGGATGGGCAAGGCAAAGAGCGCAGAGATATACGTTGAGAGAAGGCTGGAGGTTCGTGTCAAGGAACGATGACCTTCAGAACTATGTACACGTACGGTCGCAAATGATCTGGGAGTTGTGCTAGAGAGAAGTATCCATGAACAGTGACGAAGTCCGACTGAATGTAAATATTAGTTATGGCGTGCAAAATTTCAAGTAAAGCTGACCTCGACATGATCATACTGAACGAAGAATGGCAAAGACTGTCCGTCTCCGTGCACATGGGTGGCCAAAGGAATCTCCTTTGATGGAACAGACTCGCGTCCTTTTCCAGCTTCTTGCACACTTTGTACTGGTATCCAAGCAATGCTCTTGACGTTGGGGATAAGGAAATCGGTGAGCACATCCGTAGGGATAGGTCGGTCGTGTTCAGCCTTAGCTTCTTCCAAAACCATTGCTGCTTCCTTGATACCCTCCGGACCGAGTTTCCTGACTTGTTCCTCAATGCGCGCCTTTTCGTCTTCTTCCAGTTTCTTAGCAAGAGCTGCTGACGGTTTGCCTATCACAACAATCGACGAGGGCTTGATGTACGTTCTATGAGAAATGAGCACAAGGCATTCACGGGAACGAACGAAACAAACTCTGAGAGAAGGTCTGTCCATTGTTTGCTCGTCCATTTGCGAAGCTCTTCATATTGTTTGATGTCATCCACCGCTTTCGCGAGCTCCGAACCATCCTCTGGTCCATACAGGAAATCACTGATCACCGTTGTCGAGAATGTATCTCCTTTGGAAGATTCAAGCTTGCTTCGTAGCTGCAAATCTGTGAGTATACTGGCTAATGATATATTTGCATAGTCTGACCTGACGCTCGTCCCTGTTGATGAGCATCTGCATTCGATCCATATCGATACCGGCCTCAACGATCTTCTGGAGACTTGACTTGAGCTTTTGGTCGAAATCTGCCAAGTGCTCCGTAGGGACGGAACCGACGTAGATTGGTAGTTCAACGTGGTTGGCTCTAGATTCCTGGTAAAAGTATATGTACGTGCTAAGCAGGCGGATGAGTATCTCTAACGAGGAAGAATGTCAAGCATACCAAAGAGGGTTCTCGACCTCGACATATTCCTTGTTCAGAGGTGCGACCGGGGATGAAGTGAGATATGTGCTAAGCATGTCTAATGCCTATCATGAATAAATTATTTTGAGTTCCTTCTTGATATGAAGGCAAAACTAACATTGAGTTTCAAGTATTCATTTGGAGCTGGGCCCACGTAGTTGATGATGATCTCTCCCATACCTATACAGAGAGCATAAGGATTTCCGAGCAAGAGCAAGGAGAAAGTACCCACTTTCATCCTTCTCCGGGAATTCGATAGTGTCTTTGACTGGTTTATCGATCTGGATTTTACTGGCACTCGGAGTCTCTAGGAACGGTCGCTTCCATCCTGCCGGTCGTGCGCCATGATTTGCCCCATGTTCAATGAGTGACGGTTCTACTTTCTCCTGCACCACAGACAGAAGCGAAGGTGTACCGCTCGAGAGCTTGCCGGCAACAATTAAAGATGTGTTGTGTGGCACATAATACGTTCCGTGATATTTCCGAACTGCAAAATCATCGAACAATGCAAGATATGCGGTAAACAGTTCTCCTTACTTTGCTCAACACTCAGGACACGAAGAGCTTCCATTAAGCCACCAGTCTCGCTCCGGTAGGCATTTCCGGAGGGATACATAAGACGTTGCATCCTAATTATAATAATTAAAACGCGCTTTATGAAGAATGGAAGATAGGGTACCGAAGTGCCATGAGGTCACCGGACGTGTTTTCCCGGCCTTGCATTTCGCTGTAGACGACACCAGAATCCTTACCTTGCGGATCGATGTGATGAACCTATCCATGTAAGCTGAAGGATGGCTCCACCATTTGTGCACTTACTTCTGTCACAAATCTAACGACACGAGTCAGAACAAGAGGCATTCGGAGAAGAGAAGAAACTGACCCGGCCTTGGTGATAGTTGGGTACAGGATGTGATCGACGTAGATGGGCAGAAGTTGTAAAAAGCCTTGTTCACCGGCAGTAGAGACAGTATACGCAGTGTGGTCGGTGTCGGTCCACGCGTTTGTTCCGTTGGAGAAGCCACGATTTGCGAGATGGTCAATGATGCCTTGTACGGATACTTTTTGGATCCCATGAAGACGAGACTGTCGTAGATGAGCAGATATTGGTGCTAGTCAGTCAGAGCACGCACTGTTCCAGAGTATGGGGACAGCCTGAATCATCGAAGACTAAAGGTGGCTTTCAGCAACTGACACGTCTACTGAACATCAACCACTCACTTTCAGTGGCCACTACAAAGTACCCGTTGACGATGGGTGCTACAGGCGCGTTAAAGAGAGCGATGCCACAGAAAAGCACCGAGCCACACCTTCGTAGTCGAGGTGCACGACAGTCAGGCCTGTTTCGCGGCTCTTCCATTTAGAAATAACGACATCGGTGTAGTCGACTTTGACTCTCTTGATGAGATCAAAGTTTCCGAACGTTTCTGACATTGTGACTGGATTTGCTGTGGCAAGAGGAGTGGTGGTAGATGTCGAAGTTTGCCGAAAGCGGAAGCTGGGAATGGAGAGCTGTTGACCGCTGGGCGCCAAATGCGGAATTGGCGTCCTACAGACGAACGCAGGGAAAGATTTGGCCGGAATAGCGAAGACAGTCGCTGCATGTACTGTCCAATCTGCCCTACGTCGCTGGGGCCGAGAGGGAAATCAGAGGGAAATTTTGGGTGAAGTCACCCAGTCCGTATTAGGTCATTCTCCCGATTTGGCCATTTCGTGTTTCCTTTAGGCTTTATCGTCCGTCAACCTGTTCTCTCTACGCCCCGCTACTTTGCGCGTTCTGCGCTCAAGCGCCCAAAGTCTGCATCTTATGGCTTCTAGGCGTCCTGCAGAACCGACCGCTGAGCAGTTGGCAAAACAGGAGGCCCGACGAGCAAAGAGACTCCTGCTTTCAGCGCAAACTGACGTGGATACAAAGTCCGCGATCGTTCAAAGGCCTTGGATAACATGCTCTTCTACTCCTCCGGACGGTCATCGCGTCAAAGTCCTCACCTGGAATGTCCGTTCGTCCTCAGTCAAGTTGCGTACTACAAATTGACTCGAAATAAAGCTTCTTGCGCAATGCTTGATACGTACGTTACAAAAGCCTTATAATTCATCATGGTTGCTTAGAAACTCTGTAGGTCGCGACCTATTTCCTACTAGTGACTGCTTAAAGGCAAAAGAGCGAGAAGGAATGACATTCACCGAAATGTTCACCCACAGTCCAGACATAATGTGCTTGCAGGTAATGCCGCAATCAGGATATCATCCGCAACTTATTTACTGTCTTAGGAAGTTGACCGTCTAGAGAAAATCCTTCCTGCGCTAGACAAAGCGTCCTATTCTTATCACTATGCTGCTGGTCCGAAGAAAAAGCATGGTTGTGTCATCGCGTTCAAGAAAAGCGCCTATGCTCAGTCGGCGATCACCTAGTACAGTATGACAACGAGTTCGTACGCGATAGTGGCGAAGATAATGCTCGAATAGGTGCTAGCTTCCGTACCAAAAACATTGGCTCCATAGTGGCGCTCCAGGACACTAACCGCCCTGGTCACGGTGTGATTGTAGCAACAACGCATCTATTCTGGCATCCACGATATACATACGAGCGGGCTAGGTGATCTACCTCCATATCTCCGTTTCCTTTCATTCTTACCGTACCCTCAGACAAGCTGGCATCCTCAAACGCGCCATCTTACGTTTTCGATCCGAAAAGGGACTAGACCATTGGCCGTGTATCATCAGCGGTGGTAAGCGTATCTCATGCTGCCCCCACTATGTTCGTCCATCGTAATCCACAAAACACAGATTTCAACTTTGCTCCCGATGATCCTGCGTACGCATTGCTCGTTGGGGAAGCCTTATATCCAGGACATGACGATCTTATCAAGCTATCCCATGTCGTCCATTCAACAATAGATCCCACTGTCATTCCTGCAGACGCGTCACCAGCGACTGAGGAAGACGGCGATGAAAGTGCAGACGCTGACAAGACGATCACGAGTGCTCGCAAGGCTGTTGCCAGCGACGGCCTTCTCTCTTCACTAGAGCTACAACAATTTTACGAGTCGACTGGTGGTCCTTTGCGAAGCGCATACGACGAGGGATTGAGGCAAATCTCCGACTCTTCCTTGAAGCCCACAACCTTCGGTGACAGATTGAATCTGGCACCCTCAAGGCTCGGAGCATTTGAACCTCAATGGACTAGCTATACCCACTACTGGAAAACTGTATTAGGTTAGTTGGACGATCGTTTCCCCGTCTCCCATCTCATGCATTGCCAGACTATATTTTCATAATTGATCCCAAAGATACAACCTCCTCTTCGGTGATTAGCAGTGTTTTAGAGCCTCATAAAACGGAGACAATAGCCAAAGGTCTACCCCAGCTTTCTGTGTGTGGTAGTGATCATGTCTCGCTTTGTACAGAAATTATCTTCCCACAACAGTAGCGACCTCCGCGCTGCCTTCATGTTCATGTTCATGAAATCCGTTACATATGGTGACAATATGGAGTGGTTATAGTAGAGTACGGATGTTGAAAAGCGGCGTGAAGAGCAAAGAATGAAATAGAATGAGGGGTATGATAAATTGCGTGATGAAAACGGACAGTCCATTACCCATCTATCCCAGTAAAATGTAAGTAAAGCGTAAATATTAAATGGCTCTATCCGATCCCGCCAGTAAACTGTCAAACAACCCACCCGCCGATTTCTCGTTTCGTAATTGAATCATGTATACGATGCCAGTCCTCGCGCCTTTGTCACTCAATTCGATCGCGACACCGGTCTTCCCAACTCTCTCGACACCATCCGTGAGGACGATCGTCGATATCAACACCGAATGGTCCTTGTTTTCCGCTTCTACGACAAGTTGCTTGATATTTGTCGGACTCTGGACGTATAACTTGAGTTTCGCCGCCCCAAGAGACTTCCATTGCGCATGCTGTTGCTTCAAGAACACCTTGCATTTCATTTGCGCAGACACAGACGACGTCACCGGACCTGTAGGGAGTTCACGTGCCTCTTCTGAGGGAGAGTTGGGCGGGCTGGGTTCGGCGAATGAAGGCTGGTCCATAGCTATACCAGACGCGATACGCGAGTTATTCGCAGAAGGTAGAAGGGGACGCGGCTGGGGGGCAGCAAGACTACCAAAAGATGCATCGCGGGGCATAAAGTTATTATTGGAGTATCCGTTCGGAGGAAGAGATGGAACAGGGACGTGGGGTGTCGAGTGATGCTGCTGCTCGAATTGAGAGTGAAGAGAGCGAGTTGAAGGAGAATGCCGCATTCCGTTGCTGGAATTAGGGTATGATGGTTCGGAAGGTGGGCGCGGCGGTATTCCATTGAACGGTCTCGGGTGCGAAGGCAAGCCTTGGAGTGGAGGTCCAGGAGCTGGTCCCTGACCAAAGGGAGGACCAGGCGGTCCAGGTGGATGATTTTGGAAAGGCGGTCCGGGTGGTCCTTGATGCAGTGGTGGTGGAGAATTATAAGAGGAATGAGCTATACTGGTACTTCTTGTTGGTGGTAGTACTTGTCCTGGTGCAAAAGAGTTGCCGGGCGGAGGGCCACCAGGGAATTGACGGGGATCAGACATCGATGGCGGACCACCGGGATACTGTCGAGGATCGTGAAGGGACGGTATGGACGGTGCTCTCTGCATGGGAGGCGGTGACCTGCTATCCATGTGCCGGAAAGCAGACGGTGGCCCATTACCATTGAACATCATAGGATGGGGACCGCCTGGAGGGGATGGGAGCGACGACCTCTGTGGCGGGCTGACGCTACCATTTCGGCTGCTGGGCTCCCCTCGTCGAGCCTCGTCGGACATCGGGCGTGACATCCCAGGCAAAGGTGGCATCGGCGGAGGCGGCTGCTTCGAGATTGTCACTGCAAAATGTAAATATTCTGCGAACGCCAACAAGTAACGGGCCCACCGGAGTTTGCGAATTCGATGCATTCACAAAATTCAGCTAACATGAAATTTCGAGCTTGAATAGATTCCGCCTGCAAGATGATGTTTTCTTTCCTCATAACAGCGACTTGCAAAGTGTCTGAAAGTATGTTAGTGACGAACGAGTGTGGCCTTTAGAACATGCCTGGGCTGAGCTCTGAGACGCGCAACACTTTCCCGGCCAATGGCGGATAACATAACCACATGTCTGGACCATCGCTCCCACCGGCGTCACGCTCTTCCGCCGTCATTCTTTCACAAACGAGGAACAAATCAGACAACAGAAAAATGTGCCCTTGACGATGAACAACTTCTACTCCCGTCGCGCGAGGGGTAACTCGAATGATGACATCCATGGATAAGCGGAGTTCACGTTTGAACGTCAATGAGGGCGGAGTCATTTGTAGACGAACCATCTAGGAAAACGTGTTAACAGGACACTTCACTGATACGTGTGCAAATCTTACCTTCGGCTTCATAGTGAAGATATCCAAAGTACGATCCGTAGAAAGCCGTCGTTCAAGGTCTGAGATAGGCATCTGCATAGTTTGTGACGATCCCCTGCTCACTGATGTGGTCGCCGTTTCCCTTGACAGGCGCTCACTATGAAATATGTCAGATCGCGTAAGTGATGCGGCGAAATGCCTCACCCCATCACACTGCTGCCCCTTGCCGAGCTGCTTTCGCTGTGCGTAACATCAACATCGCTACTCCTGTTGGGCGATAATGCTTCGCCAGTGCTCTCTCTCTGAGTCCTCAGGTCCACGACGACCTCATCCTCACCCAATACAGGGGCGTCGGATTGGGGCGACTCGATGGGGACGACCTTGATTTTCCCCCTTGACTCCAATGTTTCCAAGAGCGAGTCAAGCTTGTCCAAAGCGCCAACAAGGAGATCGTAATCAGGCCGTCCGGGTTGGGCATTCTTCAATAGCCGCGTGTACAACCGCTTGTAATATTTTAAACGAAGCTTGGGCAGAAGGAAAAGAGCATCGAGCGTCCATACGGGTGTGTGGGGCGACGTTACAAGAGATGTGGGTGGTGGAAACTTGAGTGAAAATTCGGCAACAATGGGATGAAGGCGGGAATTGTTGAGGACCGGGTCCCACTCGTCAAAGCCGCAGCAGAATTTGGAGCTGTACGTGCTGTAAGGTGCTTCGAGATCCTCAATCTGATAGGGATGAGGAGGGTAATATATGACGAATGATGAAGACTTACCCAACGCATGAGAAGATCTCCTAGCGCCTTTGGGTTGGTGCCAATTTCCTTTAGTTTCTGTGGAACGCGTCGATACAGGAAGAACGTTGCAGGCAAGGGTAACGCACATTGAGGAGTCCACGGTTCGCCTTGTACACGCCTTCAATGCTCCGAAACATGGTATCGAGCTCTTTGGGAGGTAGATTTGAGCGCGACCAAGCGGAGGCGATTCGCTAGAAGAAGATATGATGAGACATACAGGGTGCAGCGGAAAAAAGATTACCCTGATGATCCCAGCCAACTGGTCTACATAATGCTTCTCAGTGTCGATGAGATCAACGAGAGGATTGCTCTTTTTCTGTTTCTGCTCCGGATTAGTGGGAGAAACTGGTGTGCTGGGGGTCGTTGGGGTTCCAGGAAGGAGAAAGCCTTCCAAATAAGTCAAATTCCGTCCAAGCGCCGCAGAAGAGACGTACCTGACTCTGAATGCCCCAGAGGAGCGAGCGGGTCGAGCCTTTGTGGAGGAAAGTAGGAGCGAGGGTTGTCCAGAGCGTATTTTGAGGCAGCGTCAAAGTCGTGCTTTTCGGAGGAGGTGGTGCGGGTAGTTCGTCGCTACCGATTGGCGAGGGGAGCGGCTTGAGCACCGGTGAGTCGAGCGCTACGGCTGTCATGAGCTCCCAGAGCAGAGGTCAACGCTAAGAACGACAATGAATGTATGGCGACAGTGTTCGAGCACTGGCGGTCGTGGTGGTGGTGAAGGATGGCCACGTGCCTCGTGCCGATCCGGCAAAGCCGCCCTTTATTGGCACGCCGTTTCTTAACAAGTAGTAATACAAGTGACTTCATGGAAAAGGATAAATCGACTCCACCTCGAAGCTGGTTTGCTGCGCTCAGCAACCCAATCTTTGTCGCCGCAGTACGGTAAGAGCACAAGGACATCTCACCGAAAGGTCACTTATAATTCCCCAGGCAGCCCGCTGCTCGAACACTCATTCAACAAGACCTTGATGATGGAGTTCTAGTCTTGGCTTTGAGTGGGGGTCTTAGGGCGCGGTGGCTCGGAGTTTGAAAAACAGCTCGGCCCGAGTATAGCGACGGCAAAATCACTGTGACTCTCGTTCTGTCTGTCTTTACTTTGCTCTGTTACTCTAATTTCAACGTTATTTGCGTGTATATGGACTCCGTTATCTGTAACTGGTTTGATCTTAGTCTTATTGTTGCGCGAGGCAAAAATGCACCGATTGTGGGGAAGCCAAGTTTCTGAAGTGCGCGAAGACCAACTAGAAGACGATCCTCTGCCTTGATATCGGCCTTAGGGTTGAAATATCGCTTTGCCGCGCCCAGTGGCAGATGCGAGGGTGACTATTCCGTCAAGAAGCCTGGACGCGAACGCGATCGCCAACGACTCGCGTGATGGACGAGCAGAGCTAACGTTCCACTAATAACTGATGGAGAGGAAGCCATAGGGGGTAGTTGGGCCTGAATAGCAGGAAACGGGTACGGGAATGGCGCGATGACCATCCAAGAATATGATTGATAGTGGAGTGTACGGACCGGCGTGGATGAGACGGGACTGCTGCGGTCGGCCTCATCAGACTCCATCCCAATATCGGACGCATCGATAGTCAAAACAACGCGTATTCCTATCAGTATACAGCGCGAGTACAGCGCGTACAGGTGTGGTCTGTGCAGAGAAGAATTACACAGCCATCAAAAGCTTTGCATCCATCTTGCCGTCGTGCCGTTTCAACTCCGACATTTGAAATAGCCACCGCCCATTAAGGCCCCCATCAAAGACCAGACTTTATAATAGAAGGGAACGATTGTCTTCCCTTCGCCATAAAGTCGGGTATCGAGACTAATGGAGTTCTACTAACTGCATCTGACTATTCGAAACTTGTCGAATACTACGAGACAAGATCCTCCATCAGGACAGCTGGCGTCGTATGTCTTCCCATGGTCTACAGACGTCGCTAATCCCAATGTATAGTTGTCTTTTGTGCTCCCAATAACCGTGATCTTCGTGGCCAGACGCGCCAATATGCTAAGATCACCAATCACGCTGCTTGGTGTCGTCGCGTCAGCCTTCTCCCCCCCTGCGTATTACGGTCTCTCAGAGTTTGGAAAGAGTGTCGAACTCTACCACGCCTTGGAGAATCGTGACGGTGTCATAACAGCTGCTGCAAACGCGGAAAGACGTTATGGACAGGTACCCGATCGCTCTGAATCCGCCTCTGAGTTTGAACCACCTCACAGTGACAGTATGAATATTCCCAGTATCCTTCATATACAATTTCTCACATCATTCTTAGCTCCCGGCGCGCGTCGACCCAACAAGTTGGCAGTTACGCCTCAATCCAGTCGATGGGAACAGATCCGGGCCTCCAACTCTCAGTCGGCACAGAGCTCGTCCTGGGATAGCATTCGTCAGAGACATGAAGCTGCGCGCGTCAGCCCTCGCTCTTCTGACGAGGATTGGTCTCGAGGGTAGGGTCTCGAGGGTAGCACACAAAGGGAACAAGGGCTGCATGTACTATACTCTCCAGTGAAACGTGCATGTATTTATAGCAAGGAACAAATCGCTTTTCATGATACGAGGATCTTGTTCTGGGATGGTGCCTAAACTATGCATTTATACAGATTGTGCACTGACTTGCGAGTTTACGTTACAAAATGAATGTACACATCTATATATGCGATCGAGAAGGATGCAGCGCGTACGCAATCGATTCGTAAAATATAAGTAGGAGTAGCAGAGGTATATGTACACTAACAAAATTCATATAGGACAGAAGGAAGAACAGTAATATACAAAGTTCAAGGTGGTTCCACACACTATAGCGTCTCGATCTACACGAAACCGGCCATACCATCACTGCCAGGCGATGAATTTGTCGTGACATTCGGCATCGGCCAACCTGCAGGAGGTCGCGAGCCATTCCGACTGCTGTGGTCGTCCATCGGAGGACTAAGGGGTAGCGGGACTGACGAGCCATCCTCCGAGTGAGAACCGTCTTTACGCCAAAGGGTGGTAGACGAGAAGGGGTACAGTGGTACCCCGACTTCAAGTGGCTGCTTTTGACCCGTCATTCTGACAATTTCTCTCATCAAGCCTTGTAAAAGGCGCTCCTGTCGTGCTGAAAAACGTTTTCTTAAGAAATCGATCGGAACCATACACCAAACGATACTCACTGCCTATAGGAGATCGTTGACCGTAGGCTAGCATAGCAAATCTGATAGTGGGTGCTAAGCCAGAGGACAGGGCTGGAGAGAAGTAGGCGTACCTCAGAACATTGATTTCACCCCACACGGTAGACTCCCGGTCAGTGTCCCCGATCTCGATGAAGTACTTGCAGAGTTGAACCTGCACAACCGCAGCCAGATACCAACAGATCTGGGAATGGAAAACAAAACAATCAGAAAAAAATCGTAATGTGGCGCAACGTGATCATAACCCACAGTGACAAATGGGTGCAGCCGTGTAATATCCAGCGACGTTGCTGATAGCATGTAATAGGCCGCCAAAATGCTGCGCGCAGAGTTTACACATCGAGAAGTCGAAATACACTGCGAGTCAGTAAAGTCCAGGTACGGGTTATGCAGTGTTATCGTCGCGCTGCATAACTCAACAATCAGACTACACAGAGTCTCAAACAAGTTTCGTAGAACTTACGCGTGAGGAATTATATGGACCATGTATAGATCCGTGTCCAGAGAGCCGCCCTCGGGCGCGTCGGTCACGCCGGAGTTGTTTTTGAAGATGTGTGGGAGATTCTCCAGAAAATCAACGCAAACGAGTTTATCCAGTGCTTCAAATCCATCTAAGAAGAATGGGTTCTGATTTTTGCTCGGCGCCGTGGCGGCCCTCAAGCTTCCCCGTACATTAAAGTCAGTGACTCGGCCAAAGAGCATGACCGCTTTGATGAGTAGTAAGAAGCTGTCAGTATATTGTGGGGGGTGTCGGATGAAAACATCGGCCGTGGCGAGATCTTGAGGATTACTGGGATAGGTACCTACAAACCTCAGGTCAGCTCCGTACTAGGATTAGCGAAATGACCTACCTCAGATTCGAAGTCTTCATTACGCAAAGGCAACTCAGTTCCAAGGTCTCGTTCATCGACTGCGTGAATCCAACCGCCGACAGAGGCAATTCGATCAAAGACAATCGTCATCCACCAAGTTCTCCGTCGAGATTCTAGATCTCTCAAATCTTTGGGCGGTGCAAGGTAGGCACCAGGAGAACTGTTTCCATGTGTTGAAAACGTGCCAGGATAGTTGAGACGAAGAGGAACCGCTACACGGGTTTGAAACCCGGCAAATATCCAAACCTCGACCCACCGTCCCTCTTGGTAAAAGTACCAAGACAACAGTATGCAAGCCTGCATGACGGAGAAGATGTCTTCTCCACTGGCCATGGTCTTGTCGATGTATTGACGGGTTTTACCTGCATGAAATTCGGCAAACTGGTCGCGACGCGTCCCATCAGGAAGAGTGACCACGTTTTGTGGCGACCATCTAGAAGCGACCGTGCACTGTATCAAATAAGCAGCGATCATTGAATGTGGAGAGGCTAACTCAACTATAGCATGCAATATAGCGGAATGCGGAAACCCTGGATCCCTTGGAGACAGTAACATTGACGCAAGAAAAGATGGTTGGTGCAATACTCTGGAACCACAAGGATCGCAGCGGAAAAATACGTCGATACTAGCGAAAATAAGTGAGTAACATGGCACCGGCGTCAGTAAAATCAAGCGTACTAGTGGTTCAGAGTTGCAGGATCCGGGAGATCGGGGTTCCAGCCAGAGAAGAGAAGTTCCATGAAGGGATCCGATGGCTGCTTCGAGCCACTGCTAGCAGACCTCAGTTCCGGGCTGCCACTTTCGCTTCTGAAGCGCGATTCCGGACTGTCTGTGGTGATCACATTCATCAGTGATGCATGCGGCAACGAAATGCCACCATTATCAGAGAGTGGCCTGGGGATGTTTGGAGGAGTGGACTTTGCTCCAAGTGAGGGAGTATGACTTGGAGAGATCGACCGAGCTTGTTGCTCGTAGAGTTTTCCCTTCAGTAGCGCTGATGAAAGGAGAGATTAGAGGTCAAGAGAGGATGGGGTGGCGTCGAGCTCACAGATTTGAGATTCCAACTGCCGGATTTTCTCAACCGGGTCCGTGTCTGGCGCCAAGGTCAATCCTTCCACAGGATCGTAAGAGCATTGTGGTTCGCTTGGGTGACTACCCGGAAGTCAAAAGGTAAGCGTGCATACTCGTGAGGTGTGCTGCAACCGACTCACGCGTATCCGACTGGCGCTGGCACGCTGACGAGCGCCTGCCATTGCCTGGAGGGTCGTGCATTAAATAATTGCCTGGGATGTCGGAATGGGCCCTACTTGACACAAGTGCCGCAATGCGGTCGAGCAGCATCACATTTCTACAGGAGCTTGAATATCGCGCTGTGCTCGGCATTTGGGCGACATACCAGTTTTCTCTTTCGGCATGAACGACAGGCCTGTCAATACATAATCATCTCCGGTGAGTGCCTGTGAAGAGCGGCCGCAGACCTGCTCACTTGGTTTCGGCGCAATGCAGGTCGTCCACTAGTGGACGTCGAGGGAGGTGCCTTGGGCATGATGTGGTAAGTAGCTGAGAAGGGATGGCGTATCGATGATGGAAGAGGCGCGCGTGATTCCCCCGGTCGTCAGGTAACTCTGGGGGTAGTAGTTGCAAGGAAACAAGGAAGTAAGTCGGAGCTCAGACGGAGAACAAGGATGAAGAGCGGTGTATGACTTTCAACAGAAAAAGGAACAGAGGGAGGGGAGGCGATGATATGGGCTCTTCAAACACGCCTGAAATCACGTTACACGCGGTCAATTTGACCAAGGGTTGAAAGGATGTGGGCATGATGTTTCTCAGGCTCTGCCGCTCTGGGGGATCTACTGCTATAGATCTCCGGCATCTGCGTCTACAACTCGTCATGTTTCCACACCGACACAGGATGGGAATCGCTTAGAAACAGCGCCGAAGCACAGTGCTGATTCAGAGCAGCCTCCTTTCGCTTACGCTTAAACTTCACTGACAGTTTACTTCCAATCATCTTGACCGCCGTCGGCAGCCAACCATGGCTCGCTCCAAGCTTCGACTGAACGAAACACACCGACATTCTCCGATTTTTCTTTTATCTTTCTGCGTTCGATAACAAAGTGCTGTTTATAATTTGATGATCATTCTATACAGTCCGCGGGCCGAGGCAGAGAGAATTGAATCCACGCGGTACGTGGCAAGCGTCAGGGATAGAGCGTTGGGACCTCTATCAAGATCTACAATACTCATTGTTCTCAGTTTCCTATGGCAATGAAAAAATGATCATACATTATGGTGGCGACGACTTGCCGACTGTGTGCGATATGTCGAAATTCTGTGAGGTAGATACCTAAAGACCGTGAAGCTGGGTTTCGAAAAGGAAGGGGAAGACCCGAACCTTGCCAAGTCCCCAGATTGAGAGTTCCATTTGTGATTGGCACTGAAATAGTCGGTCCGATTAACGAGGCCTTTGTGTGAGATACCCTGAAGATACTTAAAGAACGAGGAGAGTTACGAAATCAGACAACGCACGAGTCACTGTAAAGGTATTAGTAGATGGAAGTCGCTGTGTGTTTGAACGAATGAATGAACTGACTCAGGTCCTTCATCTGTATGCAACCAGTCGAGAGTTTCCGGTACAACATGGTCTAACGCCATGTCCATGTCTCAAGGCGTCGTTAAGGACAGCAAGAAGAATCGCAGCTGTTGGGAGCATACCCTTGCGTACATCGTGATCCCAATTTTCATTTAGTGTGAGCGCACAAGATGTATGCTTTCTAGAAGTAAAAAATGTGAGCAGTTTTGAACAATTTGAGCGCTACTATGCCCGTACACGAAGAGAAACAGCATGCCAACCTAAACCGCACGAATCATTAGTTTGGACATCAAGCAATCGGCGAATAGAATACAGAGACACCCTCTAATCCTTCTTTAATTTGTGAGCGGACTTCGTCGGTGATCAAGTGGCATCCTTTGGAGCGACGCGACAAAGTAAACGTCTTCTGCCAACCCATATGATGAAAGATTAAACAATTCGGCCGCATAAGGAAGTGCAGTTACGGTCCGCAGCTCCGATCAGTCTGCGAGTTAAAGTAGCGGCCCTTTGCAGGGCATAATCCTTGCGCATGGCCTGGAGCTGGAAAGACAAGGTATGTGTGCCATTTGTTTCTGAAACTACATACTATGTTGGTAGGTACAACAATGTTTGCGGCTTCAGTACGCGAGCATTCTTTTCCAACAAGTTCAATTATAATCATACACGTTTTTGGAACTAATCGCATTGTACTACTGTACACTTGCCCAAGCCTGCTCAATTGCTTCCTTCGTAAATTCCCAATCCCTCTCCCCCGGCGAGAATATCAATTTGAACGGCTCCGGATGAGCATTTGCGCTGTGAGTAAATGCTAAGGTGTTGATAGGATGTTTTTCGTCCATACTTAATCCGAAAAAGTATAGGATAAGCGCTGTGTTGAGGAAGACAGACGCTGTGGCCAAATGCTGCCCTGGACAGATGCGTCTGCCAAACCCGAAAGGGAAGCTTTTCACGTCTGTACGGAGCTCACCGTCAGGCGTAAGCCATCGCGATGGGTCGAATTTCTCAGGATCTGGGAAGTATGCGGGATCACGGCCCACACTCCAAACGTTTCCTATGACAGTGGAACCCGCTGGTATGATGTATCCGTCCTAGCAAGAGGTAAATGAGCGTAAGGATGAATTAAAATGGCATACCCAAACGATGTCCCGCGTCGCTTTATGGGGGAAGCCACCTGCAGTAACAGGACGCCATCGGAAGCTTTCGTTGACGAAAGCCATGGTCTGAGGAAGAACATCTTTGTCTGCGAATGTGGGTATACGTCCCAAGGCGCGAAGTTCGCGACGGACAGGTTCTTGAGTTTCAGGATATGCAGCGGCTGCCATCAAGGCCACGCTGATTGCCGACGCAGTAGTGTCGCTCCCAGCCCCGAACATGCTACCAGCCAGATACGCCGTCTCATCGTCACTAAGCTCGAGTTCAGCTTGGCGCTCTAAAAGGTAGACGCCGAAACTAGGCGGTGGTGCGGGCGAGTCCTTGACCTCCTTCAAAAGGCTCTTAAACAACGCGAGCTCCTCCACATGTCCTTCGCGAAGAGGCTTTAGATAGCCCGGAATAAACCTAGGTAGGAAATGAATTGGTAAAGCGGTGATGAAAAGGGATGTCGCAGAACATACTTCAGGAAAGGGAATACATCCACCTTCCACGCACCCGGACGCATGGCGAGCCCCAGACGGGTCAAACACCGGTTAACGCTCTGTACCTCCGGATCCTCGAAGGATTCTGGTACCTTTCCGTACGTTAAAGCCATAACCACACCAGCAGCATAACGCTTCGCGTGGTCCTGATGTCTGGAGGGGTTGCGGACAAGGTCGCGGAGATGTGTCATAGAAGCCTTTGTTAGGACATCCTCGTAGCCCGCCACACTCTTGGGTTGTAAATGAGCGTGAAGAGCGCGCCGCATCTTCTTGAACCGCTCTCCGTGGGGCGTTAAGAGGACACGCATTCCGCCACTCAGAGTTTCTCCGGCACCAACGCTGCGAGGTCGATCAGCTAGAGACGCCCCTTCTCGCTCCATAATCTCTACCGCGGCATCATACCGGCCAATGACAATGATGGTATCCAGCCCTTGTTGCAAACTGAAGACGGGGCCGTATTGTTGTGTCCAATGCTCGAAGAAGCGGTACGCATAAGCAGTCGGCCAAGTGTTTCCAAGGATGGAGTTCCGGGGAGGGCCAGGCGGTAGATGGTGTTTACTACGCCGTAGTAAAGAGATCACGTAGACGGCGAGGCATCCGAGCGCCAGAAGAACGGGTGGTTTCTCGAGGAAGTCGACAATCATGGTGGTTTGGTATTCTTGCTTCCGGCCAGAGTATATATACCACGATGATCCGAGATAGGGGCTCTGTCATGAGAGGCAAGAAGCCTGTTTTAGACAACACGTGTTGAAGCAAATCGATGCAGAGTGAGCGCGTCCGACGAACGCGTCCGAGAACAAACGATCTGCGGGGAAACATTACGAGTGAATTTCAAATGCGGGGCAAGCGCATGGCTACTAAAGTTGGAACGATACCCTCATTCACTACTCACGCTGCGTATTGTGATCCTTCGTCTTGTGTTGCCTCTGCATGGCTAGGTTTGAAATCTGCAATTGGAACGACCATGTCATCCTGATTGCTATGCAGCGAAACCCACCAAAAACCCGCTGCCTCCGTACTAGGCCATACAGCGGCATGTTGTGAGAGCGTGAGAGCTTGTGTACCAAAAATGTCATATCACCTAAGTACCTAGTGAAGGATCAACCGGATTACGCGTCTGCGTCCTAGAGGATGATTCATCCCATATATAATACATAGCCCAACGGTAGGATCTCATCTTGGCGGGTAAGTGTCTTCAATAGAGGGTACTAAAATTGGCACCTCACTAAGAGCCGACATCACATCATGCAGAGCACTATGAAACGATTAGAGCACTAGGGATACAACGTATAACATACAAATACAAACGAATGAACAACGCATCGGCGAGAAATACTCTCATTCATCAAACTTCCTACGTTCCACGCCTCCGCGGCTGCCTGGTACATTACGATTGCGACAATGATTCGCGTAATGTCCCTTCTCTCCGCACTACGAGGACATGAGATCCCCGGACAGCAAATAGTGAAGCAATCAACTCACCTTGAAACAGAGAACTTCATCCAAGTTGCGTCTTGGACCCATTGCCGAGGGATTTCCTTGACCATATGGGGCACCACCGCCAGAGAAGCCGCGATCAAAGTCAGAGTATCTCCCGTAACCGGGAGGCGGTGGGCCAAGGTCTCGTGTCGGAGGTGTCGGTGGATCATAATCTTTCTGTGTTGGCAAGTTCGGCTTCGGGCTAGGGACGGAAAGCTTAGTATGTTCAGAAGGATCAAATGACGTTCACACTTACTGTCCTCTGGGACAGTCCGGACCAAGTGGACACATACCCGTCAGATATAACTGACAGGCAACGCGTCGGACATGTTTGCGGGGACAGTCAGGACCTGGGTCGCTCAATGACTGTATAGTGAATACAAGAATACACGGACATACCTAATTTACAGAAACCTCGTTTGTAATCGGGGCATTCCACCTTACGTTCCTTGGGATGTGCGTAGAGACATTCATCACCGGCTGAGCAATAACCGTATCTGGCGAACCACCAACATTCCGGCATACGTCTAAGGTTGTACTCGTGCAAAAACTCGCATGCGTCGCCCTTCTTGCAAAGACCGCGTAGCCAATGCTTGCAAACGGTAGAAAGACGTTCGCGGTCGCGTGGGTGTATGGGGGCCGGTTTTGGGGGCTGAAAGTTCTGGAGAGACGGGGTTGTATGGCGCAAGGGACAGTGCAGAGGGCCAAGAGGGCAGCCTGTCGCTGTCAGCGACAGTCTGCAGATTTGATCATCTGGAGAGCCATGTGAATGCGAAAATAGTAAGCAGGATCACACGTACCCTTGTCGAGCTTCAAATTGAGCTGAGTTTTTGCATAGAGTTCCGCAGCAAAGTTGTTTTGGTGGAACTGTGGGTTTATAATGTCCTTGAGAGACCCAGAAAGCGGGTTGGCGGCGGACGTCATGTGGTGGTTTTGTTAAAGAGTGACTGAGGCACGCGAGTCTACCCGGGCCCCTGCCACACGGATTAACGAACGCGCGAAGTAGTTACTAGGTTCGCATTTTGATACTCAGCAATGTCGGAGAAGCTGGCAGGGAAAAAAGTACTCGTGGTGTCTCAACGCCATCTTGTCGCTCCATGTTCTCTGAATCTTCGGTCCACGTCCTGCTCTTCGGTTTCTGTCTTGCCGCTACTCTGCTATATCTGAGGAACAGATTCCAATCTCAGAGGCAGCTGCCTTTACCACCAGGTCCCCCTTCTTCTTGGATTGGGTCTGTCCAACTACCCCAGAAATATCCTTGGCGCGGATACGCCCAATGGCGACACATCTACGGAGACCTTGTGTATGTACGCATACTGGGTAATCCAATCTGTATCTTGAACTCCTCAGAGGTGGGGATTCCCCAAGCTATACCCTCTGTTCTCTCTTACATGCCCCCCTTCGTTTCAGGTCATCTCGGATCTCCTCGAAAAAAGAAGCGCCAATTTTTCATCCAGACCGGTATGTGTGTGGCAAACTGCCTATATGGGTAACGTTGACCGTGGGACTAGGTCAGGACGATGGTAGGTGAATTGATGGGCTGGAACTGGCTCGTGTCGTCTATGCCTTATGGCCCATCTTGGAAAATTCACAGAAGCCTCTTCGTGAAACACTTTCCTGTCCATTCAAGTTCAAAACATCCACTGCAGCTTACGGAGGTTCATACGTTGCTTCGTGCACTAATGAAATCCCCGCACAGCTTCCTTCATCATGTTCGAACCTCAGCTACATCCCTCATCGTCCGTATAATATATGCCATCGACCTCCAGGAGACGATGGACGACAGTGGGGACAACTTTGTCACTCTGGCTGACACCGCGACAAGCTCACTAAGCCATGCCGGGATATTTGGCACATACCTAGTCGTACGTACACCGTTTTGTCACGTTGGCGCCCAGCCAACCGTGGTTTTTGTCAGGACTACATCCCTATTCTGAAGTACACCCCCGCTTGGCTGCCAGGGGCGTCTTTCAAGCGCAAGGCGGCGATCTGGAGGAACATATCACTTCAGCTTGTAAACAGACCTTTTGATGTTGTCCAAAGACGTATGGTCAGTCGCTCTTCCTTCGTTTGAAAGCATATTAATCTATATAACTTCTATTCCAGTTGGACGGAAACTCTAAACCATGTGTTGTAGCTCAAGAGCTTGACGATATTGCTCTCGGCCAAAGTAGGGTGAACGAGACAGTCATCAGAAACATGGCAGCGACAACTTATGCAGGTAAGGAAGTTTCACTCCCTTCCTGCAGTACATTGAACGACATTTCTTCAAGCGGGAGCCGACACTGTGGTATCTGCGTTGCAATCTCTCTTCCTAGCGTTCGTTTTAATGTCATATCACGTTTATGTCGTCTTACCGCGGTATAGTGTCGTATTGCATCCGCATGTTCAGGAACGAGCCCAACGAGAACTAGATGCTGTTATTGGTAACCGTCTACCGCTTTTCTCTGACCGACCTCAGTTGCCTTACATTGTAAGAACAGATTGCATTGCTAAGGTATCCATTGATTCCACGTTATACAGGATTGCATATGTTATGAGGTTTGCTGAGCGCGACTTCTGTAGCTACTGACCTGACGATGCTCGAAGCTGCTTCGATGGAATCCGGTCACACCGCTGGGCCTCGCACGTTACGTTACAGAGGACGATGAATATCGCGGCTACAGAATCCCCAAAGGTACGACTATCATACCCAATGTCTGGGCAGTACTGCACGACCCGTATGTCCACGCTTTTCTAAAGACTTGAACCTGTTGTTATCTTTCATCGCAGGGCTGTATACCCTGATCCTTTGGCTTTCAATCCGGATCGCTTTGAAAAGAATATCGATGGCGCCTCGCCACTGAACGCCATTCCGGACGCAGCCTTCGGCTTCGGTCGGAGGTCAGTCGTATTCCCTAGAATGAAGGAAAACCGTTGACGCTTTTCACTGCAGAATGTGTCCAGGTCGGTGGTTTGCATTTGACTTCCTCTGGATTGCCGTAGCGTCTATTCTGTCGACATACAGAATAAGCAACGCATTCGATGGAAATGGAGAACCGATTGTACCGAGCGAACTGTACGGATCTTCCTTGTTGAGGTATGCCCCATCTGCGCTGCTGAAACGCATATTTACAATGTCCCAGTCACCCCGAACCTTTCGAATGCTCCATTACGCCGAGATCTTCTGATGCCAAAAAACTGATTGAAGAAACTGCTCTCAACGACAGCTGAGCACAACTCTATGTATTTTTATTATCATCACCACAATCCCACAAGTTCTATTACCGCGCCTAGATTCTGTACGCGTTGTCTACCTTTCTCTATTTTATCCTTCCACGACGGCGAAACGCCTTTGCTGTAGACTTCAACGAAGTAAATATCATGGAACGGCGGTGCGTCAAGCGCGGGTCGTCGGTCGATGCGCCGCACTTGTAAATTTAGCACTTGGAGTGCATTTATCAAGTCAGTTTCAGGCGGTACAGGCCTGAGTCGCAACAGTGCAGATTGCTCTGTGGCCGCCGATGGCTGGGGTATTGAGATGCTAGAATCCTGAGATATGATGTAGAATCTCGTAAAATTGTCTAATAGACGCATAAGATATCTCATGAGGTATGGGTAGGAATCGTTACCTTTCTGATTCTGAATTCCCTCACGTAGTATCTCTGTCCCTTCAAAGATCGTGGCGCAGATTTTAGAACAGATTGCTGCTGCAGTGTTGGATGGCCCACTTAGCACGGCGCGCGCCGCAGCCGCCGTTGATGAAGTTTTCTTTATGGATACTCCCGGTAAGTGTTGGCCAATGAAGGTACTACATTGGCCCAATGCCTTGAGAGAAATGAGGGCAAATTTCGTATACCATCGAGAAACGCACTTGTTCATGACTCATTATGCAGTCTATGTCTGATATCTTCGTTCCCGTTCTGACGAGGAGACAGTGTTGAATCGCGAGAGTGGTCTCGCCCAGGACGAAGAACGATTCGCTCCGACGAAGGCAATCATACGTTTCGATGACAGATCCGAACGTCGTATTTTCCTGAGGAACTACACCTATCTGATGCGAGGCTAATGACGCGAAAATGTCTGAATACAATGCATGTCAGCAGCAGTAAATGATGATTTGATATCTCACCTGAAATGCTTGAGCATTCATTATAGACCGCATTCGGACCAAATCTGTTGTAAGCAGCCTTCTGCGATGAGTAACGCAGAACCATCCAGATCCATATCGCAGACCTGATGCGTGTAAGTGCCTACAGGACCCAGAAAAGTAATTGTGGGGGAGGTCATAACTCTAAAGAGGATGACGAGAACAACACATTTTGATCGATCGCGTTTTGAATTTCGCCGTCAAAGCCGAGTCTTAGCCGACGGGTCCTTCTTGAGCTCGCACTGCACAATGCCACTATACAGCAACGAGAAGATTTACAAGGAAATACAAACAAGATTGTACAAGGGAATATGCTACATACATTACGCCAACAACCCTCAAAACCCTCAAATAGACATAACACCGGTCACTGATTGTACACCAGTTTCAGCCATCAAGTCCTCGAGGACTTTCGCTGAACGATACGCCATGGCGTACCTCTGGCCCACTTTCGTGAGAGCAGTCCTAGTCAAATTAGCTCCTGCTCAAGGTTCGAGGGCACACGCGACATACAATATGAACTCCAACTCCGCTCGAAGAGTCGAAACTTGGTCTTGGCTGTTCGCCTCCATAGCAGCCTGTAGGAATCTGATAAGAACCCGGCCACCGTGGAGCCAACAGAACTGTAAAGGTCTTAGTTAAATGTACCAGTCACTGATGTATTCAACGCACAGAGCAGAAAGGATCTAAAAGTGTAATATCGAAATTTGTTGACCAAACCGCATAGATGAGATCAAGGATAGCGCGCGCAGCGGTGAGGATCTTCAATGCTGATATACAGCCTGATTGGCGTACGTCCGCGTGAGGGTCATGAAGGATGATGTTTGATCTGTGATGCAGCGTCAATAAGAAATCCACCGAACCACGATCCAACATCTTACACATGCACGATGAGACACGCAGTATATAGATGATTGTCGACTGTGTTGTTCATTATAGGACTTCGTAGATGTGCCGGAAAAGTTCCCAAAAACGAAGATATTGTGTTGTCCAATTCGATAAAACCAACCGACATACGAGCATCGACTTCCGAAGACCCTGTCGGTCGAGGAAGAGGATTTCGTGAGGTGATAGTCTCATCCCCGTTAAAATGTCTAGCCCTAAAACGCATGTTGAATGTTTTCACGCGTGCTTGAACGCGAATAAGTTCGGGAGTGAAACGAAATTTGAGTAAGGAACATACAAAGTAATATTGTGCTCTTGATAAATAAGATGAACGAATCGACTTGACCTTCAGGATGTACGAGTAAGAGATCCTTGACGTGCGCCCATTGACGATCGTGAGGCGTAACAAGTTTCTAGCAAATCGTGAGACAGATATCGAATGAAGGAAGGATCGATATACCCCCTGTACATACTGATCCCCACGTAGCGGTAGCAGTTGCGAGATATCCTGATCATCTAGACTGTGGGCCCAACCATTCGCGCAACCATGCTGTCGCTCGTTGGCGTATGCCAACCAGAAAACATTTCGCCGCATTTCGTCTTCTATCACTGTACGTGCCGGGGGTAAAAGGGAAGCAGGTCTTGGCGAGACAGCAATGGAGTTGAAGGGTGGGCACATGTTCAATCCCAAAGGCACAGACAATCGCAACGCCTCAGCAGCTGTCGAGAATAACTGATTCTCAGATGAGCACAACACCATGTCGTAAAAATAGGCCTCGTACTTCTACGTGCCTAGAACGCTGTTAACCGGTCTACTACATGGCAACGACAGAAGGACTCACTTCAGATGAGAAATATAGAACCAGCAGCATATAACATAGGCTGTAGGGCGTTACTAAAATATATTCGTGATGTGTTTGCACGTCGCGCCTACCTTGTGTGGCTTCTAAGAGGTCCTGACCTAGCAACTCGAGTCGCTTCGCTCCAGTCTTCGCAAGTTTAACTTGTTGCTCTGCAAAAGAATCCGGTCTCTCCTCTTTCGATCGATGCCTTTCGTGAAATATTTCATCTGAGAGAAAGGCAATGAGGAACATTCCATACTCCTCCGACCTCGCGGCTCATTCTACTCACCTGGTTCTACTTCGGCTAGATTAGGCAGCGGCGGAGAGGTAACCATGCCTGTGTAAAGGCTGCCAACAGCACATATTGCGTGAAGAATGGGCGCAACAGGAAATTTCGGATGTGTCGGAGGTAATGTAAGCGACGCCATGAATGTTGATGGATGGAACAGTCGAGTAGAGTGGGGGTGGAAAAGGAAGAATACCTCAACTCTGACAAGGACATTAAGGTCGCGTGCGAGTAAGACTGTATTCGTACTCACAGATGCCTTAGAAGCTCTGGGGCGGGTAAATTGGGGGGCCAATTTGTCCACATTACATCCCATGTCTGTGAACTGCTACTCGCTTCGGCCGTGATGGCGATACCTGGCGACAAGAGCGTTTTTGGACTGTTTGAAGAGTCCCGCGATTCTGTGTATGGTCTGTGTCCTCCGTTCGACATGTTCTGAGACGGACTGGTACCATTTGTTCGTAAAGAAAAGATTGAATCAGAGTTGATATCCGGCGCGTTCTCCTTCTGCCGAAGAAGTGCTTCCAACTCAGCTGTATGGATTTAAGTCATTTTACGTGACAGAAAGCTAATATGGTACACACAGATGCGGTTCTCCAGCCTTTCGTACTTGTTTTTGGGTGCGTCTGATATGCTAGGGTGCGTTTCTGGGACTAGATGGGCCGTGAGTACGATGGACCTATCGGTTTGATGATGGCAGTGACGGACTTTCGTCGAAGGTGCAGTCAGGTCCAGAGGGCATAGGTGCGCCCGCGGGTGCGTGGGCGAGAGCATGGGCATGAGAGCGCACACAGGTCGAACAAGGACGTTTAGCATCACTGCAGAAAAGCTCTGTCAATCGAGCATCAGCTATACAGACGGCACGCACCATTTCTGGATAGTTCATGAGTGGTGATATACATGTTCAGAACGAGTAAACGTACCAATTTCCGCCTTCGACACTATGGAGCACGTTTAGATCAGGGCCATTTCAAAAAGATAGATAAATACCTGATGGCATGCCTGCCAGTTGAGAACGGTAAGCCAGGCTCAACATAACGCGACATAATGCGGACCTGATTGCGCTTCAGAACGTTGGGATGAGGTCCACTACTCGGTGATGCTGAGCTACTGGGGGCCTTTGGCATGGTCGATACAAGCTGGCTACTGCAGTTTTGGTATCCAGAAGAACGCGCAAGATGAAGGTCGGAAGTAGTGCTTAGTCTGGGGTACGATTAATAATACTCGGTGACACTTGCTTGATGGCCGAACGTGCTAGCCGAGTACACGAAGGTAATCGTCCTGCCAAGCATTTGACAGCGAGTCAAACTCTCAGCAGACAAGTGACCGGATGAAGCTACGGATAATTTACACCATAAACATCGAAATACATAGTGCATAAAGTAGCAAGCGATAACAAGGTAGCCCTTGCGGCCAACATTGAAGGGGAATGGGGTTAGAAGTCGCCGCTACGAATCCATCTTCCCTGTGCTGTTCAGAGAGGATGTAACGTTGGCTGCAGTAATGCTAGTAACGTTGTTCGCCACGGCTTTCGCTGCTGCATTGAACTAAAGAATAGTCAGGTCAATAAACGTAATTGAGCGGGAGGAAGTTGACTGACCGCCTCACTGAAGCTTGAATCACTACAAGAAGAAAAAGAGTTACATCAATTCTAATGCAACGTGTTCAGAAGACATACCTTAACGATGAATCGTACGCAACGAGTGTTGACGTGCTATTGTCCGCCCAGACCACTTGACTGCTTTGCCCGCTGATAGTCCAGTTCCGAAGGACACTGCTGGCCTCAGATCCAAAGAATAAGGATCCTGATGTTGTGGAGAACGATGAAACCATGTAGCGAATGTCCGCAGGTAGAACGCTACCAAAAATTGCGACTTCTAGCGAAGGAATATCATTCAAGGATTGAACGGCGATGGAGGAGGCGTCAGGGGGAACAGTGCCGTAAGACATGACATGGTTCACTAACGCCACAGCGAGGTTAGTATCCAGTGATGATAGGTAAGCGAGGATAACATGGCTCATGTGATTGAGAGTCCCGAAATCGCGCGGATGAGGCTGTTCAGCAGTTACGTCCACTCCAGGTAGTAGACTGAGCAATTCTCCGTTATGAATCACTGCACGGGGACCCACGTTACGATTGAGGACGGCACCTTGTAAAGCGATGCCATCCTCAACGGGCGCGAACGGAAGACGCAGACGCAGAAGATCCACAACCCCGTAGATAGGGCGATCCGGATAACAAGATGTATCAAAGTGCGAAGCCCCAGTGATACTGGGAAGTGCAAAGACGGAGATCTCGATGTCGTTTATCCACTGGACCTGATCATTTGTCAAGCCCGGAAAGCACGATAACGGAGGCGGGAAAGCATCCGTCGTCGAGTCTGCCATTAAATCTTGAATAGCTGTCGCGTCAAACGGCAGGATGATGGGGGCGGAAGCCACAAGCGACAGGAAGACGCTTAAATCATCCTCGCGCTGAGCAAGAACGGAAGTCCAGTAAGTCATAAGGGCGCCTTGTTGCTGAGTGGATGATGCTGTATAGCATTATTGAGTTTCGAGAATTACCAGTGGGTATGCGATCACTAACCTAATGCGAAGGCGTACATGCGATTCAAAGATGGCAGCGCCACATCTCCAACTCTACCGATCTGTTCCTGACTAGGCTGGCCATTAACCGCGAAGGAGACGGGATCTTGACCGACTGATTGATTGGCGAAGTTAAATATGAAGCCAGACGCCGAAACAGAAAATGAGCCATCATCGTCTGGGACAGGACCATCTGTATGTTCAACTTTCGACCACGGAGCACCCGCGACAAATGATTTGAGGGTTTGGACAGCATCAGAATCTTGTGACTGGACGAGGTCCCACAATAATGCAGCTTCGGCCCAGGTTGTGCGATTTGGAGAATTATCGCTTGATAACGCCGCGCCCACGTCAACGAGGTTAGACTGAGAAGAACAATCCCTTCCCGCTGGTGATCCTTTCATGATCCAGATGGAGTTATACACTCCAGCCAATGAATAGTTGGTCGAGAAGAGCGTATTCATAGTTGGCGTGAGATCAACAATGTTTTGGGCAAGACCATCACATCTTCCCGAAGTCGACGATGTACAGACACAGGTTGCATCTAGTTAGATGAATGAGCATCTACGCTTCAGAATACAGAAAGTAGAAACTTACTGAGATTGCACCGAGCGCCCGCCAAACCAGTTGCGCAGTCGGATTCGGAGCTTTTATGGCTCTGGGAAACGCCAACGCCGACACCGACAGCGATGATCACAATGAGTAGAAAAATAAAGGCAATCAGAAGTTTTCTCTGCTTGCGGGTTAGTGAAAATTTCTGCTTTATCGGTTTTTCGTCAGGACCGATTGGTTGTTGATAAGAAGATGTATCACTGGATATCTGCCATGCGTCCTGGTACTTTGAATATCCTCCGGTAGGAGTCATCGTGAGACGAGCATTGGACTTGAGACTATGGTGAGGATTGTGGCCCTTCTGCAGCATCTTGTCGAGAGCATTGGCTCGCTCTGCAAGATTAGACAACGGCAGGGTCGCTTCCTGCTCGCGATGCGCCCGTTCGGCAGCGATAGGTATGTGTGGTATTGTGGGAACCGGTGGAAGCGGTTTAAGACGTCTCCAGGGAAGGGGGACAGCGCGCGCAACAGACCGACTGCTCGAGGATATACGGGAAAAGAATGAAGCAGCGACGCTCTTAGTTGAGCGATTAGACTGCCGTGATTGGGAACGAGCTGTAGGAGGCATCCTGTTATCAGACTGTCTCGAACGCCGCGCATCCGCTCCAATGTTCTGAAGGGTAGCAGAAGCTATACCAACAACGGAGGCCTGCTGTGTGCCTATGTGTTGTGCATAGCTAGCCGAGCGAATGACCGTGGGGGTAACGTCCTCTTGCGACGACTTCTCGTGACTGTAAACAGTATCTGAATAATCGGATTCATACTTGTTGACTTCTGGTATTGCCTGAAATGCAGTCGGAGGGTGCAATGACCTGCCACCCTGTGGACGAGGTACGGGTCGCGAATGCCGAGGAGAAGGTACCGGTGGAATGTCTGATGGCGCGTCAGGATACTGGGTGCCCGGAGGTAGGTCATCTCGGAGAAACCACTGAATGCGTCGCTGCCTATGGATGTACGGCGACTCGGTTCTCGTTCTCTGAGTAACGAGGTAATGAAGGAGGTAGACAAGAGGCGATCCTCTTGAGCATCGACATCAATACTAGAAGCGCCTTCATGCCAGTCATGCGCCGAGAAGTCGCGAGGATATGGCGAACTAGAAGATGGCGCCGGTGACTTCGGGTCGGGTGAATACGACGCGTCTTGTTGGGGCCTTGGTAAGGGCCTAGTGGAAGGGCCCGCTGATGAAACACCATGCGCAGCCGTGGATGGAGGATAGCCCATCCGGGAGTGAGTGCTACGTAGGGACGACGGGGAAGAATGAATTGGAGTGGTCGGAATGGAGGATGGCGGTGCTGGGAATTGGGACAGTCGAAGTGACTCTGCATTGCTGATAGTGCTTTCAGCGATACCAGAGGCGGCGGTCTCCTGGGAGAGTCGGCGAAATTGTCCCGTGGAGGGCGGTTTCCGTGAGTACATGGGTGGTGTAGAGCAGTGTGAAAAGAGCGAGGGAGCACTACACGGAAGTCAGGCCAGCGTAGCATCACATCAAAGATGCCCTTACAACGAATGTATGTATGTGTAGGATGTTTACGGTGATCCACAACTGACGGTCAGATATGGATGCGGCCGTGACTGAGTGAGCTGATGCTCATAGTCCTCCTGCGAGAGAGACAGGCAGGCTATCCCACACGACGGTAATGGTCGTCGTTGAGCAACCACAAAAGAACGACCAAGAAGAAATGTTTGACAGCTAAGTATATGTTTGCGCCCCTTACCATCAAGGAACGTGATCCCAGGTGGCAGCGTGATCCAGACTCCCATTATGGAGCACTGGCAGGTCTTCCATCTGATGGCTCCTCCCAGAGGCGCTACTTTGAGGCTACGTTATCAGGCAACTCAAAAGGAATGCTATATATTACCCAACACAGTCGAAAGCAAATGAACAGAGAAAGAAATCGGATATCTTTGCATCCGTCTGTAGTATCGCGAATGTTAAAGCAATGATAGAAAGGCATACAAGTCGTCAAAGAGTCGAGTAGGAACATAAATGGCGTGATATAATATGTTGTTGACCGTACAGGCGCAGACTCGTTCATGCGATGATACATCCTTTCCCTGATTTCCCCTTGCCCCTGTCTGTCCGTGGAGGAGGATTCACTGACGCATTCAATGAGTTACTGATCAATCAACGAAAGTAAGAGCGGTAGTCACGTACAGACGGCACGAATGGCTTCATCGAAAACCGTCTTAAGGCCTTTCTGTGTCAATGCCGAACATTCAAGATACTTTACTGCGCCAATGTCCTTGGACATGGCAACTCCTTGCGCGTATTGAATGGGCGCCATGCGACTAGAAGAATTTTCAGATGAACCCTGTCGAAACACTTGACGACGCTTACCGGTCGCGAAGTTTCTCTATTGTGGCAGGATCCTCTCGCAAGTCTAGCTTCGTTCCAACAAGGACAACAGAAGTTTGGGGTGCATGATGAGATATTTCAGGGAACCACTGACACGCCATCGCATAATGAGTGGGAGCGACGCGGCCGGCAGCCCGCAACAACGCACCTTAGTCCGAACGTTTTCATAGCTCGGAGGGCTGACTAGCGAGAAACAGATCAAAAACACGTCGGTCTGGGGGTATGAAAGAGGGCGGAGACGGTCGTAGTCCTCTTGTCCAGCGGTATCCCAGAGACCGAGGGAGATGGTTTTGCCGTCGACCATGACATTGGCAGAGTAGTTGTCGAAGACTGGCAGCCAACATGAGCGGATAAGCGGGCAGAGGCGCAGAGAAGGGCTGCTTTACCTGTTGGAATGTATTCTCCCTGGTATTGGTCAGAAGAGGCACCAGAAAATGACAGGCGGTACTCACCGGAAACGCATTGGTGGTATAAGAGATAAGGAGACAGGTCTACGAGAGGCAAATGAGCGGGTCTGAGCCTTTAAGAGAGCGACAACGACGCACCTTTCCTACAGCACCATCTCCAACGACGACGCCTGCCGTGGTAGTCAATAACCCGGTTGCTGCATTTTTGGAGCAAGCGGTACATACACTTGATGGCTTGCATTCTAGCTCGGTCTACAGCAACGGTTGAAGAGAGGGAATTACGTGGGGGACGATATGGTATGTGTTATCCGACCACAAGAGAGGTCTAACAAAGAAGCCTGAAACAGTGGCAGGCAAATGTCAGATAACAGCACAGACCGTCTGAGCAGAGCAGCAGCAGCAGACAGTACGCACCTTGCTACAGCTGCTAATCAAGATTGTTCGCGGAACAGCGAAAGGACTTGGTGGGTGGAACGCTTAAGCAGTGCGCCTTTGCCTGCACTTTGTGATCCCGGCACGCCTGATGCCGCTTACTTAGGTAACGCCCTGTCTCCAAGCCAAGTAAAAGTAAACGAACATAGGATATTGATTTGTACAGACACTCCATAATACATCAAAGCGATACAGCGAAAACTACGAAAGGAAATATAGGTGTTGGCAATCGTCTAGATCTGCCACGAGCGATGTTCGATAATGACGAAAGAAAAAACAAGATACTTTCAACATATACAGTAGAGGCATACGAATAGCAAGGATAGCAGATCAAAATCAAAGTAGCGAGTCGGATAGCGGGGGGAAGTGGCTGAGTTTTCTTCGCTTGGGAGCGGAGATGCAATGTCGTTCAAACGACCGAAGGGCGAACATGATAACAAGGATCCTACAATTTCAGCTTCATCCTCCTCATCTCGGAAAGGACGTCTGGTAGTGATCTTCTTGTTAACAAGAGAGATGGGTTCCAACAAAAAACCGACGCCAGTGGGAAGGGTCTTATTTCGCAGAATAGGGCTATCGCCGGTGAGCGCCAGTGGCGCAGTACTCTCCTCGTACACAAGCCTGAAAGGGCTGCTGGTGGGCGCGACGGATCCAAAGGATCCCCACTTATCGGGTACTTCATTATCATCAGACTCATTGATGAAGGCGTCGGAGTCGCAAGTACGACGATGTTGTGGGGACGTTGTAGGAGTCAATATGGGAGAGCTTGAGGGTAATATCATGGATTTCAAGGGACTGGACTCTAGCTTGACGGATGGCTGAACACGATCGGGGCTGTCCGTTGCAACAAATGATTTGGTGCCTGGGACAAGGACTAATTGGCTCAAAGAGACCTGTCGTTGACGAGAATAGAGAGGATGAGCGGGACTGGGGAAGCGCCAAGGTTGGTCAGAGGGGAGTTTAGGAGATGAATGTCGGAAGGCGGGCGTTAAAGTCGGGTCGTAAGGCGAGGAAGATATGTACTCTGCCTCGGATAGAATAGGAGGAGGCGTCGAAGGTGGGGAGATGCTGCGATCGGAGCCGGAAGATAATTCTGGTTGAGGTATGGACGGTGACTCGAGTCCATACCCACAAGAATCGTTGTTACGGGATGGAGCCATGACACCTTGAAACCGGGATTTGTGGATTGTGTTACCGACAGTCATTTGAGGAGCAACTTCAATACCAAGAAGACTGTCGTGCTCTTCCCTGATTTTAGTTGGACGACGGTTTTTCCTCTGAGAAAAGATCAGGCAATGCTAAAGCCGGAACATACATGAACTTACTCATTGAACCTCGGCCTCGAGGACGTTCAGAACCCTCACGACGATTGGACATGGCGACTTTGTGTTTTTCAAACACGTGTCTGCGCCACATACTCTTCGCGTTGACACCAGCGTAAGAACGCCGGCAGAATGTGCAGCGTAACTTGGGTTCTTCTCCTTCTGCCCATTCAGCGCCCTTATCCTTGATTTCTTTTTTCTTGGCGGGACACCACCCTCGGGGAGGTTCAAGAAAGTTGGGATATGGTATGGCGTTTTGCGAGGCTATTGGACCTTCGAGTGGAAGGTAATCTTTGGGGTCGAGGAACCAATCCGGATGTTCTGCCATGAGCATGAAGGAAAGCCCGTCTCGGTGGGCTGTGGCATCTGGGAAGTCGGTAAAGGGAGGATGGATAAAGACGACATCTGTGTCTTTTTCCGATACATCGAGCGCTAGAGGGGGAGACGCTATGGAAGTTCTGGTTTGAGTGCGCGTAGATTGGCTGTATCTGCCACGCGTATTGGTTGAGCATGAGGCCCGCGCTGGGCTGTATGGTCTGGGCTTGAAAGAATCGGCTGCTGGCGACAAGAAATCGAGGTCGGACGTGATTGAGCGCTTGAGAGACGTCCTAACGACGGAGGGAGAGGTAGTACCGCCGAATGAAATGCAAGCGAGTACGGGAGGGTGGATCTCCTGTTTAACGCACGGTGGCTCTGTCATGGCTGTCCACGTATAGCAGCTGTAAGGCGGTCAGCGACGGCGAAAAGACAAATAATGCAGCAGCGAGCACCTCTGAGGTTAGACAAGATATGGCTCAAATGGGTAGGTAGATGTGTGAGAGATCGCGGTGGAGACGAGGTGGTGGGCGCCTAAAAGCAAATTTGCAATGGCTTGTTGATCAGTGACTCTGAGAAATTCACGCATCACGTGGGCAAGACGCGACGTTACATGTGACACCACACTCATTTTATGAAACAGCTAATAAGGTGGTAACTTGTCGACTACGCATATGCATCGGAATAGGCAACGTTAGCTCTGGGTTATTGCTATAATCATCACATTGGCATACAGATAACGCGTTTGTACAGCTCCGACCGCCGGTAATAGTACTGTACCTTTCTCCACAGAACTTCGGCGCGACTTATCAGTACCTGCCAAAGTATACAACATATCCACGCACTATCCCGCAATGCTCCGTCCCTTAGAATATGAGCGAGACATAACTGAAAGGTTTGTGAGAGTAATTCCAATGTCAAAGTCTTTGAATATACCCTGCAATCATGGCAATACCTCCGAGGGGTGTAACTGGGCCAAGAACTTTGAGCTTCGGGGCCAAAATTAGTGCAAAGATCGAGCCTGAGAACAACAAGCTTCCAGTAGCGATGGCAGGTCCAGCAAAAGCGTGCACAGAGAATCGCGGGTGCAGGGACACCGCAAGAAGTGCCAGGCCATTGATAAACTGAGAAAGTATATTTGCTACAGTTTAATCAAAGAGAATGGGGACCGCTCACTGAATATTGGGAAGCGGTCTGCCATGCAGCAAGTTTTTCGGGAGTCATTCCAGGACGGTTCCTCAATCCGTGAGCTATACAATGTCATTTATCGCGCGTGGAAGCACAGAGCACAAGTTTAGAGACCTCCAAAGGCGCCAGTGACTGCCCCGATTGCAGCTGAATAACTGTCAGCTAGTATCAGCAGCTGAGTGCCCGTTTAAAGCTAACCAAAAGCAGCACCAGTCCGCCAGAGTAGCTGCGGGGTAATGCGAGGGCGCATAGTTTCTCTATCGTTTCCAAGCAAAGCAGAAGTTGCGGTTTCTTGGTCGTGGTGCAAATTCGACATAAGCCGCGTGCATCCGCTGCCGTCCGGGCAGCTGAACGGCATGCTGTATTAGGCAAGTCTATTTTCGGGTGCAATTACTTTTTTGATCGAGGCTTGCTTTTTCCTGTCTGCTGCCATCTTGAACGATGGGAAAAGCGCAAAAGAAGACCGGAAAAGGGCGATTGGATAAATACTACAAATTAGCCAAGTGAGTGTTTGTATCATCGAATGACTTTCTCTGATACTGGATCAGGGAGCAAGGATACCGAGCTCGTTCTGCCTTCAAGCTTATCCAATTGAACAAGAAATATGCCTTCTTGGAATCTGCAAGATGTTGTATCGATCTGTGTGCCGCTCCTGGTGGTTGGTTGCAAGTCGCCAGCAAGTACATGCCAGTGAACAGCGTCATCGTCGGTGCGTCTGCTAAATGAACACATCCGTACAGTATCTCTAAAGACTTTCTTAGGTGTTGACTTGGTACCTATAAAGCCCATTCCTCGTGTCGTTACCTTTGCTTCGGACATTACGACTCCCCAATGTCGATCCCTAATTCGCAACGAGCTAAAGGACTGGAAGGCAGATGTAGTACTTCATGACGGTGCACCCAATGTCGGAACGGCTTGGATTCAAGATGCATATAGTCAAAACGAACTTGTGCTCATGAGTTTGAAGCTTGCGGTGGAGTTTCTGGTCAAGGGAGGCACGTTCGTTACAAAGGTTTTCCGGAGTGCGGACTACAACAACCTCATTTGGGTTTTCAACCAATTGTTCGCCAAAGTGGAGGCTACGAAGCCGCCTTCTTCACGGTCCGTCTAATCCTCTCTTCTATGTAACTCGACTCAATGTTCTGCAGTAATGTCTCCGCTGAAATATTCGTTGTTTGTCGGGAATTTCACGCACCAAAACACATCGATCCTAAATTCTTGGACCCTAAACACGTCTTCAAGGACTTGTCTGCTTCTATTCCCATAGACCCAGAAAAGGGCCCCATGTCTCACCATGCTCAAGCAAACGTTTTCCAACCCGAGAAGAAGCGTCGGAATCGCGACGGTTATGCAGACGGGGATTACACACTGTTCAGGTCTTGCCCCGTTTCCAAGTTCGTGCACGACTCGGACCCCATCTCCGTTCTTGGATCAGTTAACAAGATTGCTTTTGAAACGGAGGAGGAGAAGGCGTGGCTGAAGCTCGACGCCACTAACAGATGTGAAAGCAAACTTTGACGATCTGAAGGTATTGGGTAAAGGCGACTTCAAGACATTGCTGAAGTGGCGATTGGCTGTTCGTGAAGATCTCGGATTGGATGTCAAAACTACGGCTACCGAAGACGCGACTGAGGCGGTTGCAGTCACGGAAGTCGTGGACGAGGAACAGCAGATCCAAGAAGAGGTAAGACTTATCATTTATGCTCTGGCTCTAGCTAAGCGATCGGCTAGCTTGAACGTCTCAATACCGAGGCGGCGGCACGAACGAAACGGCAACGGAGAAAGGCCAATGAAGTCCGTACTAAAACGATCCAACGGATGCAGCTGCAAATGACTGCACCATTGGATATTGGTCTAGAACAGACGGACGCATCTTTGGGAGGACAGGATGATTTCTTTGATCTGGAACGGACTGAACGCGAAGCCCGCAGGAAAGATCAATTCTCCGCTTGGGTAGATGGACAGGAGGAAGTAGGGTCGGAGGATGAGGAAGCTGCTGATGATGCGGCCGACTCGGATGTTGAGGGTGCGGAGGATCGGCGACTGAAAGGACTCGAGCTGGAACTGGATGGTCTCTACGATGCATATCAAACGCGGTTACGCGAGCGCGACGCCAAATTCAAGGTGAAGGAATCCAGAGGCGAGAATACGGAACGCGCGGACTGGGGCGGCATCAAAGGTTCGGACGATGAGGATAGCGCCGAAGAGAGCGAAGATGGTGGCTGGGACGAAATGCAAGAGAGACGGCTCGATGACTCTGATTCGTCGGACGACGATAGCGACGCCGATGAAGATGCAGCAGCATTATCTGGGAAGAAACGGCGGGGTGCTACTCTCACACAAGGCTCTTCGAAACGAAGTCGCCTAGTGACAAAACTGAAGGATCCGCCACCGTCAGTGAGTCAAGCCTCCAAAGTTTGGTTCAGCCAGGATATCTTTGAGGGAATGGACGACGTCGATTGGGAAGACGAAGATGATGAAGCTGAGAACGATGACAGTGACGACGACGACGTTGAGATGGAGGTACGCTTTCACTCGGATGCATTGATCTAATTCAAACAGCTTTTCATAGGATGTTCAAGGCTCAGAGGATTCTGAAGATGATTATGAAGTCGTCCCACAAGATCTTGATGACGATGAGCCAGGTTGGGATGTCGATGACCAAGACGAAGATGCAGCGAAGCAAGCCAAAATCAAAGGTATGCGCGTCTTTTTTCGTTCTTTGCCGATAGATTTCTCATGTCCTTCAAGCCTTGGGTCTTGTCACACCGGAAGCCGTTACGCTCGCGCAGCAGCTGGTAAATCGTGAACGAACAAAAACGTCGCTTATCAACGACGGCTTCAGCCGGTACTCCTTGAACTCCAAGGACGATTTACCCTCGTGGTTCTTGGATGAAGAGGCGAAGCACTATAAGCCCAACATTCCTGTCACCAAGGAGGCGGTAGCAGCTCTTCGTGCCAGACAACGCGCCTTGGATGCTCGACCGATCAAGAAAATAGCTGAAGCCAAAGCACGCAAGAAGTTCAAGGCTGCTCAGCGCCTAGAGAAGGCGATGAAGAAGGCCGAGGGCGTAAATGCTACGTCGGATATGACGGAACGAGAGAAGGCCCAGCAGATCGAGAAGGTCATGCGCAAGGGCATGTCGTCGGGGCACAAGAAATCTGAAGTCAAACTCGTTGTGGCGAAAGGTGCCCACAAAGGCATCAAAGGTCGGCCGAAGGGCGTCAAGGGCCGATACGCGATGGTTGACTCTCGGATGAAGAAAGAGGTATGTTTTCTGCGCCACTTTCTCGCGGCACGATACTCACAATGTTCATAGCTTCGAGCCAAAAAGAGGAAGGAGAAGGCCAACCGGAAACGGAGTTGATCTCTCTATTACTTCACTACTTGTGTACTGTACTTCCATGGTAGATCGCTATATGATATTTAGGTATATATAAGTTAATCGAGGCGGTCGGGAAACATTCTAGATTGAGTAGAGTTCTCCCGTGGATGAATCTTTGGGATGGCTGAGGAGAGTTGATCACAAGTTTCTACAAACTTATTCCATTTGGCGTCCGACGACGGGTCATCGCAAGTAACCTACACCAGCCAAATAAGCGGATAGACGTAGATATGGCCTATTTCCTTACCTTGCATTCACTCGTCTTTCGATTGTTCTCGAGATCCAGAAGACTTTCTGTGACCGAATCCGGGTCGGTTTCTGATAACAACTGTCTGACGCTGGCACTCGAGTTCAAGATATACAGATCGCCGTTATGAGTGAAATTCAAAGGTGTTGTCTCTGGTTGAGATTGCTCGCCCGTTTCGTCGCGAATACTAAAACGTGTGGGTCACGGTCTTTGAGCATAATATTTGGCAACGTACTATTTCTCGAGCTCAGAGACGTAGCTCGTCAATTCTGGAGGCCATTGTTCCTGCTGCAATGAGCTGGTTTTGGAGGCTGAGATTTGAATGTCCATAGGTCTAAACACAATTTCAGTAATTTACCGGGCGCGCATACGAGGCATTTACCGTTCAGGAAGCATCAAATCAATAGTCGACTCTTCGCCGATTAAGCACCGATGTACTAAAGGCTCGTCGATGTTGACGCCCTCTTCTGATGCCCCAGGCTGTAACACCATTTCAAACCTCATTGTCTTCAAAGGCTGCAGGGGATTTGACGAAGACTGTTGGTTGAAAACACGATATACGAGCCGGTGTAGAAGTCTTTGACGCGCACTATCCTGGTCGGACAACATCGAGGGAAGACTGAGACGGCGTGAGCATAAAATGACGCGAACCAGGAAAGCGCATTCTACCTGGGAATAAAAACTCGATCACACGGATTTGGGCGTAACCAGGAGAAGACATCGTCAATCGGTAAAGTGCCTTCCAAAGGAGGGGCTAACTTTCCTCTCGCTTTGGGTGGTGTTGTTAAGAGAACATGCCCCATCCTTCCAAATGTTAACTCCGAATGATAGAGTCAATTTCCAAGCCACTTACGATGCGGTGACGGTTTTTCCTTCGTCATAAACATCATGGACTGGAAAATGGACCGAATGTCGGTATATTTGCTAAAACGTGTTGAGCGAAGAGGGCCTTCATGTCAAGAGAGAGGCGTACTTTGACAATGAAGTGAGGTGTGTGTTGATTGAGGATAGAGGGCCCTCTCTCTGGATATGCTCCGTCGATCCATAGCCTGACAATTCTCCTATGCGCCGTAGCCGGAATGCCCCACCGACTTCAGTTGTCCAGGGAAGGGTTCGCGCGCTAAAGAAGGGGTACAAAGAACATAGAGAGTTGGCGGGACCAGTAGAAGTATACGTGGAGGTAGGCGTTGCCGATGCCAGCAAGTCCACTCCAGAGGGCAATGAGCTCTCGCAAGATGCTCGAGTAGCATGTCGTTTGGCCAGCAGTGAGGCTTTTGGGGCATCGGCTTTGTATGAGATCCTGATCTTGAGAACATGAATAGTGATCACACGAGGGAGAATGGATTTACCTGTCCGTCACCACAGTTCTCTGTGAACGCTCCTGCCGTACGAGAAACGCGTTGCAATTGCTCCGGTCTCAAAGACATTTGCGTCGGGATATTGAATGTCTCGGAGCGGATATTCTGTCGAAGACGTCAGTACACTACTGAGCATACAAAATGTTCAACAGACCTCTTTGAACTCGGTAATGTATTCCCCAAGAGCTTGGAGATTGGCACGGAGTCCGGTGGCCGTCAGTGAGAGCGGCTTGGCCGAGAAGGCCACTTGCAGCTGGTGTTTTCTTGCAAGGTTATGCAAGTTGATACCGTCTTTCCCAAGTAATAAGAAGGATTGGTGCGGTTCAAGTTGGAATGCTGGATACGCAATGTAAATTGGGAATAACCGCGCAACAAAAGAACACTTACTTTCCGATGTCGATTCTGTGCGATCCCTGTTTTTCCTAAGGACCTCATCTAACGGCGGATAGTTCCATGCTTTTTCCATTATGAGAGATGCGAAAGTTGCTTTGCTCTTTATTTGTGGCGGTTTCAAGCCATACAAGCGGAGAAACTCCCGAAGTTGTTTCTGACTGAATGATTTAGAGAGCAGATCCTGGAGAGTCGCGTATTCTTCCGTGTACTTGTTGTGATCGCGGTCCGGGTTCGCATGACGCGCCGGTTTATGGCGTTCGATGTCGTCCAGAGTCACAGTAGCTTTGGAGGCCGCAATTTGCGCAAGATGGGAATGAACAGGACTGTTGTCCAGCACGGTCTCTGGTTCAGGTATTTCCTTTGGAGGCGCCTTGGGCCTGGAGGTTTTTCTTTTCTTTTTCTTGGGCTCCTGCTCGACGTTCTCCACGCCAGACGGGAAAGAGGCTGGCAGAGTGGCCGACGCGGCGTACTGGCGACTGAAGACCAAGGCAGGGCGACATAGGCGTACATGTCGTCCAATGCGAAAAATGGACATGGAAGACAAGTTGTGCCGGCATATGCGGCTCTGGCTCGGAAGCGGAAACTGTCACAAACACCCTTTTCGAACTCATCCAGCTGCTGTCCTAGTCCTCCAAAATGGCCACCTCAAGCATTGATGCAAACGAGGATATCGACTTTTCCGACATTGACGCCAAGTATGTCGTGTTTTTAACTCCAAAAACGCCGCTAAATACTGGAGAAAATCAGATATAGAGTCGAATACGACGATGGCTTGGACAACACTCTGGTGGTAGATGGGATACCCGTTATCGACAAATCCAAGCTGGAAAAATTGCTTGCAAAAGTGGCCAAGGAATTTAGCAAGAAGGGCTGCCCAATAAAACCCGATGATATCTTCGTTCCATGGGACGAATCAATCGGCAAAAGCAAAGGGTGCGTCGCTACTGCTCCATGCTGGAAAGCTGCTCACATTTTCTCCAGATTTGCATTCATCGATTTTCGCTCTGCTGACGATGCCAACCTTGCATTGGGGACGATGCACAACCATCCTTTCGACGCAAAGCACAGCTTCAAAGTAAATAAATTTGCTGACATCGAGCGATACGCCAACCTGGAAGAGACCTATGTCCCGCCTGAAACTGAGGAATATGTTCCCCGCGTATGCTGTTGTACTCAAAGCCTTGTATACAAGCTAACGTTTACCGTAGGAACATTTGCGTGCGTGGTTGGCGGATGCTCAAGGACGGGATCAGTATGTGACTTTCCGCGGAGATGAAGTTGAAATCTGGTGGCACGGAAAGCCCTCGCAATGCGAGGTAGCGCATAAACCGGTATGTTATACCCCATACTTTCTTCGCTCCCGTTGACCAACGCGATCATCAAGTCTTGGAAAGATTTCTTCTACGTCGCGTGGTCTCCACTTGGGACCTACATAGGAACCATTCATCGACAAGGTGTACGGCTCTGGGGCGGACCCTCCTTTAAGGATCAGCAACGCTTTGCGCATCCTCTCGTCAAACTGTTTGACTTTTCACCTTGCGAACAATATCTCGTCACCTGGTCCAATGAACCTATCGTTGTTCCAGAAGGCGCCATTCAAGGATCACAGTACTTCTCTCCGGACGACGAAGGTAATAACGTTGCTGTCTGGGATATCAAGTCTGGCTTCCTTCTCCGTACATTCTCAACAAACCATGATGGAGAGTCTGGATCGAAAAAACAAATGCAACTGCCGGCACTCAAGTGGAGTCCGACGATAAATACGTCGCTCGAGTCGTTCCCGACCAAATGATCAGCGTCTACGAACTCCCAAGCATGACTCTGCATGACAAGAAGAGCATCAAAATTGAAGGTGTCGTCGATTTCGAATGGTGTCCTCAAGGTGATAAGGACAAGGACGACGCCGAAAAGGATGCTGCAGCTAGTAGCAGCGGTAAAACAGCTAGCAAGAAACAACGCGAAAATATGTTGGCCTACTGGACACCTGAAGTCCCCAATCAGCCGGCGCGTGTTACTCTTCTCGCCTTCCCTAGTCGGACTATTCTGCGACAGAAAAACTTGTTCAATGTGACTGAGGTATGTCATTATCCTTCTACTAGAATCGGTTGCTGATTGGTTACCTTACTTTCAGTGTAAACTTTATTGGCAGAACCAAGGGGACTTCCTCTGTGTCAAAGTTGATCGCCACACGAAAACGAAGAAGTCCATCTTCTGTAACCTTGAGATATTCCGAGTTCGCGAAAAAGACTATCCTGTTGAAGTTGTAGAACTGAAAGGTCGGTCGAACATTCTTTTCTGCGGTATGTATTTAACTCTTATTAGACACCGTGACCGAGTTTGCCTGGGAGCCCAAAGGAGAGCGATTTGCTATCGTTTCGACCAACGATCCTAACCTCGGCAATCCTGGACCTGGAATCACCATCAAGACCGACGTCAGCTTCTATCAACTGGAGAGGGGGAAGAATGACTTCAAGCTCCTCCGTAGGTCCTTCGCATCACCCGAATACGATCTATTCATGTAATGGTATTCAGGAACCCTCCCTAATCGTACTAGCAATGTAATCCGCTGGTCGCCTCGCGGTCGCCACGTTATTCTTGCGACAGTTGGCTCCTCCAGCAAGTCAGAGCTGGAGTTCTGGGATCTGGATTTCAGCCTTGACGATACGCGCCGAGAGGGTCAGGACTGGGCCACCGGTATTCAACTGCTCGGCACCTCAGATCATTATGGTGTCACCGATGTCGAATGGGATCCAAGTGGTCGGTATCTTGCCACCAGTGCTAGCGCGTGGACGCATACAGTAAGCGTCTCCCTCGAGTGCTAGCGAACATGCATTTTAACAATCCGGCAGTTAGAAAACGGATACGCCATCTGGGATTTCAAAGGCCAGGAGCTCGTGAAGCAGATCCAAGACCGCTTCAAGCAATTCATCTGGCGCCCGAGACCTCGTACGTTGCTCTCGAAAGAGCAACAGCGCCAAGTTCGCAAGAATCTGAAAGAGTACAGTCGTGTTTTCGACGAAGAGGACGCGAAGGAGCATCTTACTGTCAACGCTGAGTTGCTTGCGCACCGTAAGCGCTTGGTTGACGAATGGAATGCATGGCGCGCGCGTGGTCAGAAGGAGCTCTTGGAGCAGCGTGGCCAGAAGCAGACAATTGATCCTGATGCCGGTACTGCAAAGGAAGAGATCGAGGTTTGGGTTGAGGAGGAGATTGAAACTATAGAGGAGGTTGTGGTTGATTGAAAAGATTCATGATTTGTTGTTTTGTTACTTACCTTCATACTGTACTGTATGCCTTTGGTCGACGCATATGACGATCTGGCTTTGTACGTTCGACAGCAAGATGTATTAGCAAGAGACAAGCGATAGCAATGAGTAAACGAAGGTACAAAAAGAAATCAAGGGAGAGATGGCATCTTCCGATGGCGGCCGCCTTCGTCGTGCACGTCGCGCTGCCGCTTCTTGGGAGGTGAAGAAACTATGCTTGGCCGAGACTTCCTACAAGTCTTTGCAAGAGTCTCTTGGACATAGTCTTCGAAGCCTACGCATTGCAAGCGAACGCACGGCACTCTCAACTGCCCGGAATCGTATTTGGCTCTGATCTCCTTCGCTGAGCCCAGACCCTTGCTCTTGTTGAACGTGGTCTCGCAATATGGTTCTTTCATCTATAGATGCATGAGATGCTGATATCGGAACCGACCACGAGAAGAGAAACATACCTCGGGAGAAAGAGTGTTCCATTCGTCGAGTGTCAAGGCGTCTACGCGCTGTGCAATGTATTCGCCGAGATATTGAAAGCGGCCCGCTGCCCGACTATCTCGCTTCTGGCCTATGAAGAGCGTACACCGCTCCGGCGCGAGGAACGTATCACACTCCGCACCGAGCCCGACAAACATATAACCATGCTGGCCGGGGACCGCAGGACACCACGGATTCTGGTCCAGGTTGGGACACAGATACTTGTCGATGCCCGCAAAAAACGCGAGATTCTTCTGATTCTTCACTCTAACCAGTAATAACAATCAGCATCGAATTCATTCTCAAATACGGATTGTTTACTTGGCAATCAAGGACTGAGAGTTTCCGCCAATCTGATCTGCCAGGAACTTGCGATTGAATGTCGCGTCGATGTGACTAGAGGACCGCTTCCATTCGAAACGGGGGAGACGGTCTAGTTCCTTCAATCGTTCATCCGGAATGGGGGTCACGTATGACGGGCTTGAGGCAACGGCAGGAGGACGAGCTGGCTGTTCAGCAGGGGGAGGAAGCGTCTTATGGCTCGTGTCGCTGAGTCTGGAAGATAGCCGTCGCAAGCCCAGGTTGGGTTGACTCTCAGTTCTCCTGTGGAGAGATGTCTGCGGAAGAATGTAACTGCGAACTACACTGATAGACGTTAAGACGTACACTGGCGGCCTGCAGGCTACTAGTAACGGTGCTCAACATTGATTTGTCAAGGGTCTTGCGTCTCAACTCGGTATTCGCAGCCTTCTCGCGAGCCAGGGCTTCTTGAAGGGCGTCAATCTTCCAGATGCTGTCAGTCTTCACCCGTACATAAAATGATAAATGAGACCGTACCTCTGCATCTCGCGTATCTCGCGCGGTCTTATTCGCGTGCTCCAAAACCGATTTCACTTCAGCTTCAAGAGCGGCGCACTAGTGAATAGATGAATGAAACCTCGCGCGCACACAGAATTCCAACTTACGCGTTCCTCGAGAGCGACGCGAGCTTGTCGAGCTTCATCAAGATTGACAGAAAGAACACGACATTCCGCGCGTGAGGCCGCCAAATCTTTGCCCAATACGTCGTTCTCTGTCTGAAGAGAGACAACCGTATCTTGAGCGACCTTGACCTGATAACGGCTAAGACCAAACACGGAAGGCCAGCACTAAGAGCGCACCTCTTCCTTCAGCCTGCCATATTCCTCCCTTGCCCTTTCAAGTGCCGCCGCCCCCAGGGTTTGCAAATCCTGACCGGCAGGCTCTTGAGATGTTGTTGAAGTCGAAGGTTGACCTGCCCGTTCATTGCAGAGATCACGGTAGCCGTCGCGCTAGGCGGAGGTTTAATGCGAACGTATCTACGCAAAAGGTATTCACCTCTTGCTCAAGCGCCGAGATTTGTGTCCTGAGACATGCAGCTTCCTCTGCTGCATCGGCATAACGTCTGGACAGTGCGGCAAAGAACTGAGCGTCATCAAGACGTGAAGACATGGTAACGGAAAGAAAGTGAAAGCGGGGTTGCTCAATCTCTGGGCTTCTCTGGGGCTCCGCCTCACGACCCTGACGCACATGGCTCTCTGAACCTAACATGGAATTGCATCAAGTAATTTAGTGAGTAAAAAGCAGTAGTCTATAGCTATAAGCAACCAGAAGAATCTACAACATAAAGGTAAGAGGATTCTCGAGGTATCCTTTGAAGGCAGACAACCATCTCGCTGCAACCGCTCCATCGACAGTTCTGTGGTCAGAGCTCAACGTGACCTTCATGATGTTTGCAGTCTTGAATCCACGCTCCTCCTCGGGAGCAGGCACGAGGGTAGGTTGTGTGGATCCAACGGCCAATATACACGACTGAGGAGGGTTGATGATTGCAGTAAAGTGCGACACGTCAAACATTCCGAGGTTGGAAATGGTGAAAGTACCACCCTACATAGCGATTATGGACTGAACGACAGGCAAACGCATTTTGCTTACCTGGTACTCCTGGGGTGCCAACTTGCCATCGCGGGCCTTTTTGGCGAGAGCCTTCGCTTCGGCAGATATCGTCGCCAGTCCTTTTGAGCCGACGTCCTTGATGATGGGCGTTATTAATCCGGTGGGAGTCGCGACAGCAATAGAAATATCGGCCTTCTTGTATCTGCATGAATCGTTCAGCAAAAAGCAATTGAGGTATATAATGAACGAACGTTCGGATAACCTCTCCCAACCATGCAGAGTTGGCCTCTGGAACGTCGGACAGAGCGCAGGAAACGGCTTTCACGATGAAATCGTTCACGCTCAACTTGGCGCCCTTGTCCTTGTCTGCCAGGGTCTTGTTGAACACCTCGCGTAATTTGAGCACCTTGTCCATTTTGATGTCGACCGTGACGTAGTAATGAGGGAGCTCTTGCTTGGACTGAACCAAGCGAGTGCCAATAGTCTTGCGCATGTTGGAGACTGGGGTGTCAACATAGTCAGGAAGAGCGCCTGCAGGAGGGGAGTGGTGATGCTGGCAGCCGGCGCCGCGGTCGACTGGTATTTTTCGACGTCTTCGCGAATGATGCGACCGTCAGGACCAGTGCCCTTGATCTTTGAAAGTGGAATGCCACGTTCCAAGGCAATCTTCTTTGCAATGGGGGATGCAAAGATGCGGTCACCGGAGGGAAGGTCGGCCTTCGTTTCGGTCTTGGGAGCGGGAGCGGGTTCGGACTTGGGTGCAGCGGGTTTAGGCGGCTCTTGTGCTGCTGCCGCTGGCGCCTCAGAAGACGATGAAGCTTTTGCAGCAACTTCCGAGGCTCCAGAGAGGTCGTCGCCTTCCTCGCCAATGATGGCGATGGGTGCACCGACCATGACACCCTTCGTGCCGTCGGGGGCCTAGGCGATGTTGAATAAGGCGTCAATGAAGCATGGGTCAGACTTACGATGATTTTAGCCAAAATACCGTCGTCCTGAGCTTCTACGTCAATAGTAGCTTTATCCGTTTCCTGCGCATTGGGGATTCAATATCTGGCGTCGTAAAAAGTATTGCAAAGACTTACGACTTCGAGGAGGACATCTCCGGAAGCAAATGAATCTCCCTCCTTGACCTTCCAGGAGGCGACCCCACCCTCCGTCATGGTTGGACTCATTGCGGGCATGTTGAATGGCGACAACGCGTGTCTCCGTGCAGAGACATGGAAGCCTGGAAAGAGCTACTAGTCAGCTAAAAAGCCTTAATAAGGATAAATACACGTACGACGCGCAAAGATGCGAGCAACAGATGTGGCCATGGCGAGACGGGAGATGACGGTAGAGGAAGGTCGACAATTTTGCACCACTTGGGTTCGGTAAATCTCGCGACGCCCAAATTGGGACACTCGTCCCCCAAAACGTTTATACCCGTTTGGCCGCCCTCCTCTGCTCCTTTCGTTCATCACGTCCGTTCAAAAAAAGGAATAAAAAATTCTTATGTCTGACTGTGTGCTTCCTGGACAGCCTATCCCACTTCCTAAGGGCCCTGTTCCTCGTCTCGGTCGTGGTATATACACCAGAGACGGCCAGGTGCGGGCCGGCCTGATTGGCTCTCCTCAGTACGATGGCTCTGTCGGTCTTTTCTCTTACTGTCAATACTTCGGTTCACCCAACGATGGCTCGCTCTGTTCTCTCCTGCAGACTTTAACAATTTCTCGCGTCAAACCGCATCCACCAACCCCAAACTCGATAGTGCTCGGATCAGTGACTCGGTTATCCCCCATTCAAGCGCTGTTATCAATATCAGTCGTGGATGGCGTTCCTTTACCTGTAGGAGAAGAGTTTACGGGAGTTATACGTGTTCAGGATGTGAGAGCCACAGAAAAAGATAAGGTTAAGATCTCCGATTGTTTTCGTGGTTCGTTGTCTGTTGCTTAGCATCGGTCGGGGAACTAAATTAAGAGATTCACAGGTGGGGACGTCGTTCGAGGGCAGGTGGTAAGTAAATCCGGGCTTACGCCCTCTTGCTTTGCTGACATTCGGCCAGATATCGCTCGGAGATGCGCGCAGTTATTTTATCACCACTGCTCGTAACGACCGTAAGTCCTATTCCTGATTTACACTGTTGCCTTTATATTGATCTCATCTTGCTATCAGTCGGGGTAATCTTCGCCACTAGTGCAGGTAAGCCATCTATACATCTTGATTCTGGTCCCATTCAAACATTCGGTTATAGCTGGTGCGACGCTGGAGCCCGTTTCCTGGATTTCAATGCGATGCACAAAGACTGGTCAACTTGAAAAGAGAAAGTGCGCGAAGCCGGATGGTCTATAATCCTACTTGTATCGATTCCTTGTTCTCCTTTCTGGTCTAAGGGAATGATTTAGAAAAACGTTGTCGAGTGTTCGCCCGTAATAGACCCTCAACATGATCCTTATGTCCATGAGAATAATGTGGACCAGTGTGTATGACTTTCAGGTCCACGAGGATATTGTGGACTAATGCAAGATTCGACGTGTAGAGTGGAAAGAAAGTTAAGAAACGTCCTAGAACGGGGAGGATCTCGGATAGATGGTGGAGATGGCTGTAGCGAGATGGCTGTAGACAATCTGTAGATGGTCAAAGTGTCAGCAGCCCAACAACGACCCGCTTTGAAAGGATGCAACGAGAGCCTTTCTTGGTGTGTGACAGGGTGACTGTCGCTGTGACACAAATCCGCTTTTGGAAATTACATTTGCGGTTACCACAGCTTGCCTTCTACGAGCAACTCCTCACCTCGGTTCTCTCCTCGAGTCTAGCTGCAGTGCCCGGAAGCACTGACGCATACAAAATGGACGATTCCTCGACCGACTGGCGCGACAAGTACAATGAGGTAAGGGTGCTTGATTGTCGATGTGTTCGTATTCTTATCCGAACGTTCTCCCTTACCTCTCCACCTCGCTCTCTCTTACCTCTCCCAACCCTCAATTCACAATGTATTGACGAAATCACTATACAAGATGGCCGATATGCTTGCAGAGACAAGGGCTGAATTGGACGATTTTCATGGCGCCAGTAAGGAATTGGAGGCAGAACTTGAGAATGAGCTTGCGAGGACAGAGAAGGCACAGCAGGACTTGAAGATCAAGGTGGCCAAAGCTGAGGCGGAGCGAGATGAATGGAAGGTGCGTCCCTGGTAGTGTTGAGCTATTCGACTACTAATCGCTATTATTTAGAACAAATTCATGTCGCTTCAAACTAATCACAATACGACGACCACGTCTCTGCAACGCGAGCTCGATAAGCTACGCCAGGATCATCAGCAGATTAAAGTGCAGCTCCGGGAGCTCGAAATGGGAAATGACGACTTGGAGCGGACAGAACGAGCAGTGTCGTCGAGTCTTGCGGATGCGGAGTCCAAGTATTCTCGGGCTCTTGAAGAAAAGATTCTTTTGGAACACGAGCTACTGGATAAAGCAAACTGTGAGGAGCAGTGCCAACGTTTCAAGGATGAACTGCGAGGTGTGTAATTCGTTTATGCCCTAGTCAGTATCCTCTAATCACATGACAGATGCTAATGCGGAAATATCTGCACTCAAGGACCAACTCTTGGCTGCAGCTACTGCATCTCCAGACTCGTCGGCCTCGTCTATTCATTCTTCCCATTCCTCCGAGTCGTCAACCCATCATACTCCCACCATCTCAAACGACGATCTTCTCAATACTCCCCCTCCTGCTGATCTGCAGCTGTCAGATCTTGACCCTAGCACGGATAGTTTACTTTCTGATGACGAGGAGGCTACTCCAAGAAAGCCTACACCGTCACGGACTACCGGCCAATCCATACTCCTTCAACGGGCTGGTCTCTCAACGCCACCGAAGGGTATCCCAAGATCCTCCTCAATCCCATCTCCTTATTCGTCAACACCCAGAACACCCCAGAACCGTCCGTCACCTGTCACGCGTAAACCATCCGTGGCCAGCACGACTTCGAAGAGCAAAGGCGTCCAAATGGTTTCGGAAATGCGCGCCAGAGTCAAGACTTTGGAACAGAAGATCCACACTCGTGTTCCACGTTTGCGCATGGGTAGTAATGCACCTCGTCCGAACGGTACACCTACCCCCTCCGCGATACCCTCTCCGCCATTCAATAAGTCTATATTGGCGAGATCCAGCTGGGAGAATCCGTTATCACGCAAAAGCTCTGAATCAAAACGAAGCCAGGACAGCGATAAGGAGAAGGACAAGAAGAGTGCAGACTCGACGGGCTGGGTTCTCATTATGGAGGACTCTCCATCACCGAGGAAAGAAGACACAGACCGACGACGTTTGTCCAGCCCTTCGAGGTCAACTTCCCAACGCGGCGTGGCGTCCACGTCGTCTTCCCCTACTTCTGCTCTAGCAAACTTTCGTCTACTTCTACTTTCGCAGCATCTGGTATCAAGCGTCCCCAATCCAGATTGTCTGCCACGACCTCGTCCACGTGGAGTTCATCCACCATATCCCGACCGTCGACCCCCACATTCCTTCCACTTCCTTCTAACGGCTCGTATTCAGGGCTTCCGGGCCAGAAACGCTCCACTGGCCCTGCTTCCACTTCCTTTATCCAGCCTAAACGCTCATCTCTAGGCTCAAGTACTGCCGCTATGCCCCCACCTTCCGATGTTCCCAGACCACGACCTGCGTCCGGCAGTGCTAAGAGTCCCAGGGAGGTTGCCAAAGCTCTACCCAGTCTACCATCAGGCCTTCCGTTGAACGTTACGATGCGGAGCTCGTCTAGATTACCGACGACCTCAAGCTCGACCTCACTAGCTCAAAGTCGTATTGGGCGACCGAGTGGAGGCAGCGGCGGTGCTCTTCCAAGACGGGGAAGCGACGCAGCAGACCCGAATCTAACGATCAACAACCTGCGACCGCGGTCGGGGAGCTCTGCTGGGACGTATGGAAGGAGTGTAACTTGATGTGTTTTTTTTGGCTATATTACTCACAAGAACTATCTTATTTTTTTCTCCCACCAACTGTATTTTTGCCGACGATCTTTACTTATTTTTCTCTTTCCTACACGTCCGGTAGTACCCGCTAACATTCTATAATTCGTGTGTTCGCACTACGGAACGACGATACTCTTAGAGTACTTTTACTATTAGAGGACAATGTAATGATTATTATTGTGACGTAAGGACAAACTGACTCTTTCGTTTTGACCACCATGTCGTCGGAGGCGTCCAGCTCAAGTGCGGTTCCCGAACGGTCGCTAAACCGACAAGTCGTGCTCGATGAGGACGAATACACGGCTGCGCTGTCCCATATCATTGCACGCGACTTCTTTCCTTCACTTGTTCACTTGGATGCGACCAATGGATACTTGGATGCTCTAGACAGTCCGGGATCCCCACCTCATCTCCGCCTCTGTGCGCCGCATTGAGCAGCTCAATGAGACGCCTATCCATGGCCCTCGTTCGCATGTCATTCCCATGGCCACGCCGATGGAGACACCCTATGTATCTGGCGGGCGCCCATTCGATACCCCCATGTCCGTGCGCGATCAGCCTCCCCTGAAGCGCGCGCGCTACGACGACTCGCTCAGCCTCGATTCGTTCCAGGCGCGCTACACCTCGGAAGACAATTCCAGCTTTACGGAGATTCTGGACAGCGAGAACCAGGCGCGCAAGGAAAAGTGGGGATGGGCGTGGGATGCACAAAGGAGGGTGGCGGATAAGAATTTGCTGGTTGCGGCTTCGAGAGAGCAGATGTTGCTGGAGGGTCCATCGGGGAGCGGCGCGCGGCCAGGTGTGAGGGAGAGGATCTTGATCGAGCCTGCGACTGTCGCTGGCTTTATATGCGACAGTGCTCCTGCCGACGAAGAGGATGAAAAGGGCAAAGGTAAAGAGAAGGCTCTCGCGGTAGTATGGAAGAAGAAAGCAGACGAGGAGGAAGAAACGGATGTAATGGCGCCTCTCAAAGAGCCTCGCCACGCAGGCATGGATGGGTGGAAATTCAAGGTATTTATTCGTTTTCTAGATTTCAGAATCACACTGAACCTTACGACTAGGCTCGTAATGCTTTAATGTTCCCTCCGGATGCAGACGAAACACCCTACTACAAACCACCGACTGTTGACACTAAATCGGCCGATGTCAAGGTTATTAAATACAACAGCACGCGGCTGTCTGAACAGGATGACAGGCCGCAACAATTGTCTGCTCCTCCGAGTCCTACTCGAAGTAGAATTGACGCTGCTATTCAAGGCACTCCTTGTAGGTTAATTCACGGTCCTGTTTTCAACTTTATTAACTGTTAGACGTAGATCATCCTCGGTCGCCCGGAAGCAACAAGTTCAAACTGGTTCCCAACCTACCCTCTCCTACAGCGTCTGAGCTTGGACCGACGGCTGTTAAAGAGCTCATGACATGGGGAACACTGAATGCTACGCCTCGGATCATTTCTCAGAGTGAGGACGCGGATCTGCCGCCCCGAGCACGCCTTTCCACCTCCCTGCGCCTTCGAAACGAGAGCGGATATCGCACAAGCTTTCTAACAATGCTTCTAAAAGCTTGCGGGCGAAAGCCACGCTCTTGGGTGTCCGAACTCCTGGTCTGACACCAATGCCAGGACGGAAAGGATCGATGCCACCTCCGTCGTGGACACCGAGACGATCAGAGGCTGCAGGGAATCTTACACCAGCTGCTAAGAGGTTGTTGGACAGGACAACGATGGGTGCTCTCGCGTCGAGGAGAGCAGAGGCGATGGAAAGGACATCCGGCTGGGCAACATCACAGCCAAAGGAGAGAGACATGAAGAGAATTCGGTGGACACCGACACCGGGAATGTAGTACAACAGACTATGATTGATTTCGATAAGTCTATACTAGTTTTGAACGTTTTGTCTTTGGCTCAGTCTCGGGGTCGTCCTGCGGCGGTGGTGATGCTGCACGTTTCTTGTCGGTTGAAGAAGCTGCTGGTGTGGCGGGTTTTGCCTTCTTCTTTACAACCACTCCCTTGAGAGCCTTTTTCTGGTCCTTCTTCACAACAGGCGGCGGTTTTGGCTTTTGCGCGGCAGGCTGCGATGAAGCTATTACTGGCGGAGGATTCGTAGACCGTGCAGCAACAGCCCTGTTAGAGTCGATAAGGGCACCGGCGAAACGAGGGACAAGACGTACTCTTTGAATCCCTTGACCTCTTCTCCATCCTGTTCCTTTCTCAGCTTCTCCTCGGCCAGCTCCTTCTCGCGTATAGAATCAAGAAACATGATTTCATCCTCTTCCAATGCCCGGAATTGATTGGCTGTGCATTATTAGAATAGCGCAGCGGGCAGGAGACGGGACGGGGCTTTACCTAGCTTAGTTTTTTCCTCATACTCCTCTTGTTTCGCAATCTACGGCCAATGAATACCGCGGGACAGCAGGAGGGTAAAAAAAGTCATACTCTGTTCGCAGCGAGTTTCTAACCGCCCAACGGAACCACCAAATGGAAAGTAAATACATGACAGTCACAATTAAGCAAAGCGTACACACTTCCGCTAGACTACGGCCATCGTAGGCCTCGTCGACCTGCTTTGGAGGCTCCTGTCCAAGTCTAGATGTATGTCAGAGCGGTAACTATGCTGCCGACGGGGGTCGTGTGCACCTGGCATAGGCGGCGCGCCACTGCTCGTCCCGACGGGACTTTGCAGATTCGACGTCGTCCTGCGAAACAAAGCGAGAGCCGATGGCGCCTGAAGACAGCGAAGGAATAGCAGCCTCTTCCATACTGCTGCGTAGTCGTGGTAAGAGGTTGATCGGTCAAATCGGGGTAGTTGCCAAAAAGAGTCCGTATATCATTCTGGTTTTGCCTTCTTTACTTCATGACCGCATGAGTTCGCCTCCTCGTCCTCCGTCAGCGTCGACGACGACGAGCCTGAATCCGAACGCCAGCCTACGCAGCCACTATCGCCCGCCGCCAACCATCTCGACCGTCGTCACTATCCCTCGTACGTTTCGTCTGCGGTCTCGCACCGTAACTGGCTGATCTTGTCCTTAGCATGGGCGAAGGATGAACCCCCGTCACCGACAGAGCAGCCCTCCTCGCTCGCGGATTTCCATTCAGAGTCCAGGCCCTCCGTCATCGGCTCTCTACAGTCCTCCAATTCCCCGCCGAGCCGCTGGTGGCCGTTCACACTTCCACGACCAAGAGATTATCTTACTGCAGACTTTGACGACTATGCAAAAACAGAAAAGAAACCGCAGCATTCCTTCAAAGATCGCTCCATGTCGTGGCTGCCCTCCTCCGCCGCAGGGACATGGAAGGAGAAACCGGCCGAATCATCAGAGCAGGCGCGACGGCGCGACTGGGGACTCCAGATCTCGCTTCCTACTCCGTCCGTGGCCCCATTCACGCTTGCCCAGAACCCCACTCCCGGATGGGAATCTCCCTGGACCGCTAGAGTAGCCGCACAGGGTCCCACACGGCAAGATGGCTTCGACTTTGGCGACTTTGAACATGTCTCGTCATCCTCCAGTAGTAAGGAGACACCATGGCGTAGCCGCAAGAAACGGCTACGCACATTCATTCTATCCAACACATATGTTCCACTGGTGAGTGGAGGGCTTGGCCCGCAGCGGTGTCTGTCTCTCATCATCATGATCCGTAGCTATTCCGGTTCATAAACATCACCTTTACCGCGGCTGCTCTTGGCGTAGCTATCCAAGTCCGGCAGCAAGAAAAGGAGAATGGCATAATGGGCGCAGTTGGCAGCTCCCCGTGAGTTCCGTCCATTGATCCCGACATCGCCTCAGACCTGATGTCTATTGCAGCACTCTCATTATCATTTTTTCCCCTTTGACCCTTCTGCACGTCCTCTATGCAATATATGTGAGGATGTTTTACTTCGCATTTGTCTCGGGAGGCTAACCATCCGCAGCTGGAATACTTCGGACGCCCGCTTGGGCTGTGGCGTACGTCTGCCAAGCTGGCACATACGCTATTTGACGTGCTCTTCATCTGCATGTGGTCGTCTGCCCTGTCGCTGTGCTTTGACAACTACTTCACGTCGCTCGTTCCTTGCGCTTCGGAGTCTACGACTTCGTGGTACAATGAGCTACCTCGGCCTGCCAGTAATCTACCGACAGTCGAGGGCAGCATCGGCGACACCATATGCGACAGCCAGGTGGCCCTCATAAGCCTAGTTTGTGTTGGACTGCTGATGTATTGCACAAACCTGGTGATCAGTCTTTTCCGAATATTCGAAAAGGTGAAGTATCATCCTACATCAGCTGGCCTGAGGGTACCCTAGCAGCCGACGTGTCACGTCGTCCTCTGTATCTTATGTACCAGACATCCTATATCGCAGCACATGTAGATCATCGCAACCTATCCACTATGAACGTTCTTATTATTTACTTAACTTATTATCCATTGTATCGTACCATGGACATCCGTCTTCATCTACCAGAACGCCGTTCTCGCGCGTTCTACTTCCACTCGTTTCTGGTCAACTTCTACTGTACTTATAAATATGTAGAACAATGCAATTTAAGATGAAACGACCTCTATCGATTCCTCTAGTGGCGGGCCTTGGTCGACATTGGAATGGTCAGTGCCAACGACGACAAATCCAATAAATACAAGCAGTGCTCCGAGAATCACCTGAAGCTGAACGAGGTTCCCTAGCGCAAAGTCTCCCAACACAGCAAAAGGAATAGTGAGGCTGAGCCCGATCGTCACGACGAGTGGCGTCGTCTTAAGCATAGCCAGCACATATAAAAAGTCACTAGACCAAGTGATGAACATCTAGTGGCTGACTTGAGTCTGCGGCGTAGCTAAAGATAACACCGCCACATACATTGATCAGGAGCGCCGCAACCACCTTGCCCGTACTCGGCAGCTCCAGCGTTTCGGCGCCTATAACGTGCAGGAAAACACCGATCGGCCAACACGCGAGAATGTTGAAGAGCCCAACGAATCCGAAGAAGAGCTGCATGTCGATGCGGCTCTCCGCTTTGATCTGGACTTTGAGCAGAATGACATAAAGCGCGTAGAATACGGCCGATATAAGAGCGAGGAAGTCGCCGAAGAGCGGGTGCATCGTCGAGGCATCGACCAGTGCGGGCTCAGTGGACGTGGAGGACGAGTCCGAAAGCGACACGAGAAGGACACCGATGAAACTGTCGAGAAACTTTGAGTATATTCACAAAACTGCCGTTCCCTGGAGAAGCTTTTCACCTTATTAAGACCGCTATGAACTTGGTTCCAGTGAGCTGCTCGACCCGAAATACGCGCCCTATTCCCAGAGTGAAGAAACCTATCAGCGGCGAAGATGTCAGACTCGGCTCGATGCATTGGAAGAAAGTAGCGTACCACTCATGCTCGACAAAATGGTCGCACTCGCCACACTTGTGTAGTTCAGTGATGCGTTTACCGTCCAGTTGGCAATGAACCTGTAACAGGTTCGAGGCAAGTTCGTCTAAACGAAATCATCTGCTACTGACCACAGAAGACAAAACCACGATGCTAAACGCGCCGTTTCACGCATTGTGAGAGGAACGTCCGGACCGCTCTGCTGACAGACAACAAGTTAACAATCCGTAGAACAGCCTGTATGAGCAAACCCTACTAGATGAGGAGTATCATGATGTATACTGCTATCTTGGGGTAATTCTTGATAGCCTTCGCCTTTGAAGTAATTCAGAACTGAGCAACTGCATGCATGTATTTAGGAGCTTACGAATTGAGAAACCTTGACGGGCGCGTCGCTTCCATGTGAGCCTTATAATGACCGGAATGAGATAAAACGCGAAAGCGCTCGTGTTCAAGTAGGTCACGCTATCGAGGCATGATAATGAGCCGATCTGACGCCATCGCAGGTTCGTCACGCTTACAGAAAGGGTTTCTCATAGCCAGCGTCGAACATGTCCTAAATGCCCCGTTCAGATTCACCTCGAGTTGTTGAACAGGATAGTCAATCACCTGCGTAATGAAATTGGAAGACGTCCATAGTACGACGACGACCAGTAAGAGAGCAATTCCGACGATGTAGTCTCTCTTCCGAAATATGTTGTCCTGCGAGATGAGCTTTAACCGAGTGCTGGAACGACTCCGGGCTCGATTAAGAAGAGAATCACGTTGAGGGGAGGTCTCCATATCAAGTAAGCAGGAAGTGCGCTGGCCGTGAGGCAGAATGAGCGCGTTGTGGTGGTCGAGCACAGAGATAGCAGTTAACCGAGGATGCCATATTAGTACTGATCGGTGCCTTGAAGTCCCTCTGCCTCAAACTACTCAATCGTATAACTGAAAGAGAGAGTAATCACTGCACAGAATGGTTAGAAATCCCAAGACTGTCTTTTTCTTTTCTTCTTCTGAAATACCTCAAGCCCAAGGAAATCAGGAAAAAATCTACAGCCAGACATGCGCATTCCGCAAAAGTCCAACGCGCGCAAAAAGTTGGTTATCCATTCCGATGGTCAATCACTATCAGTAATACTCCCTACAGGACGAAACAACGCCAACAACCTCTCCGAGTCAACCGCTTCCCCAGACAGCAGACTCAAAACGCGCGAAACACGAAGCCCTCATGCAACGTGAGTGTGATCATCACAGATACAACCCGCCACTCCAGATTAACGATCCCCTCACAGGCATAGACGACTCCCGTGCGCCGTATTCCAAGTCCCACGCCCGACGGGTGAAGCGCAAATCAAGAGAACAACTCGCTGGCGGCATGAACGATCTCGAATCCGTTCTACACACATTAGCAGCAGACGATCCGGCCATAGTTGATCCAAAAACCAGTCCACCGGATTCCAAGCCCAAGACAAAACAAATCGGAGAGGGCAAGGGCGCGACACTGAGCGAAAAGCAACGAAAGAAACAGTTGTACGTCGGTCATGATAAACCTCGCGTCTGCCCGTCTAACCCTACGCCCAGAGCATTAGAGCGTCTGCGCCATCCACTTATACTCTCAAACCCTCAATTCGCTGTAAACCCTTTCGAGACTATCCGAACACATGCTCGAAATACATTATTAAAGCATTCTGTGGATAGCTCAGATGCTCAATAAATTTCTCTCATCACGCGTATGCCTTCTGAATGCAATCTTTCGAGTCCATAAACAAAAGCGATGATGAGGAATTGGGTATCCAAACGTGCATTGTGCCGGGTTTATGAATCTACAGATTAAGGAAAGATGGTATTTATACTTGAGCGAAGGAAACGCGAAAAGAAAGATTAACATGGGCCCACATTTCAGTCGTCCTCGATACCAGCACTCCAGACGGTGCTACCACTGCCACTACCTCCAGCACTTCTCCGACTGCGTCGACCAGCGCTGCGAGGCTGGATTTCAGTGAATCCACTTCCCGATCCACGGGCAAGCTCGGCACTGAGCGTCCTCTCATGCGCATCCAACGCAGCAAGAGTATTCTGAGCTTCTGCGTGCTCCAATGCCTCGCGGGTGAGGTTAGGTGAAGCCTCGCCGCCTAGAACCGGACTCTTGCCACCCAGAGAAGGCGTGGAGTGAATGGACAAGGTGTCTGAATTATTGTCGGTTGGAACGGAACGCGATCCAAATAATGAGAAGCGGCGACTCGTGGCAGTCGACGGGGAAGAAGGCCCAGGCGAAGAAAGCGATTTCTGCACAGGTGGAGGGAGCTGCGGGGATTGCTGTTGCGGAAGCCCCATCAGTTTCAAAGTCGCGTTGAGGCGCTCCCTTTCGCGCCGGTCCTCGTCGTCTTCCTGCGTCTCTAATTTACGCGCGCCCGTCACTGGGCTAGCACCCGGAGTGAGCGTCAGCGGCCGTAGGCTGGGTTCAGGTTTCTTCTCTGCGCCGGAGAACAGATTAAAGCCTCTCCAGTCGAACGACATGGATCGCCTCTGGGCTTTAGGTGGAGGCGCAGGCGCACCAAGTGTGGGAGTGGTGCTGCCAACCGGAGTTGGCGGGGATTTCAAAGTGTTCGCTACAGACTGTGAGCGTCCTTTCGTCTTTGATTTGGGATGTGCGGTAGAAGGGGTCTCTGGCTGCTTTTCGTAATCAGCGGCCAGAACATGTTCAAAGCCTTCCTGCGAGATAATACGATCAATGATCTTGGACGCATAAAGCGAGAGCGCCTTGTTGGCATCCTTGAGAGCCTTGACCTCTGTGCGTAGAGCATCAAGATCGCTCGATGACGCGCTAGGTTCAATGCCGTCGATAACACCACCCTTCCTGTCGGAATCCTTCTTCGACTTGGGTTTAGTCTGTGGATCGCGGTCGTCAATCGAGTTACCCTCCAGGATGTCCTTGTTCTCCGCCCGACCCAATTCAGCGGCTAGATCAAGTCCAGGACCAGTAATAGGCAGGTCCGCAAGTGACTCTCCCCGAGGACCATTGCCCGGAGAAAGAGAACCACCACGATTACGTCCGTGTCGTTTCCGACCAGGATGTGACGAGATGGAGTCTGAATCTTGAGGTTCTAACGAACTTTCAAGCTCCTGGCCTAGAGTGCCTTCGGGAACTTCCTCGTCGACTCTCTCCAATGTGCTTCTCGTAGTGCTACGAAGACTGCCTGCCTCGGCACTGTCGTTGTCTTCTTCCTCGTCGCTCGAACCACCGCCGACTTGTCTGTTTATATCGAAGCGACCGCTCAAAGTCCTTTCGCGAAGAAGAATCATGTAGCTCTCGTTTTCTTCTTGTAATTCATGATTGACGCGTTTAAGGTCAACTAGTTGAGTTTGGAGCAACACCAGCGTGCTCTGGAGAGAGGAATATGATGTGGAGAGGGTAGAGAGTTCTAGCCTGAGAGAAGTCATCTCTGCGGGCTCCTGGTCCGGATCATTCAAGTCCTGTTTCGGCGTCTGTGGACGACTGGCCGAATTCGAATCCTCCCCTACGTCTGTGACTGATTCTGCGATGGACGCAACATCTGAGATTGAAACGGAGGGCTCAGGCTGCCTTCTGGCCTGGGAAAGGGACTGAATGCGTGACTTGAGGTGCTGCTCATTGTCATAGAACGCCTGGCGTTCAGCTTCGAAAGTAGTGGTCTGTATATAGTCATAAGGACGCGCAGGACTAAGCTTTCATAGTTGACGAACCTGTTCATTATATCTCCTTTGGAGATCTCTCTTCTCCTTTTCTAACTCGCGAACCTGGGCTCTAAGTTTCTCTGAAATGTCTATTCGTTGAGCCAGCTCCATCTCTGAGCGACTCTGCTCGGCGTAGAGGTCATTGAGACGTGATTCTGCCGCATTGAGAGCAGACGTAAGCTGGTCGTTCTCTGCGCCGAGCGTGGCGACGAGCTGGTCCCTGTCTTGTACTTGGACAAGAAGCTAGGCACAGAAGGCATTTAGGAAAGTGTTAAGGTTAATGAAGCTAAGACGCACTTGCTCCTTCTGCTCCGTCTCTTGCTTAAGTTGGTCGGAGAGATCAGTTTGACCCTCGGAGGGGCTGGGCGACTGCGATGGACCTTTGATGGACGCTCGACGGGCAGTTGGCTTTAGAGAGGAGGAGACCCGGGGCGACACTGCTGAGCGAGCAGTGGCACCTCTAGAAATCGAAGGCGCTGGGGGCGACGGCCCCGATGCTGCAGCGGCGGGCACACGCCGGGTGGCAGGTCGCGCAGGCGCGGCCGTTGTCATGATGGAAATAGGCGAATACTGGGTATATGCACAGGAGAATGGTGTCGTTAATAATGGCGCGTACAAGGGCGGGGTTGCATGCAGTCCGGCAACGGTCGCCCTTGACAATACCAGAACAGAAGTGAGCGTGCCACGTGCTTACCCAATGGCAAGTGCATTCCTGCATCAAATACCCGCTGAAACACTCCAGGTCGTATGTAGCTAGACTAGTGCGCGTATACGAGCGCTCTTACTCACATCCATTCCAGCTTCTGGCGTCACTGGCACCGCGTCCAAGTACAGAAAACGACGCGCTCGCATCATTGTTCACTCGTGGTGATGTTGTCGAACTGCAGGGACCTCCTGGCGCGGCAATATCCCATTTTCTCTATCATTCCATCATATCTTGTATATTGCCCACCACCTATCAGTCTCACTTGCTGGGCGGCGGGGGCAAGGCTGCGTTCCTCTACGCCACTGATCACGTCTTTGATCTTGACCGCTTCAAGCGTTTGATGCACTCTCGCCTCAGTCCGCTACTCCAATCACTCGGAGTGCCCCCGCATCACTTGGAGATCATAACGGATCTATCTATGAAAAGATTTCACGTCTTTCATCCCAATTCATCATCCCAACTAGCGGCCTCCCTTCTCTTACTCCCGTCGTACACAGCGTCGCATCTGCCTAACACAGAGATGGGCATCATCGCCGTGGACTCCCTGAGCGCGTTCTACTGGACAGATCGTTTTGCAATTGAACAAGCCCGCTCCCAACCCAGGTCATCTCCGTCGCATGTTTCCGTGTTCCCATTATACAACATTGCCTCCGCGCTCGAGAAGATTAGGATGTCCTTCTATCCCCTTATTCTCTTAACCAATTGGGGTCTCGATGTTGTTCACTCGTCTGCGCAATCCCCCTCATTTCCAATGTACAAACAACATCTCCATCCCTTCCCTACCCCATTCGATGAGAAAAATAGTACCGCGGACAAAGCAACGGTCACATCGCCTCTAACTTTGACCGTTCATATAACTTTCTTTCCTGTGTCGAGACACACAAATATAGGGTACAACGTCTCTATTACTCCCTCGACGGGTCAAGAACCGACAGCACAGGTCGACTGTCTCGTGCGGAGACTTGAACATGCTCCAGAACGCATCTGTTTACAGGTCAAACACGGCAATATCCAGGTTGAGAGATAGATCGTTCGGCAATTTGTATCATGTACTTATTCGTCTGTACATACAACATATTCATCATTTGGAGATGGCCGAACAACCCAGCTTGTCGTGTCAGTGATACTCTGGAACCGCGCTCTCGAGTATCAAACTTTGAAATGACTTGGCGTGGTGGTAACATACAACGAACTATTGCGCGGAGAACGAAAGCTGAACATTGTATTGGATACAGGTGGTTCCGACAACATGTAAGTAGTAAATAAGTAAATAGGTAGGTACTGATACAGATACAGTGAATAACAATATTAACAAATACTTAGCTCGAAATGGTGTAGGGTTTAATGTAAAGATTAGTATGTGTGGTAGCGGTAGGCTGTAATGGGTCCGCGGCAAGAAAGAATAATGATAATCGCGCATTTACCGTGCAAGTCCATAAATCAGGTCAAGCTCGGTTTGAAATTGGGTCTCGACGGCCTTGCGACGGATGTTCCCTTTTGTTGCTGTACGGGGAAGAGTTTGTCGGGGGACAACGACGATGAAGTTTGTGGATGTAATCCGCTCGTGAAGATAGCGGCGGGAATGGAAGTGTCGCGTTTTCCGAATGATCTCCTTCTTCAGTTTTGTATCGTCAACGTCACCTGAAGACTCGACGAAAAGAACTGGTGAAGGACGGCCAGTTCCGACGACGATACAATCTGAGATGAGGCTACCGCACGTGGAGCGAACATTATCCTCGATGGCTCTACAAGAATGGTTAGACGGTGAAAATTTAGCGAATGGCAACGTGACTAACTTCGTATCACATCGTAAGCTGTTTTCCGACTTAATCCAGTCGTCGTCCCGTCCACAGGACACCAAAGCACCGGGAGCAACCTCTTGAAAGAGGTCACCGGTGTGGAAATGGCCGTCGGAGCCACGGAGAGAAGGGTGGGGACAATCCTTCGAGTCTGACCGGATGATGAACTCCAACATCCTCGCCGTCGATTGGTGGCCAGCCTCAGCCTCTTCGCTAGATGCTATAGGCACAAAGTCGTAGGAAGTCCCTTCTAACGGCTTGAAGAACCGATATTCTGGATCACAACCCACAGAGGTGACGAGAGTTGCGCCGCATTCTGTGCTTCCGAAAAGATTCTGTCATTATGTTAGTTAGGTCATACCGGGAACGTGGACGAACACACCTTCAGCGGAACGTTGTTGCCGTACGCCCATTCTTCTTCCTCTCGGGGTAGAGGCATGCCGGTGAAGAGTGCCTCATCGAGGCCGACAAGTACAGACAAAAACTTGGGGTCCTTTTGCGCAGAGCGGATCTGCATCGCTAGGAACGCTGCAAACTGTCTTAACCGGTTGAGTCCACATCTGTGAACCATGTCCACCAACTCGGCTGAAGAAAACGCGATTATCGAGGGCTGGATGACACAAGACCCGTGTTCAAGAACCCCAAGAAGCACTGAAGCCAATATTAGCACACACGCGTGGCTTCTGGCAGGATGGATGATAAACATACTGAATGATTGGCCTATATGGCACATGCTTCCCCTGCGGACACGTTTAGAGAGCTGAACGTCGATCACAAATTACACTTACATCCACGTTGTAACGTCTGGCTGCGTCGGACGGCAGGGCACCGAGAGCTGACGCGACTTATCGACACTAGCGTCCAGCCACTGATAGGTACACGGTACAAGCTTGGGGCTTCCCGACGTGGAACCGCTGGTATGGAAAATCATGGCAATATCGTCCAGCGTGGTCTGTGGCATTAGAGGTAACGGCCCTTCCGAAAACGATGGGTCCACGGCTTTAATGAAAGGATGTATGGGAAGTGTAGCCTTGTCCAAGGCGTCCTTGAAAGAAGAATCGAAGATAAGAGCCTTGGCGTCGGCGCGGTGGAGTAATTCAAAGATTACGTCCGGGTTGGGAAGGCGTAGGCTGAACATCTGAGGGATATAGCCTGCTCTAGATATGCCATATATGTGAAGAACGTCTATGTAGGTAAAGCCGCCAATCCTATGAGCACGCTCAGTCAAGCTCGAATGAACTTCGAAAGCATACTGCGTACCATAGTCCAATCACCGATCGTTGAGGTATCGACGATAATGTATCGGCCCAGTATCTGGCGTAGGTATCCACGTCGCGTTGGAACTGGCGATATGTGATGATGTTCCACTCGCGCACTTCATTCGTAGATGGGTCAAGGGAGGGTGTTCGAAAGACAGGACGGTCAGAGTAAAGGGTTGAGCTTGTCTCGAGGACAGAGAGATGGGTACTAGGCATAGGTTATTAGGGATACCGAAACTTGGTGAGACATCTGGGATGAGTACATGCCTCTATATATACAGTAGTCCACGGAGGATGTGCAGCGAAAAGTCTGCCTGACTCGGAAGCGGAACCCTGCCCGGATTAGGTGAAGGTACTTCGTTGTTAGGCCTAGGTGGAGGTTTTGAATAGCCTTGCCTCCGAAACTCAGTATGAAACAGAGGTGCCTGACCAGGATTAATCAAAGCGCCCGGGGAATGCTATTCCAGAGAGCATTGACGCCGTCACGTATCATGTAAGAACACCGGAAGTCTGACGCGCCAGATCCTAACCACGGCAGAAATTGAGTTCCAAAACTGACTCATTCAGAGGCAATGTAGGTTTGACCCATTTAGAACAAGTCCTCTTGGGCTGATTGTATCAGCACGTCCGAGCTGCCAGTACAATGCTGGCGATAAGAAGACGCAAGGCCGAACTGATAGCAAATCATCGACGATGTCCACCGCGCATCAGGCCCAGAGAGAGAAACATGTAAGAAAGAGATCAGAGTTAAGCCAGACCAGCTTACGTTCATGCTCCTCTCTTCACGGACATGAAGAAAAACGCGTCAACACGTGACGCGAAGCAGTGCACCCATCAAAGTACTTCGCATCAGTTTTGTGAATCAGTTGACAGTGACATTGAGTCGATGTCCTTTTCCGAAATACCTGATTCATTCCGATTCTCCTGTGGCGCGCATGCGCATGGTTCAACTGCAGCCCGCCCGCTCCGATGATGTCGAAGGGATGTTTTTCACTGCCTTTTGTGTCATACTGACTTGCCGCGACATACTGGAATGCAAAGGCTATCCATCCAAATTTCCATTTCCCTGTTATAACGCTTTAGCGAGGGTGTAGTGTTTGGTAGTGCCCGAGAAAGGAGTACTCCGAGATACGCTGTACTGGACATACATAACGCATTGTTCTCCGCTCGGTTGTGTCTGTGTGGGGTCCGCCGCCATGTTGGCTTGTAATTGCATACGGGCCGTGGTGAAATAGCGGCGACCCACAAGTCTTTCCTTGCCGCTAAACCTTTTGAGGACCTTGGTGGTTTCCGAGCCTTCCGGCATCATGCAAGTAGGTAGTAACGTACTGTCATAGTTTTCAAACCGCGTCCAATTGATGCGCGCTAGCCAATCGCCACATGGATAGTTCCGCTAAGTCCATAGATCGAGTGGAATGTAGATATTAGCGTAGCGAGTCCTCGCCACATACGCGCTTGATCGTTCCGAGTCGCCGACAAGGTACAGTGGTTGGCTTCAGAGACAATTCAACCCTGCAACACGAGGCGAATGGTGGGCAATGTAAAATGGTCAGCTTCCTCAATGATGAGCGCGCTAGTCTCACGAGAAGCCCGGATATCAAGGGCAGGGATGAATAGTGCTGGAGCATCGATAGCAGCTTTGCCAGTCCCGCCACAGACGATCCTGATCACCCACCAGCAAATATCCATCGGGAACAAGGACAAGCTAAAACCGTAGACACGAGGCGAATATTGATGTAAACGGTGGAGTTCACAGTGATAGGCAACATCGTGTCGCGTAACCTCCGAACACAAGAATGGCCTATATCGATGCCATCCTGTCGTATACTCACAATTTTCCAATTACTAGCGGGTATCACCACTAGAAAGTACTTAGTCTTGAAAGACATAACAATATTTGATCGCGTCCTGACAGATGGCTGGTCCGTGGTCCATCCTCAACAGGCAAAGGCAAACGAGGACGAAGCATCACTGATTGTGCGACATGAAAGATCCATCACATGGCAAGGACATCCGGTGAATACAAACCGATGAGTTACTGATACCAGGTACCGGTGAACAAGCCCTTGAAACTCACGCTACTTATGCGCGCGATCTACGGCGCCACGGTTTGCTAAGGCTGCCAGTGCCAAGTGGATGAACGAACATACTCAGTACGCAGTGCACACCAGGTTGAAGTAGAGATAGAATGCCTAAAATACGACAATCTGTTACGAAAGTTGACTAGCACAGTTCGGTAGGCCGTTCCGTTGACATACCTGAACCACACTCCGGAAGGAAAGGAATGTTAGATCAATGAGGCCGTCGACAGCCTGAAGGCGGGTAAAATAGATGGACGCGAGATGTTTCCTCCTGACATGGAATCGGACAGTCGCAACTTGTGATGCACAGCGAGCAATAAGGAATCCTCTTAGGAGCGACCAGAGTTCAGATCAGACGCGACTGACGGCCGTGAACGTTAGTCGAGACCCGGATGACCCCGTGAGTCACGTGGCCACGACAAAAACTGCAATTTATCCATCGACTTGCCTACTTCAGTCGCAAACTTATTCGGAGGCGGCAGCGGCTTGGGCAACTCCAAGGATCAATGCAAAAAGGCCTCCAACGAGGTAAGTCTCGGAGTAACAAAATTTGAAGGCTTCGTTGTTTGAACTTGCATCCATTTTAGACGTGCGTAGGCACTGATTCGCGGGCCTAAAGCCCATGCTCAAGAGGACTGGTCTCATTGTCGGACCTCTGCTCAAGGTTGTTGCCTCTCGATATTCCCCTTTCCCTCAATGGCACCGCCTTTTCTCGACAGCGGTGTCTCTTCGACGCGCCGACCAGGCCCAGCCGCTCCGTGTTGTCTATCCCCGGGCAGAAATGCTAGCCTCAAAAGGCGACGGCGTCGCGTCGCCGACGGGACAGTCGACGGCCAGTACGGATGTGGCACTTGCATACGCCTCTCTCTCACTATTCATTTCACGCGGATCAGACCTGGAGCAGCTACGAGCTTGCGCCCAAGAGACGCCAGATCTCATGAGGTGTCTTTCGAACCAACTCTGGCCAGGCTGCTTGCAGAAGAAGTAAGCCTGCGTTGTCCACATCAGACTCCCCTTCTCCTCCGTCTCGCGCTCCTCCTAGACTGTCCTATAAAAAAGAATGTGTACGAGTGCGTCGCACATCATCTCTCTATGCAGAAGGAATGGGAAGACGTCCTGTCTGTGTTTTCCATCGCCAAAGAGCAGTCTCAACTCACCATCCGGACGCTAAATTGGTACACGAACGCGTTGATCCAGCTTCGCAAGTACGCTCTCATTCACGACGTTCTTGCAGAGTATTCTTCCGCCAATATCTCCCCGAACAGACGCACATACCACCTCCTCATTGCTGCCTACATCCGCAACAGAGACCTCCACCGCGCCCACCACACTTTGCAGGTCATGGAAGCCAGCGGTATACCTGCCGATCCCTCCACACACGCTACCATTTCCATCCCATATCACAACTTTGGTTCCAACCCCCAGATACAGAACCACACCCTCAGCATACTCGATCAATTGCCGCCTCGTGCGGCCACTTCCATCCTCAACTCTTTGCTAAAGTTACGACTAGAAGGGAACGATATCGTCGGGGCAAAGCGGTTGCTCTCGCGCTACAGAAAGCGCCAGATCCTACCAATCATTTATGCGATTTTGGGTTACCTCCCCCGAATGACACGCATAGTGTGGATACTGGTGTTGAGGCTGATGCTGGAACATATGCCAGAGTCATCAACATGCTGGCCGATCAACGGCGTCTCTCCGATGCTATTGAGCTAGTCGTGGCTATGCCGGGCGTTGCAATTCCATCATCTCCCGACGTGGTAGCCGCTTTGATACATGCCTACTTTTCAACGGGGAATCCGGATGGGGCCATTGGCTTGATTTCCGTTATGTGTGAAGGGAACCATCCTGAACTGTTTCGAGAGCTATCACCGAATGCCCTTAATGCCCAACTTCCTTTCGAGCCGAAAGGCATGCATCCTACCATCCAAGTGTTTAACACTCTTTTTCGAGGTATTCTGTCGACGCATGGACTAGATGGCGTGGCTCCTGTCTTGCGTATCATGTATTTGGAGGCGATAAAACCGAATATGCAAACTTTGACGATTCTGGTTCAGCACCTTGTCAATGTCGAACGGACCCCTCCTCAGGCTCTGTTCCGTATGATTCGCAGGTTCTCCTCCGGCATCAAAGTCGGCCTTCCCACTTTACATCCCATTTTCAGCGCCATGATTCGACATGAAAGGTTTCATCTTTATGGTCGAGGATGGGATAAGACCGCTGTCAAATTCTCGCAGACACGAGTTGAACACTCATCTCCACCAATAGATGACGATCGCATGACCGAAACGACTGCCGTCGATGATTTTGACCCGACGGCTGGTATCCTTCCCACTAGGAAACCTCCGTATCATCGCGGCCTTCGTCCCATCCTTGAAGATCTCTCGTCGTTGAATGTCCGAAGTGATGCCGCCATGTTTGCGCTACGTCTCCAGCGCGATGCCTCCAAGATGGACTTCCAGGCTTCGCAGGATGTCTTCGATACCTTACTTCGGCGGGGGTTTCAGCCGAATGCGTACCATTATAGTGCCATGATGGAGGGATTCACACGCGCTGGCGATCTCGAGTCTGCCAAAGCCTTGTTACAGAACGCACACAGCGCTGGCGTTATGCCAAACGTCGTCATGTACACAATCCTCGTTGTAGGGTATGCTCGACAGGCGAATACCCAAGGAGCAATCGGTGTCTTTAAGCAGATGATTGAAGGTGGTCTTACACCTGACATTGCAGTAATCGACGCTGTTGTCAGCTCTTACTTTGCAGCCGGATCGTACCGGGTCGCGAGGGAGCTGCTCAAGCAGTTGTGGGTGTATATCGCGCCTTTTCCTGGTCACCTTGAAGACGCCTCACTTCGAAACCTCATCGAAGAGTTCAGGTTGCTCAGGGGATCACGAGAGCCGGAATACAGTCCCTCTAAGGAAGCGCGACAACAACTATACCGGACGTTAGAGGAATTGTTAAGGGCGAAGAAGGGTGTACATAAGTCGTAACAAGTAATTGCAAGTTGAAGTTCTGATTTTATTGTAATGGTGACAACTTATTAAGGCTTCTTATGAAAACTTCGCATCGAGCAGACGCAAGGCGTCTCGAACACCCGCTGCTTGGACCTCTCGCATCCTCTTCTGCCCACACCTCAACAACACTTCTTCGGGTACTAACATTGGTGGTGGAGAACGATTAACAACTCCACGATCCTTGCTGGCCTGGCCATGGTCGAGACCAGGGGATGACATACGCTCAGGTGTGATTGAACCTGGGGCTGGCGAAATGACTACTCGGGGACCTGTACACTTTGAGCGTCGTGCTACGACGTCTGCAAGTAGTGTCAAATCAGAGAAAGAAACATTGGGATGCGATTTAAGTTGACGCCATGCGTTATCAGTGGATATCGTCTCCTCTTCAGGAGAGGAGTCTTTGACGGTGGACCGCAGACTGTTTAGGGTATCGTTCTGGGAGCATGGGCAGCCCGCGCATGGCTCTCTAGATGTCGCGGATTGATTGATGGCCGCACAGAACGCTTTCCCGAATGTGTCATTAGCACACGCTGCACAATTCTCCGGATCGCCAGAGCAAGCTGGTGCGGCTGTAGGTAGAGGGGCGACAGGGAAAATGCTCCGTGGATGAGAACTTGTCGGCTTCCGCCGCAGCGGTACGGCCGGTTGGTAGGCAGGGAGGTTGTCAAGGATAGAAGTTGTGGTAGGGGACGCCACATGGATTACTGGACTAGAATCGTCAAACCGCTCCAGTTTGAATGGGGAGTTGGGATCAGCGTCTGTCTGCATTGCTATTTCGCGACAGACGCAAGACGTATCCTCGCTACAGTAGCCACATCCGAAAGTTGGCAGGAATGATTCGAAGGGAGCTTTATCGACGAGTTTAGGGAAGGAGACCTCGGTGTTATGGTCACCATCAGCAGCGGAGAAGGGTGTGTCCGGAGTGTCATTGGACTCGGGCGATGAGACGGACGAGGATGGATACGCCTCGGGAGTTGAGGAATGTTGGAAGGAGGCAGCAAACGTCCTAATCTTTTTCCTCGGATGAGTGGAAGTTGACGCGGGAGATTCGTCACGGGTTCGCTTCTTATTACTCGCAAGCGCGGCATCCCGTTCGGACTCGGTCGTGGCCAGACGCTCCTTCAGCTTTTCGTTCTGCTGGCGTAACTGCTCGTTTTCTTCCTTCAACCGTTTCGCAATATTCTGCAGCGCTACATTGCGTTCAATTTCGCCCTGTTCATAGGACTGGACGCGAGCTTGGAGTTCCGCGAGCTGGGATTGCTTTCTCTCTCGAAAGGCACGCTGAGCAGCCCTATAAGTCAAGTGAGTGCCTGCGCAAGACGAGTTGAAATGTCAATCACCTGTTCTGTACGCGCCGGCCTTTCCCATCAGGCTGATGATGATTGTACAGTCAGTCGACGTGTCAAATGAGGAGGGAAATATCGCACGTCGGTATCATTGTTAACGACGGGAGTCTGGTCTTTTTTGGGCTTTCGACCAGGTTTGGGCTTGGGCTGGATGACCCACTCCTTGGAGGCTGCAGAGTCGATGGTCAGAGTCGAGGCCATCTAGAGCGTCGGGGAGACGTACCAGTTGCCCAGAGCGTGCCCGAAGACGCCACAGTAGTAGCCATAACTTTTGCAACGCAGGACTGCTCCTTCAGATAACCGACAACGAGACTTGGTTTATCTGCTCGACATGGGGCAGGGAAAGAGGATTGTAGGTGGTGTCATAATCTGATAAGATTTCCTGGCTCCGATTAGGCCCGAGGTTATCGGCCGTAGATAACATACATCGCCGATCTACTCCGACCCCAGAGGCCTTGGGTCAGCTACGATGGAATGTACAGCCTAAAACTTGGCCTAAACGCTCTTAGAAGAGCGAGCTGTCGGGAGTAGGTTGAAATTTTATCCAATCCCAGTCAGAATCTTCAACTTCTCATTCAGCCTTGCAAGGTGCTTCAGCTATCTGCCTTGTACGTGAACTCTCAGGAACATCCATGTTGCGCTTTTATAATACTCACTTCCCAGCATACCCGGGTACTTCTCGAGCTTACGACTCACGAGCGCTCTAAGCCCGCAATGACTGCCAAACGAGACGCGTCCAATCAGATCGATCACACCTGACTCTTCTTCACACCATGACCGTGGATCGCAAGAAAAGTCCTTTGAAAAACCCAGGCATGCGTGCTCCTGCGCTTGACTTCAATAATTGACGATATTCTCGTCAGAACGATCGTATCTTGCTCTTGGTCTTGAAGGCTCGGCCAACAAATTCGGCGCCGGTGTGATCAAGCATTCTGAAGATGGCTCAACCACTGTTCTGTCGAATATCAGACACACGTACATTACGCCTCCGGGAGAAGGATTTCAACCTCGAGATACAGCACTCCATCATCGACAATGGGCTCTGCAAGTCATTGAAGAATGTCTAACGAAAGCTTCTACAACACTTCACAACCTAGATTGCATCTGCTTTACAAAAGGTTTCTTCGTCTTTTTCCGTACAGAGATTGCTCTTCATCCCGTGCTGATGGTTTCATCTCAATAGGACCTGGCATGGGTGCGCCTTTGCAATCAGTAGCCCTAGTTGCACGAACACTCTCCCTTTTATATGACAAACCTCTTGTCGGCGTTAATCACTGTGTTGGCCGTGAGCATGACTTTTAAATTTCCCACGTCTAAGCTGACTTGTTATAGACATTGAAATGGGCCGAGAGATTACTGGGGCTAAAAACCCGGTTGTATTATACGTTTCCGGCGGGAACACCCAGGTCATCGCGTACTCACGTCAGTGTTATCGGATATTCGGGGAAACTCTCGACATCGCGGTTGGGAACTGCCTGGACAGATTTGCTCGTGTCATTAACTTGAGCAACGAACCCAGCCCTGGATATAACATCGAACAAGAGGCGAAAAAGTGTGTTCGAATCTCCCACTCTTCACTCTTTCACTCCCCTCTTTCGTGTACTGAATTTTTTGAACAGAGGAAAACGATTACTCTCTTTACCGTACGCCACGAAAGGCATGGATATCAGTCTTTCTGGTATTCTCACTGCCATCGAGGGGTACACGGCCGATAAGCGTTACAAGACGGAGCCTTGCGATGACCCGAATGCAATAACTCCCTCTGATCTTTGTTTTTCGCTCCAAGAAACAGTCTATGCCATGCTAGTCGAGATTACCGAAAGGGCTATGGCCCATATTGGGAGCAAAGAAGTATTGATTGTTGGTGGCGTCGGTTGTACGTGTATTCGGCTGCTCGAGGCCTTGCTCACAAATTTCAAGGCAACGAACGGCTGCAAGAGATGATGGGGATAATGGCACGGGAACGGGGCGGTAACGTTTTCGCGACAGATGAGAGGTGGGTTCTATATCACATTCCGTCCTCCGGCCCACTAACGACAAATAGATTCTGTATAGATAATGGCATCATGATTGCTCAAGCTGGGCTGCTGAGCTACCGCATGGGTCAAGTCACTCCGTTAGCCCAGAGCTCATGCACACAACGGTACGTAACAATTCTACTCCCTGACTTCTCCGAGTTCCACCTTTCGCTTGTTAGGTTCCGGACAGATCAAGTGCTCGTTTCTTGGAGATCCTGAACGAGCAGACTCTCTTGTATAATATGTATGCTACAGTCATTCGTTACAGAACAAACACTTCAATTAGTCGTCAGCAAGCTCCGGCGCCACACTCGATAAAACTAGCTTCCATCCTTCAGGATCGCTTCCTCGGAGCTGGGTGCCTAATTTCTCAAAATGATCCCACCACCATCGATTAACATCATCGAATGGACCTCCAGTACCAGCGGCCGGAACTCGTGCCATCCATGGCTTGTCTGCTAGAATGTAGTGCACACACCGGACTTCGTCGTTGCTCCACAAGGCGGGATGTACGACCTTCAACGTTCGAAGGGCATTGTAATACCAGGGGAGAGGTGTCCACTTGCCCTTGAAATGCTCGATGAGCAAATCTTGATCAGCAAAGGTGAAGTTCTCGACTTGGTCTGAAGTGGAGAGACGAGTGATAATCGCTTCCGCCACCTCCATCGACGGGTCGAGCACGACAAGCCCGGAGTTGAGTTGGCTGTATGGGCGAGGTTTCCCTTCGGACCAAGCGGGCGGGGGTGAAGTGGGGGTAGGAACGGCACTATGCGCGCAATTCGCGGGGATCCTTTCAATTGCATGAGCCCGAGTATGACCATAGAAAGCCGGACTGACCAGTCTGCGGGGTAATGCGGGAGCCTTCGCGGATTGCAGGCGCATACGTGGGCGGCGGCTATGTGACCCTTGGGGAGGTCGATATCCATCAACTCGTCCATGTTTTTCATGACGATCATGTCGGCATCGAGAAGAACCACTCGCTGTTTCTATGTATCAAGATGGGTCCTTCGATAAGAGCTGTCTGAGCGTACATCATAGTCAACCATTTCGAACGTTCTTGACCAAGTTTGAGCATCCTCGAACGCGATTGTAGATTGATATGGGACATACCGTACTTTGGACCAAGTCTCCAGAAATCTCATATCCGTTTCCGCGAATCGTTGTCGCTCTTCGTCAGGGGTGACTCGTCCTACTTCAAACATCTTAAGCCCTCGCTTTCTCAGAACCTCCCGGTCTGCTTCAGGCAGGCTTGGCGTGACCATGACTATCAAAGGGTACTTGGTCTTTGCGGCGCGTAATCCGTAGTCCACGACGAGGAGACCAGCAAGATATTCCGTTCTTGACAACAGGCTGACCCAGGCAGCGTTGCGGACCATGATGATGGTAAAAGAGAGACAAGCCCTTTCGCTTCAGCTCAAGTTGGTTAACCTTTTGAGCCGATTCCTCGGTGGTAGTTGAAAGAACCCCTATCGCGCAATGATATATCCGATTGGCGTCGACGTTCGTTATCGTTCAGATCACAGCACGCACGCACGGCTGGCTAAACCAAACTGAACAAGGAACACGGCATAGTTGAATGTATTATAAGGATCTAACGAGCTTGAATATTCTACAGCCTCGGACAATATTCTACGGCTCAGACAACCGAACGGATTCGATGTTAGCGTTTGATACAGCTTGGGTAACAAGCCGCTTCGTTTGCTTCTCAGCACCCTTCCCTCTCAAAACGTTCTCAATAAAGAATTCGCCGGCCTACCCGAATGTTAGTCTGTGTGTGTAAGCATCCCTAGCATGAATAGCACTGACCTTGTAGCTACTCCGCACTAGAGGTCCACTAGCAACGTAAAGGAAACCCATATCCTCAGCGATCCGTTTCCACTCTTCAAACTCCGCGGGTTCCACATAACGGTCGACCTTCATATGCCTTTTTGTGGGACGCATGTATTGTCCAAAGGTAACGACATCGACGTCAGCTTTACGCAGCTCTATAGAAGGATTTATTAGCAGCACGTGTCAGGAGGGACATTCATTTTACCTCGGAGCGCGTCTAAAACTTGCTCTTTCGCCTCCCCGACGCCGAGCATGATACTTGTCTTGGTCACTCGAACACCCTCTTTTTTGGCTTGCTCAAGAACCCTTAGACTCGTTCGGAAAGATGCTCGGCGATCGCGAACATACGGTGACAGCTCCTCAACCGTCTCAATGTTGTGTGCATATACGTCTAGTCCAGACTTGGCAACAAGAGAAACGTGCTCCATTGAGCCGGCGAAATCACCTGTCAAAGCTTCAACGAGAATGTGAGGGGCTCTGTAGATATAGTGGTCAGACAAGCTCTACGATGTAGATTGGACGCACTTCTGCTTTATTTTCATGATGGTCTCGGCGAAATGATGTGCTCCGCCATCTACTAGGTCTACACGAAGAAGCTGAGAAGCGCAATAAGTAATAGCAATGGTTTGGCATACCGTCACGGTCTACACTTGTTAACACAATATAGCCCAGACCCCAGCGGCTGATAGCCTCGGCGGTGTGTTCGGGCTCATGTGGGTCAAGTGGTGGGGGAGTGCGCGAGGTCTTGACTGCACAGAATCGACAGCCACGAGTGCATGTATCTCCCATAAGCTGCATACCATTGAGACATTGATTAGTGACTCAAATCGTGTGGGCATACCATGATTGTCGCCGTTGCTGAACTGCGTCCTTCGCCATCTTTGCTACTCCAGCATTCACCGATATTCGGACACCTGGCTTCCTCACAGACGGTATGTAGGCCTAGTCCTCGTAGGTCGCTCTTGATCTTTTTGAACGACGAGCCTGAAGGTATAGATGTCTTTAAGAAGGACGGAAGACGTTGGCTGAAGATATTGTTCAGGTGAATGCACCAAACGCTGAAATAACAACGTACGCAGTGACATTCCCCAGCACAACGCGTTCAGACGACCCCGAGATGAAATCATCCAGACCGGGTCCGTCGTCCAGAGCCTTCAAGAAATTCGAGCGTGTAGAGGACGAGGCTGCTGGCGTCGCCAGACCTCGAATTTGAACAGCGTATCGTACGCGGGATGTTGCTCTCGATACCAAAGACATTGCGCTGGCTAGTGGTGGTCGCTGACGAAGCGAGCAGAGTAAGTAAATGTCTCTCTCGAGATGGCGTCACACGGGAAGGAATCCCTCTCGGGATCACGGCACTCCTTGATCAACAACCACAATGAACTCCCTTTCTCGCCGAGAAGAGGACAACTTACTCAAGGCTACCAAGAGCTACGCGCTCAAGAAATGTGACCCAGTTGTTAAAGGTGCGGCTTCCTCATTCATTCCTCACATTCTCCATTCAGTGCGATCACCCAGAATTTGCCGACTGCATGACGGGACGCCTCATCTCTGTCGCATGGGCTTGTAAAGACAAGCTGCGAGTCGTGGAGAAGTGCATGATTCAATAGTCAGTCTGTTGGTCTCATAACGCGCTTTTTGGTAAATTTATTTGCTCTAGCACGGGGCCAGATTCCATGGAAGTCATCCGAGGAGAATATCTCGAGATGCGTAACGCGACGCAGGCAGAGAAACGGAAAAGATTCGACGAGATGGATCAGACGTCCACAACGCCATAACCTTATGATGTTTAATTGAGGTGTGCCCCCATCGCAACATATAATAGTACACATAGTTCTTGCTTCAACAATCTGACACCTAGCTCGCAGTTAGCGTTAGCTTCCAGATGGAACCTTGTAACACGCCCGAAGATATCGCAATACTTGAGTAGCTCAGATAAGAACGCGTCGAACTGCTCGACGTAGCGATGAACTCTGCGGCCTATCGCGCTTCAGCCATTTGCCAGGATGAGGCTCAATGTATTCAGTCTCTGAGCCTTCTGGTATGCTCTCCATCCGCGCTGAAATCTGAACGACTCAGTGTCTGTAACACTGGGAAAGCAAATTTCGTCTTGAGTGCAAGTATATAGCAAGTCAAACTTGACCGTACATCGTGTCGGTCAAACTATAATAATAATATATAGATCTGCGCCTACGCTCATCGAGCAATCATTTCTTTCCAGTAACCGACTGCCAATGCTTTTGAGCCGCCAGTAAAGAGGTTATCAACCTATAAAAGGTTATAGTCAGTAGGTTTCGAAGGAATGGCGGTGAAAAGCATACCCGAAGATGCCTAGGACACCATCGTTAACGTTTGTAAGCCCAAGACCAGTAGCAGGAATCCAGATGTCCAGGGCATCGATAGTAAACTGATGGAGAGTTGCGGCGCGAGCACTATTAGGCGTTAACAGATGATATGACGCGAATTGAGACGTGGACATACGCCTTTAGACTTGCGGCCTTCACTTTGCGCTCATTCTCAGAACCGAGATCCTTCTCAGTAATACTGGACTTGAGTTGGAGCAGTTCCTTGTGAAGACGGATGTTCTACCGGGCACTCATTCAGCAGTGTCATCGAAGGAGGAACGTGGATGACATACCTTTGCAACACCATTTAAAAGACTGCAGAAGATTCCAACTACCCAGAAACGATTGGAGTACTTTTGGATCTTTTGAGCAGTTTCAGGAGTGAACTTGGTGAATTTGACGTTATTCGACTGCAGAAGAGTGAGCGGATGCTGTCGGAACGCAGCGGATGGCCGTTACCCAAACCAAGGCGTCAAGCGCCAGGTATGCAAAGTATGCCAGTTGGCGTGCGATGGTTGTTATCCTCTCTGGAGGGGAGGAAGCGGCCATCGTGGCGCGCAAAGCAGCTTGCAAATGTTCCATCGGTTTGCCCAAGCGAAGCACTAGAGAATCCGGTTATAGACAGGTGCTTTATACAGCAAGAGGGTGGCGTACGCTTGCGAGCTGTCCCAATGTGAGATTTAAGGGCATTCCATGGGGCGGCGGCTTCCTTGTCGCCTCTAGACAACAGATACCAGGCGTAGAACCTGGCAAAGTATTGGATAGCACGGTAAGCTTTATCCCGACCGAGAGTAGTGCTGCTGAAAGCGAGCGAGTCGTTGACCGCAGGATGGAATACGACTTGGGACATGATGAGATTGAGGATCTCAATAAGTACAGTAACGAGGTGACAGCAGGAGACAAGTCTTTTTGAATTTATTACCGGGTGTGGGGTGCGGATTCACATGATTGTCGTCTCTGGGCGTGAAATTCAGAAGTTGGGTTGGCAAAACCTACGGACGGAATATGTAACTCTTACCGGAAGTAAGAATAAGTAGGGAAACGCCATTGCGCGTCCTACTCATCGTCGTCGAAATGTATGTGCAGACGGCATCGGGACGATCCCCCGCGCCAGGGTGGGTTACGGGTGCCTTCGGAAAGTTCGGACGGAATTCGCCGTAATAAGCTCGTTGCCGACAGCGTTCTTCCTTCGACTTGCCACTTTCTTTTCTATTCTCTATATACCACTGCTGCCTGCTAATATGTCTGCCACACTATACTCCAAAGTTAGCTTCCTCTGGTCACATTCGCATTCGGTCATTGACATCGACACGTGATAGCTATACCTTAGAACTCCCCAAGCTAGACTGTTCTCCTCTACTTCTTCCATCATGGTGGGCAATCTGAATTACACTCATTTCGCCAGCTTATAGGATATCTAGTCGCAATCATACCGCCTCGAAAAGGATACCTTTGGTGATCTTCAAGTCCCTTCCGATCGGTACTGGGGTGCCCAGACACAGCGGTCTGTAGTGAACTACGAGTCTGCTGACGAGGGACTCACTGTTTCTACAGATCTCTGCAAAACTTCGACATTGGAGGCCCCTCTGAACGGTTGCCCCCGCCTCTCATCAAAGCCTTCGGTGTACTAAAAAAAGCCGCTTCCATCGTGAACGTCAGCTATGGCATGGATCCCAAGGTTGGAGACGCCATCCAAAAGGCTGCCGACGAGGTATCATCACGTCGTTGTCTTCATGTGTTATTCTCAACATTCTCTAGGTCATCTCGGGCAAATTAATTGATCACTTCCCCCTTGTTGTCTTCCAAACTGGTAGTGGAACGCAAAGCAACATGAACGTCAATGAGGTATGTCGTGAGATGGATCGTAAGATGACCTCTTAACGCTTCCCCAGGTCATTTCCAACAGAGCCATTGAAATACTTGGTGGTGAACTCGGGTCTAAAAAGCCTGTTCATCCCAATGATCATGTGAACATGAGCCAAAGCAGCAACGACACGTCCGGAACCTTCATTTCTGACGCGACTATCGATGGCTAACTCGCGTTGTAGTTTCCCTACTGCTATGCACGTTGCTGCTGTGACCGAACTGAGCAACTCGCTCATCCCTGCATTGACCGGACTTCGTGACGCGCTAGACGCCAAGGCCAAAGAGTTTGATTCCATCATTAAAATTGGACGGACTCATTTACAGGACGCGACTCCTCTGACACTCGGTCAGGAGTTCAGTGGCTACGTGCAACAGATTTCGAACGGCATTGAGCGTATCAAGGACGTCCTACCCCGCTTGAGCCTTCTTGCACAGGGCGGTACAGCTGTCGGAACGGTAAACCCACCGCTGACCATCTCTATTCAATGTTTCTCACTTTCCGACAGGGTCTCAACACTAAGAAAGGTTTCGATGTTAAAGTTGCGGCTGAGATCACCAAACTAACCGGGCTACAATTCAAAACGGCCCCCAACAAGGTGTGTCTATGCATGTTAATGCGGTGTGTGTGACTGAGAATCCATGTGTTATCCAGTTCGAAGCTCTTGCGGCTCATGACGCCTTGGTCGAGGCACACGGTGCCCTGAATGTTGTTGCTTGCTCTCTTATGAAGATCGCCAATGACATCAGGTATCTGGGGTCTGGTCCGCGATGTGGACTAGGCGAACTCAGCCTGCCCGAGAACGAACCTGGTAGCAGTATCATGCCCGGAAAGGTCAATCCTACCCAGTGTGAAGCCATTACCATGGTTGCTGCTCAAGTCATGGGAAACCAGACCGCTGTCAGTGTTGCTTGCGCCAGCGGACAATTCGAGGTCAGTTCTGTCGAATTCAATTTCTTTCGGCGCTGATAATTGGCCGTCATAGTTGAATGTTTTCAAACCCGTCATCATTAAGAACGTGTTGCAAAGTATCCGCTTATTAGCTGATGGTTTAGTTGTTCTATAGCGATTTTGGGCGAGCTGACATCTTTTTTTAGGATCACGATCCTTCACCAAAAACTGCGTTATCGGCATCCAGGCTAACGAGAAGCGAATCAACACGCTTTTAAATGAATCCCTCATGTTGGCGACTATTTTGAACAGCCACATGGGCTATGATAGTGCGTGTTTCTCACATATCGCGCACTTTGACTAAATGTTGTTGTAGATGTTGCAAAATGCGCCAAAAAGGCTCACAAGGAAGGCACTACACTCAAGGAGGCTACAGTAGCCTTGGGCTTCCTGACCCCAGAGGAATTCGACGAGAAAGTTCGACCTGAGCTGATGCTGCACCCTGATCCGGAGAACTGATGTCTACTTACCTACCCAAATGGTGTTTCAGTGGACTGATTACTTCGATTTGATAAGACGGACCCCGGAAGTAAAACTGGCACCTGGTGTGTACTAATACGAATGTTGGGATCTGGGAGAAGAAGGAATTAGTTCAAGAGTAGTTCTAAAGGGCATCTATGAATTGTTTTATGGAATATCTAGCTATTATTCGGCTTTCTGACGAAAAAATTGCGACCTTGAATAGTAGACGTCCTTAGTTGGAAGGGTGTGCCCAGATAAGTCAAGTCAGATACATCCGTCCCTATTTGGTCAAGCAATCAAACGAGCAAATGCAATGGTTCGAAGAGACTGCCTCTCTGATCACCCCAGGTCACCCGTCAAGTAAGACACCTCCGCCAATCTTTTCTCTCCTTCACAGCACGTTTCTTCACAGCGACATTCACGACGCCTGTGGCTTGTCTCGCGCGGCCTTTTTTGGGCAGCCCCCTCTCTAATTGACGTGCTGCTGCAGACGTTCGGTTGTGCTCCCACGAGGCCGCGACACTCAAACGTCGCCTCAAGCATTGCGTAGCTCACTGTCCGCACCGATACTGCTCGGCATCTGGTCGTGTTTCTGCTGTACACCATGTCACTCAGCCGGATACTCAACGACGAGCCGTCGCCAGCTCTGTCTGCGCGCTCGTCATACACAACGCCGCGCACGATTCCTATAGACGCCGTCCAACGTGATGTCCCTTCCCCAGCAATGTTTTTAAATGCGTCGCCCCGATCACAGTCACACTATCGCAGTGCGAGTATGGCGGCGGCCGCTCGGGAACAGAGCCACTCTCGGAATGCACAACATGGTATCGGTGTTTGGGAACACTACCCAGGGAGCTCCTCTCAGACCAACGGTGCATCACCCCATCCCAGTGGTTCGCGTTCAGACGAGCGTGACATGCGTCAGGCTGTTTCACCAACCTCGTTCATCCAAGTACAAATTGCTGGCGCCGACAATGGCGGGGATATACCTGGGCCGCGCAAGCGTCACAAAGCGGACAATGGAGACGGAACTCAGGATCATATACACGTATGTCATTGCTCTATTCCACATCATGTCCGGCGCTTACATTGTTATAGCGAGTGCCTGCTCCGGAAATGCCACCCGATGGAATCCTCCACCAGGGAACTCCAATACACCACTTCTTCCAAGAGCAATACCCTCCCCCTCCAAGACTATCCGCAGAGGAAGAGGCTAGGCTTGCATCATCCGATCTTGAGGATTGTGAGGAAATTTGGAAAGTAGAGTTGATTGAGTACGCCCAGGAAACCCAGCGGCGCTTCAAGCAGGTCGAGAATTGGTTCCATGAGAATACTCGGGTGAGTTTGCTCAATGCTCCGCGTCTATATTGCCACTCACGATGTATCCGCCGCAGGAACGAACCGCGAAGACTGCAGAGGAAATGTCTCATTATTATTCGCGTAAAATCGTCAAAATCCCGCTTCCTCCTGCGTCCCCTCTTCTTGGTCCCAACGACAGTCCCTCGTTCAACGGCTACGAATATCCAGACGTCCAGGACGATCAGGATATGGGACCAGAGGACGACATGAGCGTCGGTCAATTCCCTGAACCTCCTCCTCCACCGACTATCACCGCTACTAAGCCGAAACGATCCTCCAAGAAAAAACGGTCCGCCTCAGAGGTCAACTCTGATATTAGTAGCGGATTGGATGAACCATTGCCTCGAGAACCTAAAAAGAAAGGTCCAGCTGCGAAGAAAAGGAAGCTTGATACAAAAGCTGGAGACGCTGGTGATGCTTTAGACAACTCCCTGGCATTAGACCTCCCTCTTCGAGGGGTCCCAGTCCCTCTAAGGCCACGTCGAAAGGGAAGGGGAAAGCCAAAGCAGTTCTTGATCCCGATACCCCGCAGGATGCGGCGAAACCCACTCGCAAGAAACCCGGGCCACGGAAAAAGGCGCCCATCGCCAGCCTGTCAGCACCATTGCCGATGGAGGGTCTCATGGAACCACCTTCTCAGGCGGCATCAGTGGCTGGAGATATAACTCCGTCAATATCCCTGTCTCGCGCAGCTTCCCCCGCCCCTACCAATACATCCACGGTTATCTTTGAATTAGATGAAGATGTTGCCCTCTCAAACGTGCTAAAAGGTTAGACGATGCTGGGATGATGAAACGCGTGAAAACGTTAGAGGAACAACAGCGAAAAGTATGGTCCACTATTGCTCGTCGTGATGTCGCCAAGGTCGGTATCATTATCCCGCCTTTCGCCAAGTATTCAATATCTTCTAGGTGTACAAATACCATGCGCTTGGGCACCAGGCTAAAGTGCAGCAGGCAGAGCGTATAGCGAAATTGGCGTCTATCCAAGCCCGGAAGCCATTCAGCAAGACACCAAAGATGGTCAAGGATACACAGGCCAAGGCTAAGCGTCTCATGCGCGAGATGCAAGTGTTCTGGAAGAAGAACGAGCGCGAAGAGCGTGACGTTAGGAAGCGAGAACACAAGGAGGCGATGGATCGCATGAAGGCCGAGGAAGAAAAGCGCGAAGCAGCACGGCAGGCTAGGAAGCTCGAATTCTTAATCAGTCAAACCGAGCTTTACAGTCATTTCGTCGGGAACAAACTCAAAAGTTCGTCGCTCTGAGACGAGTTACTTATATATGAACGCTGACGGTCTTACAGCTTCTGAAGTGGAGGGTGAGGCCGAGGCTACAGCTGACGCGCCAGCGGGCGCTGAGCTGGAAGATGTTCATCCTGACTCCCTTACTGACATCAACTTTGACGATGGTACGCTTCGGAGTCAGACTCACAGCGTCAAGTTCTGAGTAATTTCGCAGAGGACAAGTCCAATCTGTACCGCCATGCCAGACATAACGCTCAAGAGGCGATCGCGATGGCTAAGCAGAAAGCCCAGGAGTTCGATGTACAAGCTGCAATGGAACGGAAGAACAACGAAGCCAAGGCACAAACACCGAAGGAGCGCGACGATTCTGCGTCAGCTTCCGGGGAAGCTGAGGCGTCGCCGGCGGTGAATGGAGCCCCTCTTGTAGACCGTATGTCTTCCTCTTGTCAAACGTTCATCATATCCTGAGTGTTTGACAGTCGACTCGGACGAGTTGAATTTCCAGAACCCAACGTCACTAAATGGTCCTCTTACCATCGGACAACCAAAAATGCTGACGGCCCAGTTGAAGGAGTATCAGCTAAAGGGACTGAATTGGTTGGCCACATTGTATGAGCAAGGTATCAATGGCATTCTTGCAGATGAAATGGGTCTTGGAAAGGTATTTGTCTTGATTCCTTGCTTTTGCGGAACTGATCCTCCCATAGACAGTACAATCCATCTCTCTCTTGTCATACCTGGCGGAAACGCATGACATATGGGGACCATTCCTTGTTGTCGCCCCCGCGTCTACCCTTCATAACTGGCAACAAGAACTCACCCGTTTCGTGCCTCAACTGAAAGCGCTGCCATATTGGGGTAACGTCAAGGATCGCGCTACGCTTCGTAAATTCTGGAGCAAGAAGGAGATTAGTTACAACCAGGACGCGCCTTTCCATGTTCTCATCACGAGTTATCAGCTTGTGAGCAATACCTTGACATTCTGCCTAATCCTCATTGCTTTTCAGGTGACGCAAGACCAACAATATTTCCAGCGCGTCAAATGGCAGTACATGATACTTGATGAAGCTCAGAACATCAAGAACTCTGCCAGTGTCCGTTGGAAAACCCTGCTTGGGTTCCATTGTCGAAACAGGCTCTTGTTGACTGGTACACCGATTCAAAACTCGATGCAAGGTGAGTATACTCTGTTGTGTTCTTTCACTTTTCAACGTCTGGCAAACAGAACTATGGGCACTCCTTCACTTCATCATGCCGAGCCTGTTCGATTCGCATGACGAATTCAACGAGTGGTTTTCCAAGGATATCGAGAATGCCGCAGCGGACAACAAGGGCAGCAAGCTCAGCGAGCATCAACTACGACGTCTACACATGATTCTCAAACCGTTTATGTTACGACGGGTCAAGAAGCACGTCCAGAACGAGTTGAGCGAGAAGGTAATGCCAGCGAGTCAAGCTTACAGTCTCCGACTGACGGCTCTCTGTCATCGTAGATTGAGATAGACATATTCGTGTCGCTCAGTGCTAGACAGAGGGCGCTTTACAAGGCTCTTCTGTCTAAGATCTCTGTAGCCGACCTTCTCGTGAAAGCTGCGAACATTGGTGATGCCGAATCTGCCAGAACCCTCATGAACCTTGTCATGCAATTTCGGAAGGTCAGTAACATGCTGTTCACTGAGAACAACACTCAATCAGTATTACAGGTATGCAACCATCCCGAACTTTTCGAACGAGCAGACGTTGTCGCGCCTTTCGCCTTCTCCAAATTTGGACGTCCTGGCCCATTGTCGCGTGAAGGCGACTTCGTACATCTCCCTTATTCCACTCGGAATCCCATCGAATTTTCGGTACCCGCCCTATTGACCCAGGACGACGAGTTGATCAATCACACTGATTCCACGAGAAATAGTTGTCTCTCAAAGATGATGAACATTTGGTCTACAGAATGGATACACCGTTCTCTATACGAAAGCGAAGGTACTCTTCCGAGCTTGTTCGTGGGTCTTGTAGTCTAATCTAGATTTCCTAGTATCAGCATCGTTCTCTTTCCTCCGCCTTCTCGGGGTCTCTCCCCAGGAAGCCCATTCTTTGCATGTATCGCCCCTTTTAAAGCGGAGGCTTCTAGCGGTACAAGAGGATCGCAGGACTTTTGAGGATGGACCGTTCTACTCGTGCGTGTGAAAGCTCTGCGATGATTTTCTCGTTCTGATCAATCGATTCAGTGAGCCTGATTTTTCTGCGCGCTCTCCCCGTTCACCATGGGAGATGGATCTTTCTCCCCAAATACCTCGACTACCTGTCGTCGACGGCCTTCCGGATCTTTGTTCAATACCTCCAGCGTCTGGAAAGACAGCATTCTCTCGCGCCATGACATGAAGTGGTATATTCCGGACGTTGTAGCTCCACCCATCTCTTTCAACTCATCAGATCGTGTGTTCACTCAAATGCACACGCGCATACTAGAGGGTCCTTCGGAATGTCTGGCCTTATACGGTGCCCCTTCTTCACTCAGAGATAGACCTGAATGTGCCCAGTCTACGATGATCATTATCCCGGCCTCCCCGTCACTGGATTACTAGCGAACTCACCGGCTGATCAGATCTCGGCTTCGCCTATGCAAGTTCCGAAGCCAAGAGGCTTATTTATGACTCTGCCAAACTAGCGCGTCTTGATACCCTCCTCCAAGAGCTGAAATCTGGTGATCATCGTGTCCTTGTGTACTTCCAAATGACGCGGATGATGGATCTCATGGAAGAATATCTCATTTATCGTCAGTATAAATATCTGCGGCTGGACGGTTCTTCGAAGTTGGAAGATCGACGAGACATGGTCATTGATTGGCAAACCAAGTACGTTTCCGTATACGTCCATCATGATCTCTGACTCATTCGTATACTTGCAGACCCGAAATATTTGTTTTCTTGTTGAGTACGCGTGCGGGTGGTCTAGGTATCAACTTGACTGCGGCGGACACTGTGGTCTTCTACGACCACGATTGGAATCCATCCAACGACGCCCAAGCCATGGATCGGGCTCATCGTCTAGGCCAAACACGTCAAGTTACTGTCTACCGCCTCATTACAAAAGGAACTATCGACGAGCGGATCATCCAGCTTGCTCGCGTCAAGAAAGATGTACGTGCACACACTGTTCTACGCGAATGCCATTCTGAATTCCTCTGCCCAGGTTCAAGACATTGTCGTTGGAAACAAGAACCTTACAGATGTGGCCAAGCCAAGCGAGATTGTACAACTGTTGCTTAATGACGACCAATTCGGAGATATGAAGGGGTCGTCGGCCGCCGACTTGTCGTCCAACAACAAATCGAGCGGGTCAGGCTTAGCAGATCGTGATCTTTGGGACGAGGAGGGCGATGACTTTTTCGGTCATACAGTCTCCAATACCGCGGCTGCTCAGCCTGGTGACTTTGGAACGCCATCAGAGGAGGCCGTCGTTTCGAGTACGCGTGGTAAGAAGCGAAAGCCTTCCACTCGTGGGCGTAAACCCGGCGGTAGGAGGAAGGGTATGGCGGACGTTGACCTGGGTGCATGAACACTTCTTTGCATTTGTATTTTCTCGCATATTTGCTGGTTACTTACTGTACACTATGATCGCCTATATTTGTGTATTCAGAACTAGTTGGGTTGATGGATTCGACGATCAGTTATCTTCGTCACAACCATGTATTACTGTGAAATATAGCTGGAAGCATAATACTGTATACGTAGCACTACAAATAGTCCCAACATCTTGAGAGACAATGTAACTGTTCTACAACGCTGAACCCAGAACTTTCATGGCCAAAGCACGGAGAATCTCTGCCTTCTGGTCACCCGCGAGGTCATTGAACACTGCGGCGACACTCTTTCCTTTAGCGTCGCGGACAGCTCCCAAGCGATTGCCGGCAAGCGCCCCGAGCATTAATCCAGGTATATTGGCCACGATGAAGCCTAAACCGCCACCAGACACAGCACCGACATATGTCCACCAAGGCACTGTTCGTTCTACCTCTGGGCGTAGAAGCTATACCACAGTCAGTACCATGGTAACCACATGGAAAATGCACACCTCTTCAAAGACGTCGGCGAAGACTCCTTCTGGATTCGGTTGCTGTGGAGCAGGAGCACCTCCAGAGAACATTCCCGCAAATTGGGAGAAGAAGCCGGTGGATGACGAGGGATCAGTGTTTCTGGACGACCGAGAGGCATAAAGGGCGTCGTATTCTCTTCGGCGCGCGAGATCCGAGAGTACATAGTAGGCGTCAGCGACAATCTACCGTCAGTAGTTAGGCTTGAACACGTCAAGGCAGAATGTGCGTTTAGCGACCTGGAATTTCTCTGTAGCTTGTTTCTTCTCTGCGGAGGTCGCATTTACCAATCGGTCGGATGAGTTCTACACGCGAGGTTGAGAATAAGCCTTTCGATAGGACTGGATAGCAAACCTCAATGACTCTTTCTTGTACGCTTGACGTATCTCATCCTGAGTGGCACTAGAAGAGATACCCAACAGCTTGTAGTAATCCGGAAATTGCGACATGGTGGATAATGCTGAGGCTCTATTTGATCAATTGCCAACACGTCGACTGACGTCACCGACGGAACCTTCAAAAATACAACAGAAACACGAGTACATAAAAATATATATAACGAAGTAGTGGTCAAACACGAGTTCAGCGCGAAGTAATGTGCAGAATTATCCTTTGCTGTCCTCATTGTACGCAGGCTCTGGAAGATTGCCACTGATGATCAGCGGTGGCGGCCTTGGCCGTTCGTACGCGCCAGGTGGATACAATCCTTCTGACGTCCTCCTTGGGGCACTGATCTTTAACCGAGGACGATATGTCCCGGATAGACCACTCCTCCCTGGAATCGGGCGTCGAGGACCAACGACAGGTGGATTGCGAGAGACGTATGGAGCAGACAACGGTGTGCCGGAAAGAGGCGACGAAACTGCCGGCGAGGAAGTCACGTTTCCCAACAGGAACGGCCGAAGACTGGGAGCGAACTTGTCGTTCTCGCTCTCATCTTCAGGACCATCGTCCTGCCTCGGTGGTAAGGCGGTCAGTGACGGTGTGGCACTACCGAGAATGACAGCATTTGCTGATCGCGCCACAGCGGGGGTAGCGGTGACAATGACGGGACTTTCATCACCAGATTCAACATCACTCAACTCTGCTGCTGCTCCTTTGAAAACACTTCCAGTACGCTGTCCCCGTAGAGCCGGGTCGGTGAGATCTGAATAGTGATTCAATGGACGTTTGAGGATGCTACGGAAAAATAACTGACCGCCAATGAACGATGTGACGTCGTACTGAGTACCGGCAGAGTCGTATCGTTCATGACCAGGCCAAATAGAGTTCGGTGAAGTGGGTATCGAAGAAACAAAGCTGTCCTTATGAGACGCTGATACGTCGGCCGGTATGAAACGAGAGATGGGAAGCGTAGTGCTCGTTTCTTCCAATGGCCCGAAGGAGGAAACCGGTCTGTTCAGCACTGGGGGCTCCGGGAACACACTCAAGGAAAACTCGCTCCTTGCCGACGAAGTATCTGCTTTACGCCCACTCGAGGAGCTTGCTGCTACGCTGTATGGATGACTAGAAGGTTTAGCCGTTGATGGCTCAGCCTCGGATGCCTTTGGGAATGATTCAGAGGACGGATCAGGCGAGAATAACCGCAGTGCTGCAATGCTTTTATCAAGCTCGTTCTGTTGGCGCAGAAGCTCGTTGAACGAAGTTTCACTGGTGCGTGCAGTCCCCGTCCCAACAGTACGCTGAAATGAAACTCCGGAATCAGGACGCGACCCGCTCTCAGCGCCGATGATACCGTTCAGACCATAAACCGGAGAATCATTGCCTGGGCGGCTGAATGACGGTGGCAGCAGAGGTATGCTGGGAGGCCTCTCCTGCTCCTGCATATAATAATACGAGGAGACTGAAAGACTCGTACTGCGTTGTGATGGCTCCACAACAGTTCCGACTGCATCATCCGCCTCAGCGGGAGTGGTGACGATTTGAATACGGTTCCTATCTGAATCGTTAGGCTCGTTGCCGTCATCGTATATCGCGTAGTTCCCGCTTTCTAGATCGCGTTCCACGGGCTCGGTCACATTGGGTGGCGTATACGGCTTGACGATACTCGGTGGCCGGTAAGGTTTGATGTCGAATATAAAGTTCGTATTTCGATCTACGACGGCGATTTCGGGTGAGTCGTCACCAGGCTCAGTAGGTCCTGGCATTGTGACAGGCCGTGGGAGGCCACTCAAGCCTTCCTTTTCGTCCCGTCCCACCTGGGTTTGCATTGGTAAGGTCGGACTCCGAGGTGGCCTCATCGGCCGTCGAACCGGTAGAAAAATGATAACGAGCATGTACACAATCACGATGTATAGCTCGATGGCCTGCAGAAAGTGGCCGAGGGTCGTGTCAGATAAATCGACTAGAGTATGCGTCAAGAGTCGGTGCAGGTAGCCGTAAGGAAGTTACTCACACAAGATGAGCTGCCCCACACCTAGGCCCAGACTGATTGATAACGCCCCAATCGGCGCCACGTAAGAAACAAGGGGCCGCCACCAAGGACGTTCGGTGGAAAGATAGATGTTGAGGAACAGTTTGAGGATGAACAGCGATGAGACCACGATCTCCATCGTTGATTCAACCATGTAGATGACGCCGAATTCCCGCTGTGCAATCCTCCAAATGATCTGGAGAGTTGGAATGGCGACAGTAAGCCCCAAAAGCCCCCACTTGAGGATGAAGCCGAGATACCCCCAGCGCTGCCAGCTGTTACTATGCGCGTGGTAGCGGGGAATGTATGATTCGCTCTTGCGGAATGGAAGAGGCTCGTTTTGTGGACGCTCCGAGACAAAGGCCCAGTAGAAGATGTAGCGAAATCCCAACGACAGAGCAAGCGCCACTTCTCTGGTATTGACGAGGCCCCTCACCGCGTCTATACCCGCTCCGGAGGAAACACTGGAACTGCCGCGCGCCAGAATTTGGCTAAGATCGAAGATGGAGGCAACAAATGCCAGCAGTGCCGAAAAATATAAACAAAGACCAAGACTAGACGTGAAATCCGTGAATACGAGTTCCATCTTCAAGTGGGATACGGAAGACACACAGAGATACACGTTTCATGATGAGGAGAAAGGTCGAAATGCCGAAGGTCATGATTCCAACAGTAAAGAACGGTATATCCGTGAGGATAGACTCGACCTGAACACGACATTCAGCCAAGACGATTCAAGATATAACATAAGAGGCGCACCGCGCTGTCATCACTAAGAGTGAGACTCATCTGAATGTGTTGCGCGTCCAATCTCCTTGAACGCAATGCGTCGAAGCGCTGTCCGATAGCTTCGAGGACCGTTGCAATGAATACGAGTGTCTGATCATTCGCCAGAAGGGAGTGTGATAGAAAAATGAATGTCCAGCGGGAGTGAAATCTCTAGCCTGTAACCGACCAGCGACTCCAGTAGATGTTCACAGAACCGAAGTTGAAGAGGGGTTAGAAAAGCGGATCGGCGGCCAGCACTGGGGCCTTCACGATGAAGTTGAGAAAGGAGAAGGTCCTGAGAAAGGCATGATGATTGCAGCGAGCCAGGGAAAATCCACCATAACGACGGTTACGGCGACTGGAGGCAATCCACAACTCTAACATCAGAAAGAAATTCAAACAAGGAACAAGAGGACCCCCAATAGTACTATGAAATGTCGTCCCATGGGTTCGGACAAAAACTCGCCAAATGACGTTCCGAGTTCCAGAAAGCAGCTCCTACTGGCGATCGCCTCCGATCGCCTCTCGGAGCCTACCTGCAGGTGTCATCGACGCCGGCTCCGCCGGCTGTGGGCGCCGCCTGCTGCTCCGCCTCCGGCTGCTGCAGAGCATTTGGGGTATCTACCGGTAGAGGTTCATGACCTATAGGTTGTATTTGAGTGCTCCTGCAGGTAACATCCTTGTGCACCTGCAGGTCACTTCTGAACAGTCCTACAGGTCATACCCCACCACTCCTATAGGTAAGACTATCCAACACTCCTACAGGTAACATTTGAGCATGCCTACAGGTAGCATCCTCAGGCTCCTACAGGTAACATATGAAAGCACCTGTAGGTAACGTCCGAATATACCTGTAGGTAGTGTCTGAATATACCTGTAGGTAACATCCGAGTATACCTGTAGGTAACGTCTGAATTCACCTGTAGGTAGCATCTGAATACACCTACAGGTAACGTTTCAACGCACCTACAGGTACTTATGCTTTTGCACCTGTATGCTTCAGCAAAAAGTCGCGATGACGTAGATGAATCCGAGTTTCGGCTCACCAGTCGGATTCATTGATGTCATTATAACCCTAACCACAGCTCAAGCTCTGTCAGTACCACCACCTAGTCGCAACGCGAAGCACTTGACCAGAACAATTACAGCCTTCGATGGTGGTGTCTGTGCGTGTCTTTTCCAGGTCTTTTTTGTCTTTCAAAATCCAACTAAACTTTCTTCTTTAGAGCTGCCAGCAGCGTGTTTTCCATCACCACCACCACCACCACCACCACGAACTCCTCGCATCTCCATAAGATGGCCAGCAACGATTTGGGGATGCTGACAACTATAAACCGATGGATTTGACTCATTCGGTACTTCACTTAGCGCCAACCATGTTACATGCCCGAACCGGGCACCTTGCGGCCTTCAATACCGCAGAGCCAGGTTCCTGTTCCTCCGCGCCGACGTATTCACTGCCTCTGGTGGCGATTTTAGGAGTTCCATCGTGTAGGGTGGGGGTTACGGCGGTTTTGAGCGTGGAATCGGGATCGGGAGCGCTGTGGCGGGAATGTGGACGGTAGGACTGGGTTGGCTGGTCCATTTTTAGTGGGTTTTATCCTCGCAGCTCTCTGGGGGCACACGCGGACTTACGTACTCGCAGCTTCTCGCCATCTGTGTTGTTCTCAACATGTCCTTTATCGGCAGCAGCGGGAGTGTAGGCGCTGGAGCGGGACTGGGGGCCCAGATTGACCCATCCTCTTGTGAGGTGCATCCTCCAATTTGTCGGAAGGCAGACGCTGACTCTCGAACATATACAGTTTCTCTGTCTCTATAGAACTCGACCTTGGATTTAGAGTGCTGGCGCAGGATTAGATGTCCCGAGCGGCTCTTCTTCAGCGAGCTGAGCCTCCTTCATTCCCCGAGGACACTCACTCACTCTCGGACGTGCAGCGTCTCTGCGTCTTGCGGCCTCCGGAATGGTAATCTTTGGTAATACGAGTGGGCACGGCAGCCAGCCCGTATGCCCGAGTCCAGTTGATTTCCTCTGTGGTGCATCCACAAATGTTTCTGACGGTGCTTGTTGACACTCAGAAACTCAGCGTCACTGCGCCGTTGTGAACAAGACATCAGTTTATGTGGCGGGGGCTGTGGGCGCTACGGCGGGACTGAATGCCCGAATTGAGCTGTTTTAGTCTAAGGTGCATCCTCAAATGTTCCGAGGGCACACGTTGACTTGGGGACACACAGCCTTAATGCGTTTTTGTATGTCTAGGACATCCTGTTTCCAACTGGAATACCGAGTCGACCTCTCGTTCCCAAGATCGTCTCTCCTACCAATGTCATGGAGCTCACGCATACAGAAACCATGCGTTTCGATGATTGAATGGTCTCGTGTATATCATAAATGCTGTATTTTTTCCCTAAAATATAATGCTGAATTGATCACAGCCCCATCTATTCCTCCTACGAAAAATGCATGTTAATGCTAGGCCGTGCAATATCTCATCTGGAGCATGCGGATGACATGGTCATTGTCTCTCGGTCATGGCGGGGTCTACGTCGACATCTCTGTCGGCTGAAGGTCTGGTGCAAGGCCAATATGTTGGACGGTTCCAAGTCTCGTGCGATGGTCTTTGGCCGTGCATCTTATAAAGATCTCGAACAGCTTTTTCTCGATGGGATGGCGATACCTTACGCGTCATCCCACAAGTATGTCGCCGGTTGACCACCCGCAATATCTTTGCAGACCACTGTGAGGTGAAGGCAGATGCTGCTCATGCTGCTTCGAGGACTGGAGTATTTGGAACTAGTGGGCAGAGGTCGTATGCCGCCGGAGCTTGGTATTCAACTCTTTCCCTCCTTGGTGGACTGTCACCACGCCTGACGTCGATTTGGGTGCATTGGCCTCCCTGGAGGGTGTTCAGAAGGCTTGCCTCAGACGGATCATGGGGCTTGGGTCACAGTCGATACGCAGTGTCCTATTCACCGAGACCGTGCTGCAGCCTCTTAAGTATCGCCGTGTCATCTTGACGCTGCAATATTTGTGTTATCTTCTGTCTTTGCCTCTCTCACAGTTCGCGGCTCGGGCGTTACATGTTTCTGACACGCTTCGACTATATCACCCCTCCTTTTGGCTTATAGATCTGGATATCGCGCTGCGAGGTGTACTGCCGACACATAATATTCTCCCAGCGGTGGGTATGATGTCTGTGCATTTCATTGACAATGACAGTCTTATGAAGGAACTTGAAGTCGCGCATGCCAGCAAAACCAGCCTGCGTGAGCTTACTGAGATGACTATCCGTCTATACCTTCTACACGGCTGTGCGGAACCCTTTGTAGACGCGCCGTCAAAGCCAGTGATCTCTACCCTGCGGCACTACCTTACCGAGGAGAAGGAGGTCATCGTGTCGCGTTGACCCGCTTTCTTTTGGGTGCACATAGTCTACGGGGGATTCATTCTCAGCACAGCAAGGTGCCAGTCTGCATGCGTCTCTGTCGACAATGTCATCAGTCCCTGGAGACTGTGGAGCATATTGCTCTGCAGTGCGAGGCTTATCCAGAGTCAATCATTGTGAGAGTGCAATTCTGGACAGAGGTTCTCCCAGTCATGCCAGAGCGGGTGCTGGTTAGTCGAGATCAGCTGGACGCAGAGGATGTGCTGCCGCTTGCTACGTTGCCTCATATTTAATAGGGCATCTGTTCGTGCAGTGGGGTGGCTGCTTAGGATTGTAAGCTTGTATGGTGAAGGCATCCTACAGGTATCTTCAACCACTCCTGCAGGTACTCAATGATAGTATCCTGCAGGTAACATCCTTGTATACCTGCAGGTCACTTCTGAACACTCCTACAGGTAATGTCCAAACACTCTTACAGGTAATGTTCTTACGTACCTGTAGGTAACATCAAAATACTCCTACAGGTAACATCCTTGGGCTCCTGCAGGTACAATGATAGTATCCTACAGGTGTATTTGAAGACTCCTGCAGGTAGTTTCCAAAGGTATCCTATAGGTATGTTCAACCACACCTGTAGGTACAAGAATAGGATCCTATAGGTGCATTCAACCACTTCTATAGATGTGCTAAGTTGGTGTTCTGCTGTTTATAGACAGATCATCCTACAGGTTCTAAACATTTAGACCTGTAGGATGCTTGCTCGATATCTAATCCTACAGAGTCCATCGGTCAGTCCGGTTGGACGCCCGGAATACGTCCGTCCGCCAACGCACCTGCAGGTTGTATTTGCGGAGCCTCCGAGGTACCTCGGAGGTTACCTCCGAGACGATCGCCAGCAGGAGCGGCGTTCTCCCGAGTTCGGACAAAAAACAGGCCCGCCGACAGGCGGGCCGGGAAAAAAATTCGGACAAAAATCAGCCTGGAGGAGCAAATCTGGGCATGGCGGGCCCAGAGGGCCCGCCGGCGGACTTTTTTTGACAAATCGTGGCTAGACCGAAAAATTCGGACAAAAACTGCCTCTGAGACGAGGCCGGTCAGAAATTCGAGAAATCGAGCTTGAGAGCCAAAAATCGGTTCGGACATGAAGTGGGCAAATCAGGCCAATTTCAGGACGACATTTGGCGGCACTAGTGGGGGTCCTGGAACAAGCCCTTCTTGGCAAGAACCGCCCAATCACCCCGCACCGTTAAGGTTAAAAACTCACGGGAAAACTCATCGAACCAAGTCAGTATACAGTCGTACATACAACGATATTCTAGTAAATTCGCTTTCGCGTCAAAGCAGAGTAGTCCGTGAAACCTTTGGAAAGTAGTCCTTAAGAAATCATCAAGTTTTGGTTCCTGTCATCTGTCGGACCAAAAACATTCCGCGTCCTTCATCAATGCTCTTGCTCCTCGACCCAATCACACTCTTAGGCCTGGGGCGTAGACCAAGCTGCTTAGTAGGACTGATACTTCGGCTCGGGCTCATACCACCTCCAGTCAACTGTCTGAGTAAAGTTGCGTCCCCAAGCTGCTTGGTGGGGCTCAAACTCCTCGTAGGGCTGATGCCACCTCCGGTCATATGTCTTAGCAAGGAACCTTCCCCACCTCCCACGCCGGTGAACTGCCTCGCAAGGGTAGTCGTACCAGTCAACTGCGGCTGCATTCCCGTCAAATTTGGCACCAGTGGCGTTCGTGTCGGCGAGTGCTGGGGGGAGCCTCGGTTTGACAATAAAAGCTAATGGGCAGATTAGCAAGACTACAGCGACAGCATCGAATTTAGCTTCACCAAGCATTCACGACACCAAACACCGCCGTCTCCGTCTGTTTTGGCAGCGCTATCTAAGCGTTTACCACATCCTGGTTCGTCAGGATTCCTCGGCGGCCTTCCTCTTGGAAACATGGAGACCGGTTGTTTACCACCACATACTAAACAAGATGCATGCCAGCGAGTTCCTTGAGGTCCAGGAACGACGCCGCGTTCCATAATTGATACGCTTTGATGACATCCTGGACAAGCAGAAGAACCGCCAAATCTAGGAAATGCGTTGGTGTTGACAGTTGGCGTTGGGCGCTGATATCGCGAAGACACTGGAGTCGGGGAGGGTGGCGCTTTGGGACTGGGTGCAGGTGATTTTCGCGTAGGAGAACCTGAAGTATAACCTGGGGATTTACCAGGAGAGGAACTTGGACTGTACACGGGCTTGTGACTGGGAGAACCAGGTATAGACCCTATGCTTACGCGTTTGGGTGGTGCGCACTGTAACATAGATGAGCAAGCGAGGAAATAGAGTAAAAGATTAGACATCACCTCAAGATGAGAGGGACCATATTGACCTCTTACGAAAATAGCTTGACCTTGCGCAGCCTCCTTGAACGGAAGCCCACAAACCGCACATTTGAAGCAATTTGAATGGAAGTGCTCCAAGGTGCCATCCTCGGCGGGTACAGTGACATATCTTCCACCAGTAGAGATTGAAAACAAGCGTCTACTGCATTTTGCACAGGATGAATTTGGAGGCAAGGTCTGGGTCGTACGGTCGGGCGTCGTGGACTTCGGAGACGCTTTAGACTTTGCTTCTAACCCGCCAATGATGCTATCGGCGGGTGAACCTGCGACGCGTGGCTTGCCTAAGGACGAGCGGGGCGCAGGTTCGGAGGGCAAGACTAACGGCGAGTCCAACATATATGACGATATTGTTGCCGTGTCAGAAAAGTCCGAAATAAGATCTGGCGTCGGTGGGCTGGAAGGAACACGTGGACTATTGGACAGAGAATGATCAGGAGTGTAAGCTGGACTGGAAAGCCTATTCATGAGCTTTTGGCCCGCATTTGCCTTCTGTGGCGTAGTATCGGGAGAGGTGACGGGGGATGCGAGATCAACACTACGACGCGTTAGGTTTCCGGGCTTGAAGCGTTCATATTTACCGCGACTCAGTGGGGTAGGACTTGATGGTTCCATACTAGTAGACCGGCTCGGTAACGACGCTCGAGTGGATGGAGAACCGGGCGACTGAGGGAATGGTCCGGATACAGACATTCGTGGGCTGTGTTTGAATCGCGTCGAATCCACTGAAGGACTAGACTCGCGGCTCTTGGTAATACCCAAGCGCATCTCCAATTCCGCAATTGTGGGGCTGCTCTCCCGACTCTTACGGTCAGCGGGACTGCCAGCCGCGGTGTTCATGCTTTCCCGCTTCTTGGGTGTCCGGTCACGTTTGAGACAGTTCTCAAAGCAGTCTGAACAGGACGGTCGGCCTAGAAGATCAACCATCGGCGCATCTCCAATATGCTTGTAGCATCCCTCGCAATTGAAGCATCGCTTATGCCAACATTTACCGTCAACTTCTATAAAGCCGCCCTCGGATTTGAGTGCGATAACAGGGCGTAGGCACGTCGGACAAGTGCCCTTGGAACCCCCATTAGAAGTGAAGCACGGGCGACAGAGGAATCGCTGGACATCTGAAGTAGTTGGGTCGGGGTAAATGGTAGCATCAGGGGGGAACACCGATGCACATATAGCGCACGAATGGGTCGCGAGGCTCTCCGGGGACTGAAGAACAGATCCATACACTTTTGAGAGTGATTTGTCATACGGAGATGGTGAGGGAAGGATGTTGGCCTCTGGAGCAGCGACAGAATGCTTGAGGGGAGATGACGGCCGACTCAGTTGCGACGTCGTTGACGCAATGTGTGCTGAGATCCGATTCCCCAAAACAGCTGGCTGTGATGAAGTGGTGGATCGCGTGGTAGGCCGAGGAAAGCGCTTTGTTGAATCTGATGCGGCCACCGTCGATGTTGAAGGTGTCGTTGTTGTCGTCGTCGTTCGGCGGGTGGGGGACGGGTCTCGAGCGACATATGTGCGCGACCAAGGATCATTAGAACTGTCCTTGTCTTGGCCTTGGTTCCATGGGACAACTGGGGCTGTTATACTTGAGCAAGTTGGACGAAACGGCAAAACGAGGACATACCGACAGCTGTGCCACCACACTTGCACCGCGTGCCCACCACAATGTCGCCGCATCGTCTACAGAATCCCATACTCGACTAGTGGTATCAAACGAATGACGGTGCGGGTATACTCAGCGCAGTTGTCGTGAAACAGAGCCTGTCAGTCACTGGAGTCAGCGTTGTTGAAATTCAACCATGGCACGATCACGTGGTGGCTGGGGACAGTCTAGAAACAAAGTTGGAGAATTGTACGAAAGATTCACGAATACATTCAAAGCAAGGATAAATAAGAATCAAATCGCAAACTACATCCGGAACCGTGTCTATATATTAGCCCCGACACGCATCACAGTCGAGGCTTGATGATAGGCTGCCAGTCTACTCGCTCTACCATACTAGGGACCAAGTCCTCTACTTTGGCGGCACCAATTAGCTTCATGGCCTTGACGATCTCATTCTGTAGTATGTTGATGGCTTTGGTCACTCCAGCCTCACCGTAGGCCTAGCGAACAGGTTAGGAACGAAGACGGAAGATCTAGAGGAGTTCTGCGATTTACACTTTGGGCATATAGAAATGGTCTACCCATTCCTACAGCTTTCGCGCCGAGGCAAAGAGCTTTAACTACATCCGTTCCGCGACGCACTCCGCCTTACGGCGAAAAATCAGTTTTTGGGACAACTCTTGGCTCATCGTTAACGCACCATCGATGTATACTAAAGGAAAAGATATAAGCCTTTCGAATCGCGCAAGTCGATAATCCTCACCTTCTAACTTGTCAAATACGTCGGGACGCTGTTGACGGATTCTGTAGAGAACCTCCATAGGTGGCATTGAACTAGAACGTTTAGAAGGATTCAACTGCCGACATGACTGGGACACTTACTATTCCAGTTGACGACCTGATGAATAGATTGTTGAAATGTGGCGAAGCTGAGTATGATACTGGGCACATACCTCCGTGGTTGGACAATAAAATACCGTCGCAGCCTGCTTCTGCTGCTAGGACGGCATCCTGTTGGAAATCAATAATCTGAAAGGTGCTTTACATGGTTTGACCTGACCTCCACACATTGAACGCCTACGATGTGAGGGTTGGAAGTGTGTACACGATACGTGTCAAAGGCAGCGCGCACCTTTGATAACAATAGGAAGATCGGTTAACTTGCGCAGCCACGGTATCGTCTGTGCTAAGGTCAGCTAGATGTAGAGCATACACGAGCGATTCACCTTCTCCCAGGTCATATTTTGGTCGTCACTCCCAACCAAGGCACCCGCCGTACCAGTCTCATCCACAATCTCATAGGTACCGCTCTCGACGTGATACGCCGGTTGCCCATTTTCGATTGCTTCCAAAGCCCAGGGACTCCTGATATCCACTTCTCGTTTTCCAGCAACTATGGCGTCAACCGTCAAGAAGATAGCTTTGTATCCCAACTTGACAATCTCTTGTACGCGTTTCTCGGCGATTTTGTCGTTGTTGGACTTGTACAACTGAAAGAATAGAGTTTGTTGCGGACTGGCAGCCGCTGCTATCTCCTCATAAGATAAAGATGCGTTCGACGAAACCATCTGTATTATGGATCCGGAATTCGAGCCTCTGGTAATATTAGCTTCGCCTAAAAAAACGTTCAACGACAGTACACTAAGATTGTGAGCTATCTCGTACCAAGAGGGTGTCCCAGTTTGGCTAATGCCGCACCGCATACAAACACAGGAATTGATGATTTATAGCCAAGTATTGTCGTCGATGGATTACAATCGAAAACGGGCCTCATTACGCGTGCATTGAAGAAAAATCGCGAGAATGCACGCATATTTTCCTTGTTGGCTTTTAAAAATCAGTTGCAGATTCAGAAACGGGAGGACTGCATGTACCAATACCGTCGTCCGCCGCGGAGGAATAATAGGCCAACGCCTTGAATGATAAGGTTTTATGCGCCACATTCTGACAACGAATCAGAAAAAAGGTATCTCGTATCTGGTACTGAACTACCTCTATATCGGCAATACTTAATAACCTATTGAGCGGAGGTCGCTCCTTCATAGCTTGTTCGACCCTGAGCTCGTCCTTGGTCTTTACTCTGTTGTCGCGTGCTGTCTGCATTTGTTGGGCTGAAGCTGCGTCTACAGGTCCTAAATGTTTCGATGGCGGGAGGTTCTTGGCTAAAGCATCGGGTGGATGTATTGGTTCGTACGCGAGTGAGGCATCTTTGCCGGCATACTTCAAGATGATGTTGCCACCGCCAGGATGCTCCTAATAGGACGGCGGATGAGGTGGTGAATTGGGGAGCAGAGAGAGATTGTCCTCACCGACAAGAACTCTGTAACATCGTAGACCTTGTTATTAATGATCACCCAGCACGAACTAAGATGGCATTAGTACTCAGGTGCTAGGGCGTAAGAGGTACATACGCGGTACTGTTATGTTCAGACACTTGCTGGAGGGTAAGAGCCATCGTGGGGAGCGGGGATACATCTCCAATTGTAATTGGAAGCTATTTAACTGGTGGGGAAACGGCAAGGAACACGTGTACGGATGGATCGGGCCGAGATGCCATGTGACTCATGTTCATTGGGTTTGTGTGCCACTGTATCCTCCAACTTGGCCTCCATCTTGTCTTTCAACAAAGCGATGGCTTCGCGTGTTGCGCCGCCTGTGCCCAACAGGAATGCCTTGGAAAACATGAAGCGCGTCGACCTTCAAAGACTGTGCAAGGTGCTTGGCGACGCTGCATGTTGATCGGCAAGGATGCTGACGGTTTACCAGGATTACGGCGTACGAGCCAATCTCAAGTCGGAGGAGCTCATCGAGCTGCTTCTGGAGACAAGGCATGCATGGTTCATGTTTTTAATGGCCTATATCTCATGCAGCACCCAGGAAACCCAACATCCGGTCCGTTCAACCGGTCGTGCGGTCCGTAGCGACGAGGAGGGCGAGTCGTTCTGCTGGCAGAGTGAGCTCTATGATCATCCACGATGAGGATGGCGCATCAAGTAACCAGGAATCGATTGTAAACGCCAACGAGAACCAAACTGGGCCACCAGCCAGCCAAGCGTCTACTTCTCACCCTCCTCGGACTCGGAGCTCAAAATACGCCCCTCAGACTCGCTTGGGAGTTGGACGGCCTGGGAATCCACGTACCGTGACAAAGTCCCTCAGTCTATCAAAGAGACGATGGAAGGGTAGCCGGAGTGTGAATCCAAAGGAAACAACAATAGTCGAAGGTACGTCATCATTGGCCCAACATTCATCAAGCTAACCGTGCAACTCAGAGCCTGAACCTGAAATAGAGCCTGAGGAGCCCGTTGCAGAGGGGTCAGGTAGTATTCACGCCGTAACCTCACACAATACGCCATCCCAACCAGAAGCACCATCACCTGTCATGTCAAGACCAGCCTCCTCACAGCCTGCACGTAGTCTTGATGACCGAATAGCGGAAGTCGTACGCCACAAACTTGTCACCCGTTTCTCCTCTCATCCTGGGTTTCTTAGATTGCTCCACTCCAGCGTCAATTACAAACGATGAAGGAAGACTTGGAACAAATGAACGCTCTCAAAGCTGAACTAGACCGACTAAAGACTGAGGTGGCCACTATTGGTCCTTTGAAAGAGAGTGTTGCCTCGCTTACATCGGAAGTAAAAGCTCTTCGGAGTCAAACATCTACAGGCCAACTTTTGTAAGTACCATACTTTTGAGTCGAATAAAAGACTGATGGCTTTTCAGAATACACGGTTCGTCGACGGTAGTGGACCAGCCATCACGGCAATATACTCCAGGCGCTGCTCCTACTCTCCTTGGCAAACGCTCTCGAGAGTCAACTGGCAGTGAGGATAGCGATGTCATGGAAAATGATGAGGAGGATTCGACAGTGCATCAGGGTATTATACCACCTGACAGGAAACGTCAGCGCCTCGATGACGCGCATGCGGACTTTCCAAAAACACCCCCGAACCACCCTCAATCGCTACCACCGCATATCCAGCCGGATGATGTGATTCGTGGTGGGCCTCTTGGCACTCCCCCTCCGCTAGACCGTCTTCCGGAGCTATATGGAACGCCATCTTCTCCTCCAGAGCGGAAACGTGATAATGGACATCCTTTCAATTTTACATTCACGGTACCCGTACCCCCGACGCCGGATCCAGCATTTACCATGCCATTTGCATACCCTGAGCCACCCCAGTCGCCAACCCCCGCGCAGCACCCTCGCTCACGTCTGTTGGGTCCTCCTCGCGCAGACATCTTCCAGGCTATCCGTCGTGCTTCTATGGAGAGATCTAGACAGTCCGAGTCGAACGCCGAGTCATCACAAGGACTAGGAACTTTCTTAAATGAAGCAGCCCTGGGCGCTGATTCTGACCAGGCTGGGAACAACACGTTGTTATCTGACCTTGACGTTCTTGACCCAGAAGGAGGTAGTCCATCAAAGCGCACCATGTATGGGACAGAGATCGAGACGGACCATAGATTCGGCGACTTTGGATTCGAAGGCGTTAACCCGAGTTATTGGGCACCCAGGTTTTGAACGTGTAGTTTATATATCTAGTATGCATATCTCATTTTCAGTAATCGACTGTGTCTGTATCATATCGAAAGCATTTGTAACCATTTGAAGCAATAAATAAGAGAGCAATGCTGAACGTTAACCGGTCATTAGATGGATGGCACGAAGGAAAGGACCTCGCGATACAGCAAGTCCTTGAGTTGGTCTTTGCTGAGGTCTTCCTTTTGCACTGCAATACGGATGAGAAACCGCACGCAGATCGATCTCGAGAGGCAGAGTACTCACAATCAAAAGCAAAGTACGTCGAACTCAAAGGTGTAACAATTGGTTCGTCCTCAGGATCATGCTAGGGGTTGTTTAGATCGCGGGTGCAGGCCGGGTGAGAGCTGTACTCACGTATGCGGCGAGATATGGATGAGCCAAAGCCTCATCAACGGACATCCTCTTTTTGGGATCGAACGTCTGATTCGTAATACCCTTAGTGTGCGCACAATTTGATTGATGAAAATGCTCACCAAAGTCCTCTGGAGGAAGTCCACGGCTTCCTTCGACGCCTGGGGAAACAAGGTCGGGAACGGCCGTCTCTTCCGAATGGGCAGCGCGCGGATGTAGTCCCGCGAGCGCCGCGAGGTAATCGCGTAAAACTCGTCCAAGCTTGGGGTCCCTGTTTGAACACCATCAGTGATGCGGCCATAGATGTTTTATTAAATGCACATGCCAATGACATCTAGAATGAGATCCAGCTGATGACTGTAGTCACGGCCAGGAAAGAGAGGTCGTCCGGTGAGTAATTCGGCAAGGACGCATCCAATTGCCCAGATGTCGATGGCCTAAAGCGGTACCTTGCTCGTAAAGTCTAATTGGGGAAAAAACGAGGCTACGTACCTTCGTGTAACACTTGAAGGAAAGCATGATTTCAGGCGCCCTATACCATCTCGTCGCAACGTATTCAGTCATCAGACCATGCTCCTTTCCTCCGGTTGCGCTTGTCTTGATACTACGAGCAAGACCGAAGTCACAGACTTTAAGGTCACAGTTCGCATTGAGCAAGAGGTTGGCCGGTTTCAAATCACTGTTCAAAGGTTAGAAACCTCATGATCGAGGTACTGAGCACGTACCGATGCACAATATCTGCACTATGTATCGACTTAAGCGCTCTCAGTGTCTGATACACGAAGTACTGGCGAGAATATCAGGGTTTCGGTATATTATTGATGACAGAGGAACTTACCTGGCAGTGATCATCGGTAAGATGCTGAGTACGGATCACTCGGTGGAGGTCCGTCTGCATCAGTTCTTGGATAACTGTTGAAGGAGGGTCAACAGGTTTGAACGAAACAAGCTTAGGCCAGACCCACAGTAGATCTCCGTGAAACTATCGAGTGAAGGTGGCTTGATGATATCCAGGATTGAGATGATCTATGTCCACTATCGTGAGCACAAATCCCATGAACACCAAACGAACGCCGCACATTCTCGTTCTGACATGTCTCCGTGAAGAATTTCAACAGCTTCAACTCCCTTAGCGTTCGAAGGCAGAACAAGGTATGGTCGAAAGGAAGGATCTTCTTGATAGCTACTTGTCGTCCAGATGGTTTGTGAAGCGCAGCCGCGACAGTTCCGTACGCCCCTTCGCCGATGGCGTGAAGGAGTTGGTAGTCTTCACCTAGTAAATGAACGTGGTATTAGTTAAGATATGCGTGGAGTTTCGGCGCAACTCACCAACGTCGAACTTGGGCAAGGGCTTCGGATTTCTGCGAGAAGACATGAAGGGCACTAGGATCCAGCCGTAGTGGTTGTACCGGTAATGAAGGAGAGAAAAGAGATCGGAAGGAGACCAGTCAAGATCAGCAATAAAGTCCAGCAGTATAAGTACTCAATCACCGCCCGAGCCATCCCTGTGATGTTTGATGGGTTGCACATAGGTACAAGTCTAGATACGGGCAGTGTGGACTGCTGGGGGTGATGAGGGTGTTGTTAGTGAGTGACGGGCTTTTACGCATCAAGGAAACGTGTAATCGCCGCAACCGTATATCAAAGAGCATCATCTGCGCACGCGACTCGGCCAGAAGGTATTCAAAATGCTAGGGACAACATCCTTGCCACGAAAGGCTTGAGACGGTGTGCCAAAACGGCCAGAACTACGAGCGGATCCAAAGCGATTACGTGCGGAGTCGTGTAGTGCATCATCTTAGTAGTAATGGCGTCTGAAAGTACGACTCAAATGGTTGCTACGCTTTGAGCGCCGTCCGATAACCGAGATGTATCGTCTGGAGCGACCAAGGGGAGGAGCGGCAATGAGGAAAACTCTGTTGCTCTACTGGTTACCGGTCAGCATTGAAATTGCATCGCATGTCGCATGGGCCACGTACAGAACATGCATCGCTACCAGCGGGGTAGTGAAATACAACGGAAATGCCTGTGCACTCAGCAGCTCATGGAGAATGTAAGTAAACCTGTTGGTAACTCGGAGTTGAACGCTTCGCCGCGTCCATGACGGATTTCCCACGCGTCTAGTTCGAGCTACAGGCGGGCAAGGCAATACGAGTCAAGTATCAGACCACTGGCACGGCTTGTTGGTAGGATGCAGTCGTGGGACATCGACAAGTAGTGGCACAGCTCTGAAGAACGTATAACACTGTCGGTTGAGGTAATATGAAGTGCGGGAGGTGTCGTATTCATAGCCATCAGTGGAATATTTTTAGACAAGAACTTCTGGATTTGAACTTGAGCACGATTTCATGGTATTTGAGAACCCAAATGATGAGCAAGATGTGATTCAAGCTGTGCAACGTTCAAGGCGGTCGCCGTTACGGTCTTCGGAATCAACAGCATTAAACTGTTCGAGAGGCGCTGTCTCGGTGGATTCGGTCAAAGACTTTTTTTAGAAACATGTGACATTTTCCCACACCAATCACTGCCAAGATACTTGTCAGCTTGCTTCGCTTGGACGCTTTGGATGAAGGCTTCCTTACCTGAAGCTCAAACGACGAATCATCTTCAAGCTTCCAGTACTACTTGGATGTGTATGATGTGATAAATAGATTGGACAGCTCTGTGGCGCAGCCCGCGTTGATCATGATTGGTCCGTGAACCTGTATCTCTCTTGTCTTCATTCGTCGGCAAGTAGGCTAATTTGTCTCTGTCCAGGGTCCAGGGTCCCACTCAACAGCACGACTACAGAGGCCTCCTGGAGGGCTCGAATCTTCATTAATAGCGCATATAGCTTCGAATGGCTCCTAAACAGTATCCATCACATCAGAGTACACCCGTCACCTGAACTATTGTTCTGTACAGAATGAAACGAGGCACTTGTGCAACCAATAGGAATCGCGGATCGACATCTATCCCGCTGCTTCGGGTCCAAGTGTTCAACGCATCTTCCCAGGCCCAGTAACGTATATAAACCTTGTGTCGCTTTTTTTTCTATTCATCGTCTCGTCCCCCTTTCACTCCCTACTTTTCTTTTCCTACTTTCCACTCGCTTGCGATGTTTTCTCGTTCCGCTATACTTTCTTTGGGCCTGGCCGTCCTTCCTTATGTTTCCGCCGCTGTTTTTGATGTTCAAGTTGGCGCTAATGGTTTAGAATTTACACCTGAAGCCCTTGTGAGTCGCGATCCCAATATGTTCTCAGTTCGATCTAACGAGACATGTTAGTTTGCCAATGTTGGTGACCAAGTTGTCTTCCACTTCAATCCCAAGGTATTTCCCCTGTCAATACCCAGATGTTTCTATTGTTGACCTTGATTAGAACCACACGGTAACGCAATCGGCGTTCGCGTAAGTGCGCCTTTTCTTCTGTAGGACATGAACACCAACACATCACAGTGACCCCTGCGGCCCGAAAGAAGGCGGTTTCGACAGCGGTTTGTACGTTTGTTTTCCTTCGCGCTAAATGCACGATGAACCTAACTCTCCCATGCAGCATGCCGGTTGCTGCCAACACCTCGGCTGAGCTCCTTCCCACGTATACGATCACCGTTAACGATGTGAGAAAGACCTTCCTGGGTCACGGACGTCGAATTAACGCTCAGTAGACTTCGCCTGTGTGGGTGTATTGTAAACAGGCTGCCAAGACCGCTGCCAGTCACTGTGGTGCCGGAATGGTCTTCTCCGTCAACTGCCCCGCCGATGGACCAAACTCCTTCACAAATTTCAAGGCTGCTGCGTTGAAAATTGGCGACGACCTTAAGGCTGCTGCGAATGCCACTTCAGCGGCGCAGCCTTCGGCCACTGACAACACCTGGACCGCTGCTTATGGTGGATACACTGTCCCGCCCGAAGCTGCAGCTACCGTGAGTTCGGCACCTCTCTTCCCGACTGTCTGACCCTTATCTATTGTCCAACAGTTGGTTACCCAGACGATTACCCTGGACTCGACTTCCATTTGGACCACAACGTACTCTTCTTACGCTAATGCTCCTGCCGCTACGCCCAACTCTGCGGAGGGCAGTGTCATCAAAGTAACTGTTGGCGCCGATGGACTGACGTTCGACCCTCCTCGCGTTTCTGCCAACCCTCGCGACGTGATCATGTTCGAGTTGTACGTCTGGCATGGTTGCATATGTGATCCATCAATTAACGTACTCCACAGCCATGCGAAGAACCATACTGTGACCCAATCGTCTTTCGCGTTAGTATTGTATCTAGGGCTTAACAGATATTTATAGACTGACTTCATTCATAGTGACCCATGCCGCAAGTTGACCGACAACACCACCACCGCCTTCGACTCTGGATTGTACGTATACACATCCTTTTTTTAGACAGAGTGCTTTTGTTGATTGCTTTGTAGCATGCCCGTTAATGCCAGCCTTACTGAAGGCTTCCCGACATGGAACTTGACTGTTAACGATACCGCTCCCATGTGGGCCTACGTGAGTACAAAGCTAGTGCTTCCGCGCCGATTACTGACTGGAACCAACAGTGTAAGCAGAAGACTCCCTCCAGTCATTGCGGTGCCGGAATGGTCTTGTAAGTGCCAGTTTTGACCATATACTCTTTGAACCTCAATCAATCAATCCTTGACAGCGCCATCAACTCTGACGAGACATCAGCGCGCAACTTCAGCGCGTTCCAGAACCTCGCAAAGACGCTTAACGGCTCCACGAGCACCTCCACAGCCTCTGGTGCAGGAGCCTCATCCACTACTACGGATGGCGCTCTGTCCATGCGCGTAGGAACTGCTGGTCTCGTAGTTGTCTTTGCTGCTCTCGCTGCGCTCTTGTAAGGTGTTGTTTTTGGGTTTAGGGATGAGAAATTTGTGGTGATGAGCCTCTGGAGGCTTTAACTGTTCCTTCATTTGTCATGAACACGACGGACTCATAGAGTTTTTATACCATTTTTAACGGACGATTCGATATACTTCCTCTGTTTCAACGGACGATTCGGTTCTGGGTCGTATACTGGTAATATAAACCCAATCAATAATGTTTTGGATACCCCAGTCGATTTGCACGAGAGGTTGGTGTAAGGAATCGATGATTGGTAGTAGTACGTGTGGAAGGACAGGTAAGGAGACATACAATAAGGAGTAAATCTGCAAAAGTCGACAGTGACAAGGTATAAGAAATCCGAAACTCAGTATGTAGTCCTCAATCAAAGTTTGCTCAACGACATCTCGCCGGCAGGAGCCATCATCCAGAGTCCTCCACCAACGTCAGGTTCGCAGTCATCTGTGGCATTCACAATCTTTGTGTCAGTCCCACACAGCCTCTTCACCGCGTTCACGCTTGCAGATTCTCCGGTGAGCACTTTGATACTTTGCAACGCGGCCTTTGCCAAAAGTTGCGGAAGCTTGAGCAAGTCCAGAGCGATCCGTTCATCCACCCACAGATGCGTGACCTGATTCTGTGGAATAGCGGTTATGGCGAAATGCAAGGTCCATTTCGGAAGGATGACGAAAGTGGTAGGTGTAAGGAACATACGGAACAAGTCCGGTATGGGGGAGACGGAAAGCGTGACTGGAATACGGGTGCGCGTTGGACGCGAAGTCGGTGACGAAGAAGATGATGAGACGCGAGGGAGCGTATTGATGAGGTCTCCATGGGTCGTCTTAAGCACTACATAACGTATTACATCAGACAGCCGAATAGCAGGATAAACAAGATACCCACCTTTTAATGACAAGGACGAGAATGTAAGATACGCCGGGCTGTCGTGCTTTGCGTGCTTGATGTTAACAGGGCGCATTTCTGTTTTCCTGACATACTGGACCATACGCCAGAACTCCGGCCACCATTCGATGCTATAACCACCCAGGATGTATATATGGGGTGCCGACCATCCATCGCTATCAATGAGCTCGCTAAATATTGAGGTTACAGTCTTCAGATAGTCTGAATGCACGAAGAGACGCGTCAAAGGCAGCGTTTTGAAGGCATGAATGAGGTCGACACGTGAAAAATCGAAAGGGATGGGGGCAAAAGGTACTGTTTGGGATAATAGAGCATATGCGAGCACACTGTAGTCCTGCAATCGGTTCGTGAGGTCTCAGGATAGACTCCCAGAGTTAGAAGCTCACCATGGTGTTATGGCTGATAATCCCGACCAGCTCGTCGTTGTCATGTCTGATGTCCGCCCCGCCCTCTTTAGTGGATGACGTCAAGACCGTCGCAGCGTCCTGTACACGCTTCAGAAAGCGCTTGTACGTCCGTTTGCGGCCTGTTTCGGTCTCAATGTGTAAAAGATAGTCATGATAGTCCTGTGGGAGGAGGACGTTGTAGGCATTGTGGTCAATCATGAGGGGCTCCAAGTTGTGTGGTCGATGTGCGGCTTTCAAGGCTATCGGAGATGCTGGTGGTGCGAAGGCAAGAACGGTTTCTGTCGATCACGCCCATTGCTCCGTCCGTCCGTCGGAACTAGCGTTCGCGCACCTGACTGGCCCGCTGATTGTCAACAAGGACCTACTGGGGAAGGGTGAAAATCCCATGTGTGGGGTGTGTGGGTAATGCAACAGAATGCAACCCATTGTGACAGGTAGGCATCCATCTACTAAAATATTGTATGAACTGACGGCGAAGCTCAGCGCCACCGGTGCCAGAAACTGACTAGTTCGGTGGCCGTTCAAGTGGCCGTGGGCAAAACCATCACTGGTCCGCTGACTCGGCGTGCCAAAGAAAAATGGACTAGCATGCACATGTTAATAAGTTCGGACAGCGGCAGAACGAACGTCTATGGTCAGAATTGAAGAGAAAATGATGGTGAGAGTATGACAATAATCTCCGGATCACACATGGATGGGTTTTTTGACCGTAAGAATTCCCAGGCATCCCAACAAGTTGACGCGTTGACGTGCTAGCATTCTCGAGTGCGAATTGAAATACAACACTTGAAAATAACATTGCAGCCGATAAATAAAGCACACGCTGCATTTCGTAAAACAAGATGTCAACTACTCGCCAGCCTCTTTAGCCGCCTTCTTTTCCTTCTTCAGACGCTTGCGCTCACGTTTCGCTTCCTCGTCCTCCACCTCAGCGTCACCACCTTCCTCCTTCGCCGCTTTCTTCTCCTGCTTGCGACGTTTTCGTTCGGCGCGTTCCGCATCTTCGTCGACTGTCGCCGTTGTCACATCGGCTTCACCAACTTCAGATTTACGTTTTCGCTTTTTCTTCTCTTCTTTGGGAGCCTCAACTTGGACAGCGGGGGCGGCGGTAACAGCAGGAGCTGATACTGGTACTGACGAAGGCCCGGCTTGAGGTTGCTAGCGAAGATGACGACATTACAGAGCTGCCGAGCAGAGGAACTTGACAAAACATACCTCATCGCGGGCGTAGTCGACGTAGTCGCGCGACCACTCAGCGGGGGTAACGCCGTCTAGTTTTTCGCCATGCTTTCCAAGCGTGCCGTCCTTCACCATCTTCTTCTTCTTGAGCGCAACAGGTCCCAATCCCCACCGTCGAGGATACGTATCCCGCTCCATGATACACCGCTTTACTTTAGCGACGACGCCATGGTCGCAGGTTGCGAGTTCAACCGTTGACATCTGTGCAATGGCCAAGGCAATCGCCTCACCTGAGACAACTTGAGAACAGATACAAGACTAGATAGTGACAGAAAGCTACCTTTTGTAGTCATCAAGACGACTTCCTCATTTAATGAGATGTCGGCTTCGTAACGCAGGAGACCGGGGATCATGAGTTTTGCGCCATAGCATACCGCGTTAACTGCGCTGTCCTTGACTACTATGCGCTTGTAACCGACTAGTAAGCATTCCAAAGGGCGAATGACGCGTCGCAAGTAGGACTCTGTAATCTCACATGAGATGAAAACTGGTAAAGAAAGATAGTGGCACAGGTGAACGCACCATCACGGGTGTTGTCGTACATCCATTGCGCGTCAAGGACATCATGCATCGTCACCATGTCATCGTTCTCGGACATAGCCCCACTTCGTACGCGACGCAGTTCCTGCATGTGGCCGCCAACGCCCAGTATCAACCCGAGATGAACACATAATGTTCGGATGTACGTCCCCGCCTCGCATGAGACCCAGAACACGGCAAGGTTGCGTTTTTCGTCAAATTCGAGAAGTTTTGATTCGTAGATGGTGCGGATGCGGAGTTGTCGCTTGACGGCAGAGATGAGGGGAGGACGCTGGAAAAGAGCGCCAGAGAGGGTTTGGAGGGAGCGAGGGAGAGCAGTGGGATCGGGAAGAGCAGCATGTAGACGGAGTACACAAACGTACTCCTTACCTGCGGATGGCTCAGGAACGAAGAGTCAACATGGAAGGAAGACTACTTACCTGCTCCTTGTTGTGACTTGACCAGACGAGTCGCCCGGTCTATACAGACAATCAGACAGCCGGTGACTTTGGGGTCGAGCGTGCCACTGTGTCCAGTCTTTTCTACTCGCAGAATTCGGCGCAGCCATGCAACAACTTCGTGCGACGACGGATTTGAGGGTTTGTCCAAGTTGATAACACCAGATCTAGCACAACGTTCAGAAACAGGTAAAAACAAGATGAAAAACATTCACTTTATGTACGACGTTATGTCCCGCTTGAGAGGAACGCAGCCAGCAGGGATTGGCGTAAAGTGACCCGACCGAACCAACAGTTTGTCGTAATTTTTTAGTAGCAGCGGCCATTCCGAGGTATCCAATTTTGGGGTATTTTCTGGCTTGAGAGCAAAGTCGCCATCCAGCTGGGCCGATGAAATCTGCTGCTTGGTCATTGCGGGCGCCATCTTGAGCAGCGAGCCAGACGTCGTGAAAGTAGCAGCAACTGGCAAATTTTTTTGCCGCCGAATGGGTATCCGGCATTTGCCGCGTGACTCTGAATTGACTCTCATGTCCGCCTCTGCTGGGCCCTCGACGCCCTCGAAAAAGCGCTCAAAATGGGACGAGGACTCACCACAAGCGATTCAGAAGGAGCAGGCTGTGCGTCGCGTCAAGCCCAAGGTGGCGTCGCCGAGCCCTGCGACGACGACGACGACGACAGCCGTAGCGCCTACGCCACTAGCACAGGCTAAACAGACCCATAACGCCCAACCTCGCAGTCTTCATGTTCCCATTCGGACACGCCATCCAGCCATTACTCCTTCTCGGTCGGTGTACAGCTACGAACGCCTCAACCAGATCGAGGAAGGCTCATATGGCGTCGTGTTCCGCGCCAGAGACAAGGAAACAGGCGACATCGTTGCCCTAAAGAAGCTCAAGCTGGACGAGGAGAAGAACGGTTTTCCAATAACCGCTCTCCGAGAAGTGAACGCGCTCATGACATGCAGACACGAAAATGTCGTCAGAGTTCGCGAAGTTGTTGTTGGAGATACCTTGACACAGTGGGTGTTCACTAGGCACTGCTCTCTGTCGAGGCTTATACAGCTGTTTAGAGTATTCGTCGTAATGGACTTCATTGAACATGATCTCAAGTCGCTACTTACGATGATGCCTGCCCCCTTCCTCCAATCTGAAATCAAAACGCTCATGCTCCAATTACTCTCCGCCGTCAACCATTGTCACGCCAACTGGATTCTTCATAGAGATCTGAAAACTAGCAATCTCCTCATGAACAACCGGGGCACCATAAAGGTCGCGGACTTTGGTCTTGCCCGACGTTACGGTGATCCCGTAGGCGTCGGAGGACTCACACAACTTGTCGTTACCCTCTGGTACCGGTGTGTCTTCTCATAACACTCAAGGCTAGGACGTGTATGACTCGTCGTCTAGAGCTCCAGAAATTCTTCTCGGTGCCAAGACATATTCCACCGCTGTGGATTTGTGGTCTGTGGGTTGCATCTTCGCAGAGCTCCTCCTCAAAGAGCCGCTCTTCCAGCCAAAGCTGAACTAGAATTGATATCTATGATCTTTAAGCTTCTGGGTCCCCCTACTCATGATTCCTGGCCCGAGTACTTCTCCTTACCTGTGGCGAAGACGATCAGCCTTCCATCGCCTCAACCACACCTGTTCCGCGCAAAGTTTCCATACCTGTCTTCGAATGGACTCGACCTTATGATGTCTTTTCTCACGTATGATCCTGAATTGCGTATCACAGCGGCGGAGGCGCTTGAACATCCATACTTCAAGTATAACTTTCCTTTCATTTATCATCTCTCTTTGTTTATACTTTTGTAGGGAGTCGCCTCTGCCCAAGCACAAGGATCTTTTCGGTTCGTTTCCTTCTGCAGCCGCTGGAGAAAGGTTTGTGTTAGCGCGTGTTGTCGTGCACCTGGTTTATGAACGTTTTGCAGGAAGCAAAAGCTATTTGAAAGCCCTTCTGCTCCAGCCCGAGCTGCTGATTACAAGATCTTAACGGAATTCGATGCATGACACCTATCATTATCATTATTCAAGATACACACTTCATGTACATAGACAGTGTACATACATTGTACATATTCACAGACAAACATATCAATTATCTTCACTGAAATGAGCCGTAAGCATTTCTCGCATCTTGCCAAATCTTTCGCGAGTACGGCCCATTTCCCCACACTTATCGTAATACGATTGAACCTCTTCTACAGTAAACTTGAAATCCATTGCAATGTCACAGATGGCTTGATCAATGACATGCACGCCTGGAAGAGGCATGAGATGGGGTTCGCTGATGATACTGTCAATACCAAAATGCAAAGGAGAGAAGTGGCTTACTGGAGTCGAGACCGCTTGTTCGGACTGCCCTCAGGAAGTCCTTCAGACGCCCGCCGTTTGGCCCAGCCTGGTGGAGGTCCACCCCCGACGCGAATAGCCCATTCGTCTTCACCGTCATCGAGTTCTTCTTCAGGTCCGTTTCCGCCAACAACGTGCATATGCAGAGGATCATCAGAGGGTCCCGCAATTGGGATGGGCGGACCCTCTGGCGGCAACAGACCACTCAACGGTTTCTGCGACTGAAGCTCGTTCATCTCGACGCGAAGATCCTCCTCGTCCTTGACATCCTTGACCTTGCGCTTCTTCTTGGGCGCCTTTTCCCGGACATATCCATATTGTCCTTTCTCTCCGAGACTAGGCTTCGTTTCAGCGACGATGGCGGAGATCATTTTGTCCATTCGCTCGGCATTCTTTTTGTACCGCTCTCGCCAGGACTGCCATGTGTGGCGGGTGACCCAAGAATACTCCGGTTCGTCGCTCTGTTTAGACTAAGCATCAAGATCTGAGAAGCTACAAGTCATGCGTACCAGTTCAAGAAGTTGCTGGTAGAGCCTATTGCCTGTGCGACCTCCAATCTCTTTGTACGGTATTTTGCTCGCGATCCAGCCGCAAAGAAGCTCGTCATCCCTTTCGTTGAATTGAGTTCGCCTGAGTATAGGGTGAGATGCGAATCATGAAAATCAACAGAAAAGAGCGTACTCTTCACCTCGCCTTCTACCTCCAGGGTTTTTAAATACGACAGGCGTGAAAGAGACAATACCCTTTTCGATGCATTTCTTCACCCACAGATAAGACTCAACATGAACGGCTGGGTTGCCGTCGTACGTCTTGACTAGAGCCTGGAAGACCTCAGTATTAGGGTCTGCCAGAACGACACGCGCGGTCTGCGGTGTTGCGTGAGGATCGCCGCCAGAGTGCTATATCTCCGAGCATGAGCCGAACGAGTACCAAGACGAATTTGAGCCACTCACCATGATACGCTCACTGAGCGTGTTCCTGGCGTTAACATTGGCGATGCTAGAATGGATATGGATTGGGATTGGAGCACCGTTTTCGACGAATATTTGACGGAGGTGGGTTCCGGCAATCTTGCACGCTTCGACAAAGGTGTGGGGGACGAAGAAGCGATGAGGCCTGTCCGGCAGGGCCCAGCATTCCCGCAGACGCTGTCCTTCCGCGGTGCCAAGAGAGATCAGGACATAGCCCTGTCGAGGAACTTTTTCTTCAACTCTGCCTCCAAGTTCGAGGATGGTCTGTGTGAGTTCTGCACGGACATCATCAGGAAGGTCTCGTTGAATGAAGAACTTGACAGCAGTATGGTTGTCTTCTTGGAATATGAGCTGCAATACATGATCACGGTTAGTCACAGACGCCCAGGTAGCGAACCGCTCGCACTTGCCATCGTAACCCCAGCCGCAAGAGAAACCCGAGGTTGTGGTTAAGGTTAGAGCCAGGATGCTTAGTCATAATTCATCGCCACACAGATTCCCCAATTTAGACTCGTCCTTGACATTCGTGTATAGATTTTTTACAGGGTGTCCTTGATATTCTACACTGTCTCATTAGCATGCCTTGAATAATATGCAATATGTATTGTACGAAATAAATTAGGCGGGGCAAAGACGTAGGATCCTGAAAGATCCGGCATTTCGTTCGCAGATGTATATCTCGTCGCCCTTCCTCCCCAGGAACAAGACTTCATCCTGCATATCGTTATCGACGTACCCAACATTAAATTCCGTCCTCCCAGATGGCGACTTGGTCGATCCAGTGCTCATCTTCTTACTGGGTACATGACTGTTTTTCAACTTGGAGGGCAAGAGAGTGGAGGCAGTAGACCCAGAGATGGGCGTACCCATCTTCCACACAAACGGCCCCGGCGGTTGTAATTGCAAGGCGTAGGGTTGAATTGTGGCAGAGCGGTGCGAGACTCGTCACCCGGTCGAAGCAAGGCATCGCTCAAGTCAACGGCTTCTAACCCTCCTTGACGCATCGCTACTAGAACGGAGCGATCCTTCACATCGAAAGCCTCTAAGCGCTTGACATCGCCCATCCGGGTAGGTAGAGTCGGTTTCTTGGTGGTCATTACGGGAATGTCGTCCTCATCTTTGCTCCACATAAATCGGCCCTTCAAAACTGATCTGCCGCGATTGTCGACAATAGTTGTGCTATGTCCACCTCTTGAAGAAAAGAAAAGAGCGGGTGGCCCAAAATGACGCGGTTGGGCGAGGAGAGATATGGGTTTCAGGAGTGGCTTGTCAGACGCTTGAAAGATAGAAGGAGGTTCAGGTTGCGCGGGCGGAACGACTGAACGGAAAGGATGAGTGGGATCGACACTCTGCAACCGAAGATCTTTCAGCAACAAGAATTCGGTGTCTTCTTCTCTGCGCACAGGGAGGTCAGGCGGTAACAGACCGTCCTTGTACCAAGCCTGCATCAAAGACGCTTTCCAAGGACCTGCACAAAACCGATGAAAACTTGTAGTAAAACGAGGGATAAAACATACCATGAATGACATTCTTGGGATCCCGATAAAACCATTTCGAAGGAGCCGATGGGGTTGGAACAGGTAGGCCAGGAGGAGAGAATTGAACTTGCGCAAGATCAGAACCAGGTTCTGGTTCGTATTCGGTCCGATAGTCAATGAAAGCCGGATATGTAGGCGGAATAACGTATTCATCCGCAATTGACGCCAATGGAAACTGTGGCGCGAAGGAAAGCTGCTGGAACGTCGTGTATGGCCCCATTTGAGCAGTAGCAAGAGCAACTATCTCTTCGGGATGCGCAACAGTGGAGGTCGTAGTTGGCTCGACGGGCGTAGAAGGGCGATCATGAGCCGAATCCATGGTCCTTTCGCTGGCATAATTAGGATGCTCTTGCGCAATAAGTGGAGGCGTCTGCTGGCCTTCAGGCCCAGTCCCTGTGGCTACAACATTCGAGCCAACAGCAACCGATACACCAATGCTGACATTAACATTGGTGTTCTCTTCCTCGGTCAATTGTGGTTCTGAATCGTTTGCAGGTGCATCTGCTGTTCGTACTTCTCGCGCTCGTCTCCTTGCTGCTCTTCTTTCCGCGCGACCTATTCGTACCTCACGAACACGAACCGTAGCCGGTTCGAGACCAAAAACATTTTGAGAAAAGACTAGAAACACCTCCACAAGATCATCACCTTGCAGTTGGAGTTCCAAAGATCGAGGAGAATCAGGCAAAATAAATGTGCGTGACAAGCCGAGGGCTGTCCGATAGGTGCCAGCGAAGAGTTCCACTTTCTCCCCATTGTCGCCGCACAGGATAGCTAAAAAGCTACGAGAGAGTGGCAAATCAGGAAGTGAGTATGGCATTATAAGAACAACACATACCTCTTCTTCGCTGTTTCGACGGCTTTAACAAGGAGAGCCCCTTTGGTACCAGGTAATTTGACATACTCCAATTTGGGAGGCGGGGATTGCGTTACGACCGGGGCTCCCAGAGATCGTTTAGTACTCTCTTCGACACTGCGGGACGGGGATGACGGTCGATCGTCTCCGCGTCTGTTGTGAAAAGCATTCGAAAGGATACGAGGAATAAAGCGCGATCTCGACGAATGAGACGATATGATTGAAGGCGTACTGTCCGGTAATGGCGGCGCATTCAAGGTAGAAGACGGCAAACTGGCAGTTGGCGAAGAAGACGGTCGAACGGTCGTAGCTGATCTGGTCGACCTGAAAGACGTTGAACGCGTCAACATTCGCTCCCGCATGTTGCCCGTCGAATTGGCCGCAGGTATCTCACCGGTGGAGCGTGAAGGAGACGAAGATTGACCGATGATGACAGACCACCGACGACGATGGTTGGTGTTCGTATCATCCGGCTCCTGCATACTTCCGTGATAGTTTGAGGATTGAACGTCCGAACTTCGAGGACTGCCAACATCGTCACTATCTCCGGAAGCTAGTAATATTGGTTGCTGGGCCTGTCTGGTACCCGGAGGTGGAAGATGGGGAAGTCGGCTTTCCTGGAGAACTTGGGAAAGGCTAATACCGTCGCCATCATCATCATCCTCATCCGCTTCCGCGACCGGTGTGTCTGGATCGTTGAATTCGCGGGGCTCCCTCGATGGAGAATGAGTAAGCGCCTGGCGGAGCGTCAGGAGGGTAGGAGCAGGAGAAGGCTCTGGGGGTGGAATCGAGCTTGTTCTTGAGAGCGTCAAGTCTAGATTTGCCGGACGATTCCTTCTCGTAATGGAGGAAGAATGGGTATGACGAGGAGGACGGGGGAGGACAGGAGTTGTATGTTGCTGCCCTGTTGAGCTCGTTCTTTCGTCGAGTGCCTGGCTTCCGCTCGAACCAGCTGCAACGATGTTTATGGCCTCATCGTCGCTAGATTCGACCCAATCTGCTTTGGAGTCCGGATCCTCCGGTCTGATTGTCGCGTTGGTATTCCGTCGAATAGCGCCGGCGGTCAAGACATCCGACACTGATGTTCCTCGCGCACGAGTATGAGGCGGTGATAATGTGTTTTGAATCGAAGGTGAGTGTTCAAGTGGAGAAGCATACGGAGGTGGATGGCCGGACGGCACTGGTACAGGCGGATGGTCTTTGGAGGGACGAGATTTCGGTCGCCGAGTTATTGTGGGAGTCCGGGGAATGAGTGGGAGGGCCGGGAGTAACTCCGTTCTGTTAGAAGTGTCCCGAGTGGATGACGTTAATGAGGATGACTTGGAATGTTTGTCGGTGGAATTGCGTGCCTCGGGCTCGCGGCCAAAGACGGGGGTCTTCTTACTGGCTTCCCTGCGCTGCCGCTCTCTTTCACGGCGCAGTTCAACTTCTATCCTCCATTCAACAGCCCTTTTGACCTCTTCTAGGGCATATACGCGCACGCCATCTCGACGCCCAGCTATTGCCACCAACACCCCCCGCTGCTCCATTACGACAACACTTCTGAAACTTACTCTGCGAACGAGAGCGTACGGCTGAGGAGCGGGTGGGGATATGAGAGGCAGAACATCAAGGCCTTGTGCGTGACAAAGTAAAAGATAATGGGGTGCCAGAAAGGCACCGCTAGAAGGAGGGGCACTAAAGTGGGCCGGTGAGAGGTCCGAAGTGAGGACAGATAGACATAGCCCAAGCTCTTGAAGTGACGGAGCCGGTAGATCCGGGGGAGGTGTGGTTGGACGCAGCGGAGGCGAGTTTGGACGTGAAACTGCTTCCGCCATTTCCGGTTGGGAAGCATGCTCTTCACGTATTGAACCCTCTGTGTTTGGAGTGTGTTCACGACGATGGATAAGGTTGTTAAAGAATCCCGATAGACGGTTCGGTGTCCGAGACTTGATCAACGTTAACGCTTAATAACGAGAAAAATTGTGAGCACACACCTCGGTGGTTGTTGCTGACCGGCGTCGGGGCCTGCGATCATCTGCAGAAACCGTGCTTGGACGCGCAGAATTATGACTACGAGCAGGTGATGGGGGTGGTATGTAGGCAGACGCTGTAGATGATACCGTCCTAGAAATATGTGGTTCAGGAGATGGTGAATGGTGGGACACCGTAACGGCCGGCAAGCTGTGGGCACTCGCGGTCTCTACCGCCTGGTCTGCAGTGCTGGATATGGAAGGACCGCGAGAGGGCGCACTGTCCGGAATCTCGTCCTTGCCTTGGCCGGAAGTAATGGTGATTGTTTTGTCGGGGATTCGATGTCGTGGAGCTCGACCTGCTGGATGCCTGATGGCAGATCTTCGTAACGCTCATCCTCGAGGGTGTCTGGGGCATCGCTCAACTGGTCATCCTCGACGACGCGGCTCATGGCGGTATGGGTGAAAGCGAGAAAAGTGTTGAACCTGAGACACAGGTGGGGGGCAGCGATGCGCTAATACGAGAGAGGATTAAGGGACGGCTTTAATGGTCACGAACGCAGCATGAAGGCCGGAAGAGACAGAGACAGCCTTAAAGTTATGGAGAGAGACACCCAGACAGCAAGCAGGCAGGTTGTGCAAGCCGCTGCAGTCTTCCGGGCACTTCTCACGCCACAATGTGCCTGCCAGAAGCCACCACCAGATCGAAAACACATTGACACGACGACAAAATCCGTTTGTCATGATGCTATCGTCGTTGGCCTCGCGCCGCATTTCACCGCGCCGGCTCACCAGAAACCTGCTCCAATGGCGGGCTACCCATTCCAGGGCCCCTCTCAATGCCGTCTCCGAGCAGGACCTCGCCCATTTCACAACAATCCTAGAGCCTTCCTCTATTTTATCAACCCTGCCTCCGATGGCCTTACCCGCCACTGAGCTTGATCCTTTCAATCAAGATTGGATGGGCAAGTATCGAGGCAACGCGTCCACTGTCCTGAAACCCAAAACAACCCAGCAAGTCAGCGAAATTGTCAAATGTTGTTCCGAAAAGCGAATAGGTATTGTCCCTCAAGGTGGAAACACGGGCCTCGTCGGAGGGAGTGTCCCCATCAAGGATGAGGTCGTTATCTCGCTCGCCAACATGACACAAGTCCGTTCATTCGACCCCATTTCCGGTCCGTCATCTATCTATCTACGTTTGATATGTTGATATCCACACCGAGTCTCCAGGTATCTTAATTGCCGACGCTGGATGTATTCTTCAGTCTTTAACGGACTACATAACTCCTCATCATCATATCATGCCCCTCGACTTGGGCGCGAAGGGTAGGTATGTGTAACATGTAAACCTCGTGACTCTATACACCTCCTCACTTATTCATCAGCTGTCAAATTGGCGGAAACGTTGCTACCAACGCTGGTGGTCTCAGACTCCTCCGGTATGGATCTCTGCATGGCTCTGTTTTGGGTCTGGAAGTCGTTTTACCCGATGGGACAATCTTGGACCAGCTCACGGCTCTTCGGAAGGACAACACTGGTAAATTGCTGAGCTCTTCTCGCTTTCGATGCTTAGCAGCATGTAGGATATGACCTGAAACAGCTGTTCATTGGTGCTGAAGGAACACTTGGGATAATAACAGGAGTGTCCATCCTGACTCCTCCTGCGCCTCAGGCCTCGAATAACGTTATATTGGCTCTTCCTCACTTCGACAACGTTCTTCCGTTATACCAAGTAGTGAAACGGGAACTGTCTGAAATCCTTTCCGCATTCGAGTTCATAGACCGCACCGCTTACGAACTTGCCGTCAAACATGGGCAAGGCCGGGCTCTCAGCGATGAGGATATCGAGGGTGCTTCGTGTTTCGTTCTTGTTGAAACGAGTGGTGGTCGCCGGGAACATGATGAAGAGGTATTAGGTTTCTATATTTCCCTACCATGGTCCCTCACCAAGTCATCCAGAAACTGAATACCCTCTTGGAAAATCTCATGGAGGGGTCTTTAATCAATACTGGCGTACTGTCGCAATCACCGGCGCAATTCTCCTCTTTGTGGGCTCTTCGGGAAGGTGTCACTGAAGCCGTCTCTAAAGAAGGCAAAGCTTACAAGTACGACATATCGGTGCCTCTTCACACATTCAAGGAATGTGTTGATGCAACCCGGGAGCATTTGAGATCAAAGGGGCTTCTGCAAGAAGGCGCAGTGCGACACGTTCTCGGTTACGGACATGTCGGCGATGGTATGTTGTCGTGATCGCGATAAATGAGTTGCTGACAGCAACTTACTTAGGGAACTTACACTTAAATGTTGTCGCTGATGCGTATACCCAGGAGATCCAAGATGCTCTTGAACCTTTCATTTATGAACTCGTTCGTAAGTTAATTTGAGTTAATGGCGTCTAAGATGCAAGATGTTAACGCCTAATACAGAGTCACACCGCGGCTCTGTATCCGCAGAACACGGTATTGGTGCCATGAAAACTCATGCTCTGCATTACTCGAAAAGTGACGTGAGCATCGCTTGGATGAAAAAGATAAAAGAGCTCTTCGATCCCCGTGGCATCATGAATCCTGGTAAAGTGTTAGAATGAGTACTTATTGAAAATCAGATACATACTTCCTCATCTCATCACAACTTCGCTGCCCGCTTCCTTAGATCTGTCTTCAAAATCTTACCCGTGGACGTTTTCTATGCGGATTCAGAGTCGACGCCTTCTCGCAGGCCATTAGAAGCACTTACCGGGAGCTCGTCGACGACGAGGACCCACTCGGGGCATGCGAAACCAGGTAAACGTGTTCTGGCATGCTCTTTAAGAGTTTTACTGAACTCTGCATCACGCTTAACCCATTTCGCCGCGTGCTCTGGGTGGAGTTTGACAAAGGCCATCGGGCGCTCGCCCCAGGTAGGATGCGGCCTTGCTACTACACTCACTTCCAGTACATGAGGATGAGATGATAGCTCTGATGATTGATTAATCGGAAGGCAAGGAGTTTATTCGATATATCACTGACCTTGTTCTATAGCCAAGCTAGACGCATTCTAGTTCGTTGTTAATCGAGAGCTGGAATGTTGCTGCGTATCAGAAGGACTAACCTCTCCACCAGAGATGATGATATCTTTACTTCTATCGACGACCGCGATAGCACCGTCCGAATGCCACACTGCCAAGTCTCCAGAACGGAAATAGCCCCTCTGAACGCTTTCGCCGTGGCTTCAGGATCGCGGAAGTATTCTCTCATCACAATGTTTCCTCTTGTGACGATTTCACCGGTGGTGTTCCCATCTTGAGTAACATCTATGATTCTGTCATCATCGCGCATTTCGACGACGCGCACGTCTTCTGCAGTCGCGAAACTGTGACCCTGGCGCGCTATGAGTTTGGAGCGATCTTCTAACGACAGAGATCTCCAAGAGTCTTGCGGGTATCCTCTGGTGAACGGCCCATACGTCTGTTTCATCGATATCAGGTCGGCCACCGGCGTTCGTCATGACGAGATATTCACCTCACTACAGAACAGTGTTATTGATGAGCGCTCTAAAAGAATGCTCAACTTACGTTAAACCGTAAACGTGCACCACTTCGAAGCCTTTGCTCTCAAGATTCCCTACAAGGCTCGCAGTTGGAGCCGCGCCTACAATGCGATCATTACAAGCTGTTCGATGTGATACGCAAGACATTACGGACCGGCTATAATTGCAGTGATCGGTTGGGGTAACTTTCTTGCTTTCGGGTCGTTGACAATCCCGATCTTGGAGAGGCGGGTGAGTTTCATTGTCTGTCAAGTCGTAAGGTTACTTTACTTGGACAGTTGGCGCGCCACAATAGTGCGACACGCCAGAGTGGAGGAAATGTTTCCATATCAACGGATAGTTGACCGTTCTCAAGGTAATCTACCGAACTGTCATTTCCATGTTGGAATACGCAAATTAGACCCACTTGTGTTGCGAAAGCAAAGGTGTTACTCCAAGGATACGTCCATCCACCTGCATGGAACATGGGTAAAATCCTGAGAAGTTATTGATTTCGAAGATAGACAGCAAGGTTTGAAGGGCAGACCATAGGTATACTGAGTCCTTGTTGATTCTGTGGAAGTGGTGTCAGCTTGATGATGTTATAGAATGCTCAAAAAGCATTGCTTACCGCCCTTCAAATGCGTTTGATATTGCTGCCAGATAGGTTCCTGGTGTGTGGATTTCAGACGATAAGAAGAATGTTATTCAGCTGCAACATGCCTCTGAGTGTGGTTAGAACACCTTTCGGCTGAAAGAAAGCTCAGCGGGGGGTCAATGATAAAGCAATTTGCATACCCGACCGGTGGTGCCGGAGCTAAGTGGTCCATGTGAGCTAATATTTCTGTTCACTTTTGACAGGCTCTCACGTATAACAGAGCAAAGCGGGCGCGTTTTCATCCGCGTCAACATCTAGGCCTTGCCAACCGCGCTCTTGGCTGAAGCGACGGCCTTCCGTGAGGAAGACTTCATAGGGATCATCAGAAAGTCCAGTGTCGCGGGATACAATGGTGGGGACCCGACATCCTTTCATTAACGGGAGACATTCCTCGTCAACAATGGCAAGACTGGCGCCACTGTGAGCTACAGAAGTTACATTCAAGCGTTGCGTACGTAGAGGTGACACTTACTTAAAATATATTCAACTTCTGGAGGCGTAAGACGCGTGTTGATGAGAGTTGCGACTCCACGTGCAGCGAGGATGCCTTGACAAGCGTCTGTGAGCCGAGAAACGTAGTCCTAAGACAATCTGTCACGGGAAGAGAAGTTATGACTCTGACCAGCAATCATCGGGCTTTCATGGTTCAGATAAACGACTTTGAGCTGAGGATGGAGACTCACCAATTCGGCGCGATTACAGCAACTCTGTCCCCTGGTTTCACGCCTCGTTGGATGAGCGCATATGCGAGGTTTTGTATACGCTGTGTCCTGAAACATACGGCGCGTTTGACGTGTATCCAGTAAGAACTGTCGTTTCGCCTTACCAAATGGCAAACGTATAAGACCTTGGGTAGGCAACATCTGGATGAGCCAAAGCAACTTTGTCCGGATAGATGCGCGCGGCTCTCAGCAGGAACAGCAAGGGATTCTGGGCTGATTTGAGGACAATGTTGACCTTCACCACCACAGAAGTAATACCAAGGGATGATGATAGACAGTATTGCTGTTTGCAGCGGGAACATTCAACCGTAGTCGCTGAGCATCGCGGCTTGCAGGGATGCTTGCTGGGGTGAGATGAAAAGCTAATGCAGCATGATGTGAGTTGCACTGGTTCTACGCTGAGTATGTTGCTCACTCGATGGCATTAGGTTCTTAGAGGGGTTGGAAGACTGGAATGAACCTCAGGTCACCTTCGGCTTAAGTATAAATACTCACGGGACGAATGCGGGGTCACTGGGGTGTGGGGTGCCGGTGATCGACGGATTTTGCCGTGATGGTAAAAACGCGTCCATTCTTCCTTTCGTCGCTCATCTAAAACATCGCTACTGCTATTTCTCCAGGCCGGATCTTGGAACCAACGAAACGCTCTCTACTGCTATTCTCTGTCTCCTTCTATTCTATGTCTCGTATTATCCTTGCTCTCGCAGTTGTCTCGACTTTCATCGCTCCAACCTCAGGCAAGTCGCAGCGACCGGATTCCTCGGTCTGCCGTTTAATCAACGCTTAGCGGATCCGACCGACTGGGTCAATGTCAAGTACTTTACTGGCACGCTGGATGCGAGCCATCAGAGTGGGACCCGAAATGCGGCACGCGCTATCATTCGAGGCGCGGACTCTGCGAACAAGGATGGCCCATATGGTAAGGCGCTCCAATGAGCATCACACTAGCTCATATGTCTTTAGCAATAGTGAATCCCGAAGGCGTGCTCCCGCCGAGTGGAGATCGCCATGATTACCTGAGCTGGGCTCCATAGTAAACGTCTTTCGAACAGGCTTGTGCAACTTGCTTACGATCATCCAGTCATTGGCCGGATTGTAACTGGTGTGGCGGAGGACGCAAATACATCTCGCCCAGTGGTAATGATACAAACGACGATTCCGAGATAGACTCGCCAAATAGCCCAACTTCACCCGATGGTTCCGACTACCAGACTGGCGATTCAAGTCTCGACGACGATGCCAGTGCATGGCAGGAAGATTACGCTGAACAGGAAGTTGCTGATATCACCGAACGTCATCGTATATTGAATACCCGCCGACATCGCATGGTTCGAAAGAAACGAGAATTTGGGTCCTCCGGTTCTGAACCTCAAGACTCACTCCCAGAGCCGACAACATCGCTCGATTCTACGTTGCCAATCACCACCGATCCTATTCCGCCTTCGCAGGTCACTCGCATGCCCCTAGTTTCAAGTACAACGCAACCTGTCGCTGGAACGCATGCCCCGGCACAAGCAGCAGTCAAATCATCTAAGAAGAAGAATCCTAGCTCATGCACGCCTTCGCCAACTACCTCAATGGCTCCCAGTGCGAGTAAGTCGTGCATATTTATTTTCTGTCTCGTCTGAGCGCATATACAGCATGGACCACCTGCCCGTACGTCATTCGCGATGGCAAAGTTAACCCCGATGTTGGCACTCTTCGCGGTCCTGGTGCTATCAATAAATTTACCCAACAAGCCATATACAACGTGATGGCGTACATTCTTACGAAATCCGATTCCTACGTTGAAGCCTTCGTCAAAGCAGTGGATGTCTTCTTTCTGAATCCAGAGACGCAAATGAAGCCTAACATGAACTATGGACAAGTTTCTAGAGGTCCAGGACCAAAAGGCCGAGAAGGAACTTTTACTGGTTTTTTGGATGGACGTGGATTTGTCAAGGCGGTGAACGCGATCAAATTGCTCAAGGCTTTGAAGCACCGGAGCTGGACGAAGGCGCGCGACCAAAAGATACTTCAGTGGATGTCCGACTATAACGACTGGGCTACAAACAGCGATATCGGAAAGAAATCACGGAGTCGCCCAAAGTTTGTGTTGTTTTACCGATGGAATTTGGCATTTAACTGTTGTCCAGCAACCACGGCACATTCTCCGCTGCTCAGATGGCCTCCACGAAAATGTTAGTTAACGATCCTGCTGGCGCGCGCAAGATCATCAAGGACTTCTTCGATCACGAATTCCAGGATCAGATTGCAGCATCAGGAGAGCAACCTTTTGAAGCAGTTCGTACTCGTCCCTTCCATTATCGCTGCTTCAACTTGGAGGCTCTCATTGTAAGTTTCGAGCCTTTCGGATTTTGTTGGATGCTCATCACGCATACTTCTATTAAGACGTGTGCGAAAATTGCTGAAGAGCTCGGCCTTGACGCCTGGTCGATAAAATCAAAACACGGCTCTACGATCAAGGACGCAGTCGATTTCACAATGAGGGTCGATCCAAAGCAAGAAAAAGTCAGCGAGTTGGTTCCGCATGTTGTTTCTATTTTGAGGGCGTACGGGGATTCTGCTGGGACATATTCTGCGTGGTTGAAGAAAGCGATGGACGACTATCAAGACAAACCGTTCTGGCTCTATAATCAAATCCCTCCACCGTCGAAGGTTTCGAGAAGGATGCCCATTATGAGGAGAGACGACCTAGAGAAACCGGAGCTGTTCAAATGTCCAGCAATTTTTGACAATACGCCAGAGGTGGAGTTGGAGGATGGACTGTTTGTGACTTGCGATGAGCTAAGGCCGTTCTTCGAGAACAACCAAGAGTTGAACATGTCAAGTACGTACGTGTAGATATTGCAGGTGGCTGCTTTAATTGTCCAGACCGATTCCGAACAAAATGAACAAAACATATGTCAACAGTATGACCTGAATGAGGTTACAGCACCGCCACAGAGTTAACACCCGCCGTCATCGTCCGCCACAGCGACCACTACTCCACCAATCCTGATAACTTTTCAATCTTGAAATGGCGGAATCGGGCTCTTCAGCAGCGGACAAGTCTGTCCAGGTGAAATTGGTGCTCTTGGGTGAGTGACTGCCACCAGGCGCTCGACGGCTGGGCTCATTTTATATACCGACTGACTCGTTATCTTTAGGTGAAGCGGCTGTTGGAAAGTCGTCGGTCGTCTTACGATTTGTGGGCATCATTTCCTCAATCCTGCGCCAATTCTAAGCTTCTGCGCTAGGTATCCAACGACTTCCAAGCCAATAAGGAGCCCACCATTGGCGCAGCATTCTTGACTCAAAAGTGCCGACTTGAAGATCGGGTGCTGCGGTATGAAATCTGGGACACGGCAGGGCAGGAACGGTTTCATTCTCTGGCGGTGCGCTTTCATTTTCCTGGAGCGCACACGCAATCATCTGATGTTCGACCAGCCGATGTACTACCGCAATGCGCAGGCTGCAGTCGTCGTGTACGACATCACAAAGGCGTCTAGTTTAGAGAAAGCCAAGTCATGGGTCAAGGAGCTTCAGCGACAAGCCAACCCGAATATCGTTATCGCACTCGCCGGCAATAAACTGGATCTCGTCAACAATTCGTCTTCTTCAGCGGGCGTGGCATCATCAGAGTCCGAAGATGAAGCTGACGATGCCACTGCAACGCCGGGAGAGGCCCCTTCGCCTGGAGAAGGAGAAAGCCTGAGACAGGTACCCAGTGAAGAGGCCCAAGCATATGCTACCGAAGCCGGTTTACTGTTCTTCGAGACTAGTGCCAAGACTGGAGAGGGTGTCGTTGATTTGTTTACAGAGATTGGTAGATTCCATTTCTGTCTGTTTCGCGTTGTTTCTCAACCAGTTTTCCAGCGAGGAAGATTCCCATTGAACACATCTTGGCTTCCACACGGGGCGCAGCTGGCCGTCCTGGTGCAGGCGGTAATGGAGCAGGGGCCTCACGGCAAGCAGGCGTCAACTTAGAGGAGGGTGCCAAGTCGAAAGATGCTTGCAACTGTTAATTTCTTACGACTAGATATCCTGTTTACTTACGACTCCTACTATGCTTTACTGTTTCTACATGTATCTGATTATATTACAAGGGACGTCTTTTTACATGGAGATGCGGTCAAAGCTCAACCTACATAGGGCGGAGGATGATTCACGTGTTCCTGTTCTGCCTCCCCATTTCCTGGTACGCCATAAGGCGGCGGTGCATGACCTTGTGTCTGGGGATTCTGTGGATTAACAGGAGGTGCTGGGGACACAGGGCGCCGACCTAGAGGCTCTGGACTCGATGATGAATTGTGAGCATCGTGTAACCGAAAGTCCGAGTCGATGGATGGGGGCGGATCGGACGGATCATCCATAGCTGGTGGTGGAGGTGGTGGGTCGTGAGCAGACTCTTCCTGTTCAAAAACAAGACTAAGCGTCTCTATGGAGTGACCAGCCGCTGGGATATCGGCAAGTTGTGTAACATCGGTATCAAACGGCGCCATCTCAAGCGTCGGAGGTGGCGTCGACGATCGCTGGATATCTTCCGCGTGCCCATCAAACTGATCTGACGCGACAAAACCAAAGAGAGAGCCCTCGCCTGCAACATCCATGGTATAAGCAGGTTGGGCAGACCCTGCCGTGTCCTCTGGGGGAATTATAATTTCTGTCTCTGACTCGAGGAACGTTGGCAGTCCGGCTGATGTAGAAGCCTCGGCTGCTGAAAAGAAGAACGGTGGTGGCGCATCCCTTTCCTCAAAGGGAGGCGGAGCACCAAATCCTATCGCACTAGGGCCTGCTTCGCCTTCCGAATAATGAGGCGCGAAATCCGCATCCTCTAACCTGTTCGTCTTAGCCGGTGGCCGATCGTGTTTCTTTTGATACGCGGTATCAATAGATTGAGCAACTTCTGGTAGTGGCGCTGGTGGGGGAATTATATAAACGGGGATGGTTATCGTGTGGATATGCTCTGTATGCCGAGTAGTGTCGACCAAAGAAACAAGCACATTGAGGTTGAAGCTTATTGAATGGAGAAGGGTGGATTGGGAGATGGACGGGCATTCGGCATCACTATCAAAATGACCGTAGTCAGTGTTGGGTAAGTTGTCATGGTGTTCGGAGGGCGAGCCTAATGGCGATGCTTGATGTAGCACGAAACGCAGCTGGAGGGGCTTCGCGGCATGGAAGCGACACGAAGCACCAGAACGCGCCAAGACCGTCTTGAACGTCGAGGAAGGGGAGGCCTCCCCTTCAATAAAATCTGACTTCGCCATTGTCGAAGACTCTGCGAAGGCCTCTTCCTCTTCTTCGCAGGATTGAGCCTTGTGGGGTATAGTGGTAGACGTATCCTCACTATTTCCCTTTACGGTAACGACGCGTACAAACTCTGCACGAACGTTTCGTAGACGCAAACCCTGGTCCAGTACGACCTCCCGCTTTGGTGGAGGAATAGTTACATAGAGTGGAATCTCCTCGCCAGCCTTGAATGTGGCGCGGGGCACCTGGACATTCACTGTGATAGGATCCGTCAAGGAATACGTCTCTGGGGCGATGGGAACTGTGTAGTCATGCGAACTATAGCGCCTTGTATGGACTGTGAGAGACTTGGATAGCGACGGCATTGAGTTATCGGTCGGGTGCAGAGTAACTATCAGAGAATGAGTAAGAGACGAGTTGGCAGTGCGAATGCACTGGGGTGAATCTGGCATGAGTGGGACTGCGAATAAGATGGATGATGGCAAGGTGGATACGCTGGAGAGCGAGCTGGAAAATAGAACGAGATCCGACTTTCCGAGTTCGATCTCTTGACCGTATGCGTGTTCCACAGTCCGCAAAGACATGGTTCTGCATCACGAATAAGCACTGACATTGTCTGCACGACTCGAGCACATACATGCGATGCCAGCGACCCGGCTCAGCGCCTTTGATCTGGAGCTCGCCTTCGATCGCAGCACGCTCGCCCTCAGCGCCAAGATAGCCCTTTTGGAAATTTATGGCGTCGACAGTGGGAGAGATGAGTATCTGAGGTTCGGGCAGAGGATCCTGCTCGATGGAGGCCGTGGGGTCCTCCTGCGAGTATATTGGAGGTGGAATGGATTCGGCCATCGTCGCTGTTGTGGACAAAGTTCAACGCTGTACGCAGCTCAGTTTCAGCCTTAATTGACTCCGGACAACAGCCGGGTTCACGTGCTTGACGCGATTGGAATCAATCAGGTTATACAGCTCGTCGCGTTCAGGCCGTCTCTTGGATATCGCACTGAGGACGCGGGAAATTTCTGAAGAGGGCAGAGTGAGAGAATGACACAATAAGAACAGGACAGGAACGAAAGGCACTTGAATCTTCTTAGAAATCGGGCCGTATTCCGGCTTTCCCACCATTCTATTTGAACGTCTTGCAGACGTCCACTTGTCAACTTTGACTCCAGACGAACCCTCTGAAACTCCGCGCTAGCTTCAATGCCCTCCAGCTGAGAGGTTATCTGTAACAAGTTGGCTTATTCTGGTACTCTCTTGATGGTACGAAGCCGTACGATACTGTACGGTTCACGCCTTGGTTTGTACGGTATGCCCGTACTGTACCGGAAGGCACCTCGACGCGCTCCTTACGGTTATGGGTCCGGTACGGCCAGAGGCTAGGGAGGCGAGGAGGGATGACGAGCATCTCCGTCATTCAACTCATTGCACAACCACACATAGCTGGACTTTGAGCAATTGGTAGGAAATCTGACCGTATTATAGGAGCGAATTTACCACTGGTGTAGCGTATATCATCCCATGTCTAAATTACGGCCACTTTTTCGACACCATGTCACCCGAGGTCATGCCATGTCATGCCATGTCACCCCATGTTCTCACTGGGCATGATCAGTGGGCACCTCAGTGTGCCCCTACCTGCCATCACCTTGTGTAACAACAACAACAACAACAACCTGGCCAATATGGTCCTTGCCCACGTCGCCCCATCGACCCGTATACGGTTTTGTACGGTAACCCAAAGCCGTCCCGTAACCGACTTGAAAATGGGATGCTGACTGGTACAGCCCGTAACCGGATACTATACGGTAGTGGTGGAGACCCCTAACATTGGTACCTCTCATCGTTTTGTGTCAAACACGAAGGCGCTGTAACTATGCTCCTCCCACAGGTGGTTCTAGAATAAACATAGGAGCTCGCACCGGCTCAACGATAAGTTGATAGGAGGCTATTTGCCATACCTCTTTGAAATATCTGTTCTTTTAGGTCTCTGCCTTTTCAACGTTTCAACTCTGACGTCCACTTTGCCTCCACTATTCTCTGCCATGGTTTTCACTCCCCCCGCCAGCTTCGTCGTTCGTTCACGGGAGTATGGCGATGGGTCAGAGTACGATATGGAGTCCGACTCTCAGGTCATGCCCGACCACTACGTCAAGCGGCTATGGCGTCAAAGAGCTATGGCCAGCGCGGAAGGGCGCACGGTGCGTTAAATCCTCGAACTTGATTATTACATCCCTCATACTGGTCGATAAAGGTTCAATTCATCAACAAAGATTCGGTAGACCGAACTGTCTTATACTCCGCCGTCGGCAGTGAATCCGCCTTGCTGATCAAGAAAGGCGCTATAATCAAAGGTGGTGAAGAAGTCGCTCGTGTCGTTTGGGACTCAGAGAATAATCTCGATCGGAGCAAGCGAGTGTTCAGTATTTGTGGACGTTGTACTGAGATTGACTGTCCCCTCAGAGTGTCACTGGAAAGCAAGACTGGACCGTTCAAGGAAATGCTCAAGAAAGGAGGATCCTTGTATGTTTCCTTTTGTACTCAATTTCATCCTAGTTGAAACGGTTTCTTTACAGTGCCTCGGCGTGCGTCTAACTTTCACCTGCCCCTCTTCGCTTCAATAATGTTGTAATCTAGGAGTCAGAGCCGTATCTTCGTTGGTCCCGATGGCCTTGATTACAAGTGGAAGGTCGTTCTAGAGGGCTCAAATCCCATCTTTCCTGAGGCTACTTTCCGGGACCTTCACCGAAAGGATATGAAACACCCACTTGCGACCACAGCTCGCCTCGTCAAACGAGATGGAGAGCCTTCGGTAAGTCAACTTTTAGTATTCGAGCTGTCATCTCAACTCTCGCTCTAGGATGAAACGTATCCTATTTACATTGCTCAAGATGCTCTATGGTTGGAATCCTGGATTGTCGCTACACTCATGATCCTCGAGACATGGGATAGACTCCAAGGATAAATGGCAATGCCACCAGTCTATTTCTCTTGATTACTCTTATTGTATAATGTACACCGGTGCTACTAGAACGTCTTTTAAGAAATATATCCGTTCCAAATACAAAGGAGGCACTCAAAAAATGTATCCGCTCGCATTATGAGCGGGATACGCAGCGCTTGATCAGCGCCACAATTCCCCTACTGCACCGTCATCGTGAGCCACGACAAGCTCAATGTTACGCAAAGCGTCATAGTCGTGTATGCTTCCCGCACCGTTCGCCATAGCCAACGTAAGTGCAGCAAGCGCCTTCTCCGACCGCGTAGAAGGGAGACCACACGAGTAAGATTGATGCAGTGAAGAAGGGAGTTGAGAGGGATTAGATGGGGGTGATAAGGTAGTTTGGGCGACATTATTTTGAGCAAAAGTAAGGTTTAAATGATCATCGTCGGATATATAAGAGGAAGCTGAAGACATGGTGGGGGACGAGCAGTGTTCACTGCTATCAGTGAAGGGCTGAGAGCTCGTTCCACTCATGGTGTTCACAGAGCCGGAGAGGGAAGAATTGGAACTTGTTGTCGGATGAAACGTGAATACCGCGGGTACATCTCCCGAAAATATATGGACATCGTTGTCCGCGTCCGACTCGTCTGCGTCGGAAGGGTATTTTTGCAGAGAGGATGTCCGTCTACCGCGCATACTCGTTTGTACGCGTGAGCGACTGCGTTCATAGTCACGCATACAACGAACGAAGCCCTCGCCGTTGTCGGCGACACTTCGATGGAGTTCGCGGTACGCTGCAGAGCGCACACTAGTAAGGTGGTCGTCAGGCTCGACATCAATCGGCGAGGGTGATCTATGAGACCGTCGGCGAGAGCGGGGATTGGATCGATTCGGGAAGAGATGAAAATCTGCGGACGTGGCGGGAAATGCAGGTGTGAATGGGGCGGTGACTGTTCTCGACCGACGATTGAATACTACATCGTCCGGACTGTCACTCGAAGGCTGCAGGGCAAATATTCGATTAGTCTCCGTCGCCTGGGGGGATAAAAAGTGACTGACCGAGTATTCTCGACGTCTGCGCTTGCTGCGCCAGTCTTCGACGTTCCATTTATAAGGCGAGCCCGAATCCGGTGAAGGCGAGTTAAAGGGATCATGAGGTTGGGCTCGTTTCGTTGAGCCGCGACGTGAAGTGTCCGTTGAACGGCGATGGATGGGCGATGATGCGGTCGATGCCGACTGAGAGCGCCTTCGATGGCCAAGCGTCTGCATCGTGTATAACGCTAGGCGTTGCGTTAAACAGCGAGCAGAGGTGGTGGGGTAACGATGGATTAAATAAGGTTCTCGGCTTCTGTTCGATTGGCTTGTGGTACGTCATGAACCAAGCACCTGTACAGTTATCAAGAACAAAAATCAATTAAAATTTCGCTCTATTAATCTAGGTCTACTGCAAAAAGCACAAGCTGCAACCCTATATCTGGTCTTATGCAGGTAACTAATGCTGTTTCATCCGTTGACTCCTGCAACAGTCATAAGCGATCCGACCGTCAATTGAAGTCATACCTTGTCGGGCCCACCGGACTTGCGTATATCCTGACTGACCAACTACACGCGTATCAGAGTACAATTAGACGATATCTCGATGAGTACGTACAGCATCGATCAGTGATTTCGCCACAGAGCGCAAGCGCGACTGAAGTACCTGACCTTGTCGATCAAGAGGTGGCGCGTCTGCAGCCACAACATTCTGAAGCTCCAGAAGGAGGGTAGCCGTCCACGGAGAGTGCAAGATGAAATTGACTATTACATCGTCAGTGACATAAGGATTCAAACAACGTGCCATACCATGAGAATGGGGTTGTCGTAATAAGTGGATCAGTGCCCGACAGATGACCGGACAAACAAGAATGGCTAAAGCCTCTTCATCGCCAAAGAATCGACCCCGAATGATAAGAAGAAGAACGTCCCGGAGACAGTCCCAGGCTTCAGCAATCATTCTAGAAAAGTCAGAAGGTCAGTATCGCGTCCAGAGTAAGGAGATACTGGGAAAATCCAGCTGGTGTTCATGTCAGTCGCCAAAGGTAGCTTGTAACACCACGGCAGTGCTCACCGGCCTGATAAAGGTCTGTGGGCCCAGCTGTAGTAAATATATGCCACAGTTTCGCTTGATCGAGCACTTTCATCCGAGAAGGTTTCTTTTCTTGTGACAACGCAACAAACAGCGTCGCCGCAAAGTGCGATTGTGTCACTCTGGGCCATTCGCACAACCCCGCTAGGATTATCCGGAACAGACTCATCGCAGTATCATGCGTGGTGTGTCCGAGAGCCGTGAAGTTACTATGCCGCAAACAGACAACAAAATCCAGGGTTGACTTCAATTGTCTCCTTGACGTCAACGGCCTAGATAACGGTTGAGAATATAAGTGGAACAAAAAAGACACGAGGACTGACTGCATACATCGGCCTAGCACTGAGATGAAGGAATCAGACGGCGCTTACGATGTTGAAATATAGCACGTACAGCTATTGACGCGCTCCATGAAGTCGATGCTGATATCTTTGATCAGTTTCAGTATTGAACTGTTCATGACAGTCGTGTCAAACAACACGAGGGCTTCGACCAATGTTTCCTTGACTGCAGGGTAACCATGAGAACTTGAGCTAATAATGAGCAAAGGCCACACACCCGAGAGTTCGTCGTCTGCGTCGCCTATGTACACCCAAAGTTCATAGAACACCGTGCATAGATCCTCCCGATTGCACACTTGATGACGATGATGACAGGCATCCTCCCTCAATAGGTCCAGAAGCGTTTCGGACATGATGTGCAGCAGCCGCGTGTTCCTCTCAACATTAGCAGGATGGCTCTTCAGGAATGACAAATAATGAAACAAGACATGCTTCTCCGCGTGTAAGTATGTGTTGAAAGTGTATGCGCTTACTAACCAGAATGGCATTTCCTGCCAGCCTCGGGTCGTTCTCAGAAGGCCTAGTTTCGCATTCAAGAACGCTCGGCAGCAAATGAGGAGTATGGTATAACCATGCGGCGGTCTGCAAATTATGAGTGACATTGCCTTACAACGTAGACATTATCATTCACCGTCAAGCTGACTATTTCCGTATTTGCAAGCCTAAGATCATCCCAAGTGCGCCACAACCAATATAGCGTGTCATATCTGTCGACCACGATGCGTTGAGCAGTATCAAGCTCAGTTAGTGGCGTCGAGACGATTAAACTGGTGACGACGTCGTCGGGGAACATCACGACGTGTAAAAGATCCAGGAGACAACTCAAAGTGTGTGGTTGTTCGAGTACGGGTTTTGAGCACCGATCCAATTCAGTTTCCGCAGCCTGCTATGCTTTGAGCTTCAGAGGGTAACATCAGATGGAAACTAACAGCATAAAGAGTTATCATCATTGCAAAGTTGATACGTTCTTGCTCCACGATAGGGTCGGAGCTATAATTCGCTCGGAAGCCTCCAGTCACGGTGTTCAAAACACATTGTCTGAGAGGTTCCAAAAGCCGACGACGGATGAGCTTACTGACCTAGATTAGCTAACGTACTAGAGAAGAACTATTTCACACACATTTCATCTTCAACGACGAGGATCACTGACGGTAAAGTGATACAGGTCGCAAACAGCAAGCGAATACCAATACGCTTCGCGGCCGGCGACGCGTGTTGGGAGTTGAGAACTGTTCCTACCAAGTCCCAGGAGCCTAAGACAATGATGCTGGCGATCAGGGCAAACTTTGCGACCATGCAGATAATGATGTCTACCTGGAAGTTGGGATGCGCCACGTAAATTATCGTCCTCGCGCTGAGGACGCCATGGCTCAGATGTATGCGTGTCTACCTCATTGGAACCTGAAATTAGAGCCACAGCTGCGTCGGCAATTTTAACCAGAACAGAATCCACCCAGCATACTATTGTCGAAGACGCATGAGATGACACTTCCGAGGCAGCGATCGCGTGGAAAACGCGTCGATGTTCGAACAAGATACGTAGAAAGGCAGGCCGCACTTGTCATGTGTAAAGCACAAGTTACCAAAGAAGATAGAGGAGCGACATACAAAGGAGTGCAAATTGAGTCTGCGCATGTTCTTCGAACGTCCTGTTTCCAACATTATCCAAGAATTGAATGAGAACTTGCGAAGCGGCTGAGATGACGGTATGGATGCTTGTGTCCTAACCAAGCTCATCAACATTGGTAGCAAATGCGATGCTTGGGCTTACTTTGCGTATGGCCGCGACCTGAATATTTTCCAAGATTTGAACCGCCCCCAACACGTCAGTGGGTTCGCAACCAGGCTCCGATAAATACGTCGCAGATGGCGATAAGAATGATCAAAGGCTACAAAGTCTGCCTCAGAGTCGGACTCAGTATCGCTGCTCGGCAAGGACATGGTCGACGATGAGTGTTAGTGGAAGAGATGGGAGCACCTGGCAGTAATATTGACATTAGGGAAGCCACGAAAGAAGCTTGATGACTGAAGCGAAGTCGATGAACGTTTACACGTGCCAGTGACGCTCAAGTGCCAGTCACAATCCTTCTATGCTCTTAAGATACGAGGTTACATCGGTATGACAGTCCAATACAGCCTCGTTCTGTGAAAATATATTCTCAAAGGCATCTCCTGCCTCGTTGCTCTATAAATCTGTGAGCCTCCGTCGCAGGACATGGTAGAAAGGCGAATATTACTCGCCTCCATATCGTTATATTGAAGGTCCTGCCAATCTTCGTCCTCCTCCGCCGGATAGCAGAGAGCATATCACGCCTATTCTGAGACACTCCACCAAGAGCGGCATGCCTCCCTTGTCCTCCACTGCCTTTCGTGCTGTAACGTGGATTTCCTTCGTTTCACCGGGAGCTCGAGCTTTTTAGCAGCCTTTTGTGGTGTTGCAGACGACGGTTCATCAGGATCTGGAGGCGGCTCATCGTCTTCGGAGTCAGAATCTCCGGCGCCACCGCGTCGCCGGTGTTTATTGGTCAAGTAATCCAGATATGTGAGCGTTGGTCTGAATTGGTGAGTCTCTTTTATTGGATGCAGGTGTAGCTCGCCTGGGTATTCGTTAAGCAGTGCATGCAGCGCGAGAGAGGTAGCGCACCGTTCCGGACGATGCCAATCATATGAGCCCCGTTTTGATGAACAGGCTCGCTCTGCAGCCGTACTTCAGACAACCTTGGCGGATCTTTCTCGTCCTTGACGGCTGATGCTTGATTCTTTTCGCGATCGTCTTCAACCCTAGCTGCACCGAGCTCCTTTCCGCGATCTGTGTTCCAGACGTCGGTCGCGTATCAGCAGGGACATGGACTTCGAGGCGGTGGACGCCTGGTTTGATGCGTGCTTTGACGCGTTTTCCACTGGCTACAGCGGACGGTGGAGGCTGCAAAGGCCGTGTAAGCAAAGGAACTGGTGTATCTGTAGCGATAGCCGATCCGAAAAGCGTATAGGAAGACTATGAACCACCTCGTCGTCGACGTCCATGGTCAAAAGCAAGTTACGTCACTCGATCGGATAGTTTTCTCTCCCTCAGCGTAACTCACCGTGACCGATCGCAACAATTCATGGGACGACTACTACAGTATGGCACTGCTGGTACACTGCTTCACGACTACATATATGACATAGTGATAAATACTCAATCCATAGCTGGAAGTGTTACGGTCGTACTGTGTGGTTTAGGGAAGCCATACTCGCTTTGAGATTGGACAACAGTAGGGGGCGAGGATAAGGATATAGAGGACGAGACCGTCCCAATAGAATTCCAAGAGTTCCTGGTCATCGGTCTGGTTAGCCCTCTGACTTCGACTTCATCGGCGTCTTGCCCGATGAGCCTGGGACGGCGAGAGACGCCAGTACGAGTTAAACGATTGGGTGGAGTCGTTCGAGGGTTTATAAAATCGGGATGACCAGCATTGCGACAATAATGATTTTGCGCTTTATCGTTTTCATTTCGTCGCACGACCCGACCAAAGCTGTGAACGGAGAGGAGGGAGATGATTATCCCTGTGACACATGAGCGACAAGGAAATGTGTTGAGAGGAGACGCACAATGTAGAGATATCCATTCCGCCAGGGTGAGTCCATTAGGCACAGTCATACCGATAACGGCGAGAAGGGCGACAACGACGCAGAGAGCACTGATGAGAGCCGTGTAGCAAAGCTGGAGTATTTATCTTAAACCAAAAATACGGAGGTGGGCGTAGAGGACGCTCACCTCGTCTTTCATAGCTTCACGGAATTGTTCCATTCTGGGCATGTATCGACCAAGCCTACTGTAGGATGAGAGGGCCAGGGAACTCCGTCCTTGTCGTCCCGCACGCGTTCCCTCCGATGAAGCATCTGACATAACCGGTAGCGGTGATTGTGGGATTGGTGCGTCTGCGTGGATCGACGGTTTACGGCACAATCGGGCAGTGCTCGTATCTGAACGGAAAAAGAAAATACGACTCTTGAACGTCGACAAAAAGGAGCGGCTGGGAGGCTTTGAAGGCGAATCTGTAATCGCAGTCTCAACTTCCGGCTTGGGAACGTAATCCCACCAGCCACGACCCGATGGCCCGCATACGTTTTCGTTCTCCCCTGTACATTCACCCAGCGACAATCTAATGGACATTCTCCCACGTATTAGAGGAGAGTCTTTCGATCTCCAAACAGCCGACAGAACTGCAGTTCGAAGCCTTAGTAATGTAACGTGTACAGTGAAAAGCAGTTAACTTACAACATAGGCATATGAAGAGGACTTCGGCCAGTTGGATGAGCAGGTACACGCGGATCCACCTCAGGTTCCGGTCACTTCGAAAACAACTGGCTAACTTATCTTCAAAAAGTGCTCATGAATATGATTCGAGACTCACTTGATAGTGCGTGGGCACCTCTGGTTACTGTTAGGTCGAGTATCGACAGGGAAAAGGAAGCAAGCGCGAACAAGCCCAACATGCACAGCACGAAGCGCGAGTCGTTTAGACATCGATAGGCCTTGAATCCAAGTATACAAGTGATCTTCCGAATCTAAATTTCAGCCGAAGAACACACTCCCAGTCCTAAGAACACGTACCAGCAAATTTAGGGAAATGGTACCAAGTGTACAAGCAGTGATCATGATTCTGTGAATTTCGTCAACATACATTAAATCATAATGAAGGCGGGACGGACGCTGTGCAGTTCACGGATCCGTCGAATAGGCCGACGATGAGCGGGATGGCCGTCAAAACGCCCATGAGTTGGCTTGCAAATAGAATGTAGAAGAGGACTTTCTTCTTCACATTCGCGCGCCGAAGGTAATCGCCAGACACGACGGCGTTCCTCGCGAAAAGGGCGCCGATGGATCCAACTAACAGCGCAGCAATTGTCGTGGCATGCTGGTTTTCGATGTACGGTTGGGCGACGAGGGAACCGTCGCCTAGAGCGATGTACGCGGGTGCAAAGTCCGAAATCGGAATGGTGTGATAGTAACGAGCGTAATCTGGTATCACCAGCGTCGTTGTCAGTGCAATCACGACTTCGTTGGGCGCGCAGCATGATAACGGTGGCGGGGCGGTAAAACGAGGAAAGACCTGCTGTGTATCGATTTGAACGGGTGTGGGAGGAGTTGGTCCAGAGAGCGGCCAAGTCGGGGATGGCGAAATCATAGGGGCGAAACGCGCATTCACTCGACAATCGAAAAAAAGGTCAGAAGAAGAAAATCATAGCACGGAGAGAACAGAGGCTCTGCCAATGCGCTGAGCGAGCAGCCTGGTCAAAGTAAAGTGGAAAGGAAGATTGACCCATGGTAACATCGAACAACTGGCAACTGCCATGCGTTGGGCGTCGCAACGATGAGATTTTCTCCGATTCCGGTGGTGACAATCAGGCACGGGACCAACGCGCCCTGGTCACAGTTTCCTCCGCGTCGCCCATTGTGATGCTTCTTATGCTTACAGTGTATAAATTTCTGGACTGACAGAAATGACCAATTCATTAAGATTGAATGATATCACGAAGCACGGCCCGGTCGTTCATGGACGCTTAAAGGTACCTTACGACCATGATGATGTGCAGCACGAATATCAGTGCCGAGAAAACAGCGTGTCCTTGTAGTTTGCTTCCGGCATCAGCATCATCTGTAATGGGGACGAAGCCAGATAGCGAGGACATAGGTTCCCCGCTATTTGTCGTCGTCATAACGTATGTCTCCGTCAATCTAGAAAACATTCTCAGGAAACCGACGATGAAGGGAAGTTCAAAGGACGCACGTAGTTGTCATGGGTTTACTGTCTACTGTTGTAGTCGCCACGAGTGTAGACAATGATTCTACAACAATGACGCGGGTAACCAATTCCGTGGTGGTCACAGTGCCGAAGTCGAATGGAAGACCCGCGCTGGCGGCGAGTGTGATGGTGATCAAGGTTGGTGCCTGTGCAGACGAGGTCGATGATGAGAGGAACGGAGAAATGCCTGGGGCGTTGGCAGCCTGGGGCTGTTCCTGTAGCGAGTTGGTGTTTTCGGTGCATGTCCCCGACGGCTGGGAGTTTTCGATGGGTATCGTTATGGGGGTTATAATGAAGAATGATTCGCCATTAATGCGAGAGGATTCATAGAAGGTGAGCTATCGGGCGTCAGAATGAGAAGACAGTCAAGTTATATATGAACGAACATTATAATTGCCAGGTTGAAATACAGCTGGAACGTGCCAGTTCAGGTGTCGGACGGAACCAGATTCTCCAGAGAGAAACTGGGTGCCTTGGGTAACAGTGAGATTGGTATTCGTGTCCGATGAGACCAGGTAATTTCGAGGAGGTCCAAGGAGGTGTCCTGCATTTGCGCCAGCTTGCCATCGCCAGATACCTATGTTATCACAACAATCAAAGATTGCGTTCGAACATTGATAAAGGGGAGCTTACTTCAACGGAAATAGGCAGAGGGCTTCCGGCGTGACCAGGGCTAGAGAACAACTTTATGAGATCGTATTACTATGGAAGACAAGAGCGAAAAACCTATTAGCACTGGGAGCATTGATGATGGAAAGACCATAAGTGAAGAACTGGCCGTTGACGTATTGACCGCTTGCCAGAGCGCATGGTAAAAAAGCAGAGAAAATATGCAAAAGTATAAGCAAGCAAGAGGTAGAACGAGTGACGTTGAAACGAAAGGGCGACCTGCCGCCCATTGCGAGTAATGGCGGTCTGTTTTAAGTGAAGACGCAGACGCGATCGAAAGCGATCGTAAGCCAAGGTCGTAAGGGTTGGAGATCCCGGGTAATCTCTTCCCACCCGCACGCCCATGGCCGTCGCAGAGCTCGACGCTGCTCCAGCCGCAGCAGCGCCCTCAGGGAAGACGCCCATCTATGAGGGCAGTACGCAGTTCAGAAATTGGCGATATTCAACGGAGAGGCTCATGGAGGTACGGGCATCAATGAATGAAGCAGCGGTTGCCGTTATAAAGCGTACCCTCGAGGCTTATGAGGTTGAATCGTCCTACCATTCACCGAAATACAGCCCCTGATTGCCCGTAGCCAGGCTCGTCGTTCAACGTGTCTTTCTTGACGGCCTCCGAGGAGATTCTACTGGTGAAGCACTACTTGACCAAAATCACACAGCTATGCAGCCTTTTCCGATTTCCAGAGGAAGTCGAAGCTACGGCCGTCAGCTATATGAAGAGATTTTATCTCAAAAACACCGTCATGGACTGGCATCCGAAGAATGTCATGTATGTGATCTATCTGTTGCTTCGATAAATGTTAATTTCAGTTGAGACGCTAGGCTCACCGCCCTCTTCCTGGCCACCAAAACCACGAACAATCCGATATCGCTGGAAACGTATACCACGCATATCAAGGGCACGATCCCCTCGGACGTGATTGACCTGGAATTCTTGGTTGCGCAGAGCTTGGGTTTCGAATTTTCCGTGTGGCACGCTCACAGAGCGTTGTGGGGCCTTTGGCTCGACTTTCAGGTAGTCTTATATCATAGTCCGCTGAATTTTGCGATAACGATGATTTCCCAGAGTTTACCCAACATACCGAGTAACTGGCCGGCGTCGCACAAGGATTCATACGAAGTTGCCTTGAACCATGTCCGTGAATCTCGATTGTCAGATGCCGAACTCGTCTATACACCGTCACAAATTGCTCTCGCCTGCATGTCGAACGTGTTCCCCGAAGAAAGCAATGAATGGCTAAAATCTAAATTCCCGCCCGAAGGTTTACCTGCAATACAAAATACTATCCAGAGCATAAAAGACATGATGACCACGTCCGGTATTCCCCCAGATGTGGAGTCTGTGCGAGAGGTCGATCGTCGATTGCGGCTATGTAAAAATCCTGAGAAAGTAGTCGGGAGCAAGGCGTATGTGGCGAGGAAAGAGGAGCAAGAAAGGAAAGCAACGGAGAAGAGAAATCGTAAAGCAGAAGGAGTGGGACCTGACGAAGATCCTTTCGGCCACGAACTTACAAAAGGTGTAGACGACGATGACGACGAAGACGACTGATATTTGCATGCTATGAACTAGATTGTATTCCTTCAGAACACTGTATATATATGGTTCAATATCCACACCCGAAAGAGACCTCTCGAACGCGTCTATCCAGGAAATCATCCATGTTGGCTACCTTTTGACCTTGCCAACCATTGCGTGAAGCCATTGACAAGGCTTCGAAGGAGCCGAAGATATCACACAACAGGACCATTACCACCAATAGATATATTCAGAAACCTGTGACTGTAATGAGCGAAGAACACACAAGCGCAGGTGGACTTACAGCAATCACAATCAAAAGGACACAGCGGTGTATCTGAGTGTGTCTTAATAGATACACCATTAAGCGCATCTTATACGCACCACCACCCTCTTTGGACATGCCTAATTCGTCTTCCTTGTAAATAGACCAGCCCTCCTCCGTTGTCCGCCCTAGGAGGAAAATAATGAGTCACGGTAAGAGGAAGACGTGAAATACAGACTTGAGCTGGAGCCCCGCGAGTCGGCAAAGTTGTCTTCAGTTTTTGAGACACCTTCGGGAGCGGCAGATTTGACCTTGGCTTTCTTTGCGCGTTTTGGAGGCGGCGGTGGGAGTGATGAGGAGTCAATGACAGTAACTGGCACGACCTTGGATGAGGAAGAGGAAAGAGCAGGAGTAGCGGATTGAGATTCGTCGCGGCGACGTTTCTTGGTTTTCTTCTTCTTTGGCAAGGAGGAGGACGCGACAGGAAGAGGGGCTGCACCTTTGGCAGCGAAAATGTCGTCAATTTCAGACTTTGGCATGAAGAAAGAGGAAGGTCTATTATGTATAGATGAGAGCAAGATGGAAAAAAATTGCAAACTCCGACCGTTTTATGGCCGCGGCCGGCGGAGCCGGTGAACAAGCCGGTTGCTGGTGACCGAATAAACTCCCACTGAGAGGGTATCCCGAACATTTGCGCGACCGTGGAAGCAGGTTCTCGTTGTTGATAGTCAGACAGCATGATGTCGGTAACGGACCACTCTTTCCTTAGCGCTCACTGACCCGTCTGCTAGGCCAAATGGACAGCCTCAGGGCGGACACAGCCTTCGCTCGCAGTCTTCATTCTCGGAGCCCAACTACTTTGGCAATCTTGATCCCTCGCAAGCGAAACAGATGGCTGCTCTGAGTGCCGCAAGTAACGCCAGAATGGCAAACAGTCGTGGCGGAACAAATTCGGGGCCATTCATCGGCGGAATTCCTCCTGGAATGCAGCACGGTGTCAGCCATGACCCTCATATGTCTGGTTCTGGCACCCATGCCATGCCAGGTCCACATTCGTCTTCCTTTCTCGATACGAACATGTCCGCGCCAAATTCTGCTGCGCCTCGCCCCAATCTCCAAATCCAACAACGCTACCAAGGCTTCCTTGTTGGTCTCGCCAACATCATGGCAAAGCGTAATACGCCGCTACCTCCGCAGATCACTGGTGTACCAACACCCCAGTATGACCACCACACTTCCGCGTTCAAGTCCATCGAGCTGTCTCCCGAGGTCGGCCATTTCCGTCTCGGCGGAAGAGACATCGACGTGTTCAAGCTGTGGGGCACCATAGCATCCTCTGGCGGTGGCCGCGTAAGTGAAGAGCCGTTCTCCTGCATTTCCTACTCATCACTTGTTTAGATGTGTAATTGGCAAAACCTCGCGAGTCAATTTGGCCTCCCAGAAGAACTGCCCCTACCTCATGGCACGACGGGCAACACGTCAAGTGTTCGCGCCCTTCAGGCGTGTTATGATCTTATGCTCGGTCCCTTTGAGGAACTGTATAAAAGGAACATTGCGGAGCAACAGAAGAAAGCGCAATTGTCTTCGAAACAGCCCATGGTTCAGCCACCTGGCACCCCAAATCGACCTGCCGCAAATTCAATAAGCGCGGCGCTTCCTTCGCAGATGCCTCGTGGACCGGGAATGCATCCTGGGCCATCATCGTCAACTTCCAACACACCCTTTCCGCCTGGCAGTACGCCACTGTCCGCCTCCCACAATCAATCTTCAGAAAACGTTCTCGAGGACATGCAAGGCTTCAAACGAAAACATGAAAGCGAAGACGCAGACCAGAAACGGGTTCGGCAGAAAACAGGTTTGTAACTCTTGATTCTTCCCGACGGACCTTGGCTAACTCATGGGACAGAACCGCGGGACGAGAACTCTGTGAGTATGCCTCTTTCCCTGAAGTTTCTGATCTCAACTCCGTTTCATCAAGATGTTGGCTGGCAAGACCTCCGACGCTGCACCCACAAAGCGCCTACAACCTGTTCGGCGGAAAATAGAATATGTCCCGTTGGCCCGTGAAGTCGACACCTATGGCGGCAGAGACCTCAAAGTTATCGAATCCGAAATGACTCCCATAGTGGGGCGCGATCCTTCACTGAAAGAAATGAATGAATGGGGATCTATCGAAACCGATGCTTTGATCATGTCTATCCGCTCTAGGATATCGACCGAGTTGTCATACGCATTGACAACGCTAGCGATTCTTTCGACTATGAAGGGACAGCAGCCGGGCTCCGGATTTCCTATCAATCAATGTGGCGATCTTTTCGAAGATCTACTTGACCTCATCGAGGAACTCGCCTTCGAGGAGGTGGAGGACAAGTTTGAAATTAATACATCTCGCATAGAGATTCCCACACAACGCCAGCTAGTGAACGCCATCGTAGACGAGGAGTCTACTCTATTCGGCTTGCAACGGCGACAGGGTGACGCGGATCCTGGTTTTGGTCTACGGCAGCGTCCCGGGAACACGATTCTCATGGTCTTAACCATCATTCGCAACCTTGCGCTAGTCCCTGATAACAACAAGTTCATCGTCGACCAGTATCGACTTGTCGATCTACTCCTACGCCTCTGCATCGTGTCAACCAAAGACAACAAACTCGCTCCATTTGCGCCCGCTTTGTCCCTAAGCGATCTGATCACCGTCCGCAAGGATACGCTGACTATACTCGGCTGCATGGCCGGTACCATTACTTTCTCCAACCCTTCCTCTCCATCCTTGGGTACCATGAAAACTGCTACCAGAATATTACAGTTGGTAGCGTCCTATCTGATCGACCCGGCAGAGGCCATTTCCCCTTCGTCATACATGCAATTAATGGGGTCTCCGAACCACGCCCCTCCGGCTCTTGCAGACCTAGCGCTAGACGTCTTCACCAGGCTTGGTCAGTCGGATACTAACCGGCAAGTGTTCTCAAAGACGATACCTCCCGCGACTATCATGGTTCTCGTGACTTCGCTAGTCCGACGTCTTCCCGTCCTCGACGTCGATTTCCAGCTAATCGGCCGAGAGACGTGGCTTAGCTACATGGAGAAGGTCGTAATGTCCATATACTCCGTGGCATTCCTAGCCCCACCGACTTTGAAGACGAAGATAAAGACTGATCGCAGTCTTGGTATGAAGGGTGTATATCTTCGGATGATCCAGAAGTTCCTGATTCATCACAGTCCCGAAGTACGGAGTTGGTACATTTTAACTGCCCGACGAGCCGTGGAGACGTTGAAGGTTTTGGATGACGGGGAGGATTCTTTCGATACCTCGAAGGCAGTGGCACCAACCATGGCATTCGGTATGGGATGGGGCGACGCAAATGACGCTGATGTTGAGCAAGGAACGGGTCTTCTCGCTGGTCATCGCGGCCTTGCCTGGGAGTTGCTGATGCAGCGGGACGTCCTGAACGATGACGTTTTGTTCAATGAATTGGAAAGCTTGACTCGTGTTGAATGTCCAAGTTGATACCTCGTAATTGGTTTTCTGTACAGTACGGACGTTTGGTCTCTGTATTTACTGGCCTGTAGATATTATTGTTTTAGTATTGTTGTATCTGTCCGAATTTGAATCTGACTCTTATTGCGTTATTATGATGTGTCGACGCATCGGGAACGAGGGTGACTTTGCACTCGACCACCATCATATAACCCGCATACACAACCTCGATGATTCAATCTGGGTGCAACTTCATAACTCCCAACCTACCAACGCACCTTAATCGTCCTTAAAGTTCCTTCATTTACAAGCACCTCCTTGACTCCAGTTCCGATCCATTGACGCGTCCTTAGATCACAACAAAGCCGCGTTCTATCCAATTAGAAAGTCTAGAGAGAGGCTCGCTAGGTCATTCCGCGATGGCGAAGAAAAAGAAAGCTGCCAGCAGCAAGACTCTCGTGCGAGGCTTTGCCACCACGTCGGTGCCTAAAAAGGCGCCAGTCGAGATCTCGTTCCACCTGAACCGCAGGAAGCAGAGTCCACAGCTGCCCAGAAAGAAAATCCAGAACCTCTCCCGACGCTGAGCAGGAGCGCCTCCAAAGTCTAGTAGACACGTTGCAGGAGAAAACCGAGAAAGACATTGTCAGGTGCGTTTCTTTCAGCATTTAAACGAAACTTACTGACGCTTTTTTTGCAGAACCATACAAGTCAGTAATACCGACCTAATCCTTCATCACTATAGTTAAAACCGACATTTCTAGGCTATAGAAGTCGACAGACGATACTCGAAAACACTTCCTTCATTAGACCTCCACCCGGTACTCGTCGATCGTATCCTAAATCTCGCGGTTGAAAACAAAATATTGGACAGTATGTTAAAACGCGTCGAGAGAGATCACAGCTTACATCCATCTATAGATAGACGCGCTGTCGACACTCCTGCCGACAAGTTCCTACCGAAACTCGGGATAACTTATGGTGTATTGCGGCGGCTTGGCTTCTCTGAAGACCGTGTACTGCAGTGTCTGCAAGAAATCACTACAGCCGACATCGACGACGCTTGTGATTGGGTAAAAATCTCATATTCTAGAGAGTATGATTTCGCTCAACATGTTTCAGCTTTACACGCATTGCTCTGAGGACGAACTGTGTAACACTTCTCTAGTCCTGAGGCACCGACTCCGTCTAAAGGCGGCAAAGGTCTGGATACTCCCCAGAAAGCGAAGGATTCTCGCAGTCCACCTGCTAAGAGTCATGGTTCTGACCTCAATATCAATGCCGCAGAGTTTGTTCCGGGACGTCAGTCCTCCGCGGAGGTGAAGGACAATGAGCAGGCTGTTTCTAGCTTGGAAGATGCCGATTCAGCGAGTTCTGACGAAGACGACCCCAACGTTGCCTACGTTAAATTGATGTTACGGCTGAACGATTCGTCGATTCACCCATCAGCTGTCAAGGGACTCAAGAAGCGTCTGGAAGCCGTCAAACGCACTACTTCTTCGACGAAAAGACTGCAACTGCCGATTATCACTCAGAGCGCCAAAAGATGGTCACCGAGATTTTGAGGGGAGGATATCGTACAGAAACCTCCGCCTCTGCCGAAAACAGTATCAATCTCCCCACTCCCGCCGTCATTGCCGCGTCCGACACTACTCCTTCGACACCAGATTTCTTTGACGAGGACTCAGAGTCTGGTCTTTTTGATCTCTTACAAGAGATGCCAACATCCGAAACGACGGCAGAAGGTGTTACATACACTATACGCGACATGTCTCTTCCCAAGCACTGGTCTGGACGCACGCCCATGACTTCCTTAGCCGAGGTCGTGTCCAAGGTAGATCGCTATGCCGTAATCTCGTACTCCATCGTCTCAGGCTCTAGTCGGGCTGCACGAGCGACAGTGACAATTAGGTGGAACGGAGGGCCATCCAGGACCTGGTCTATGGACATCGTTGCATGCTACGATGCCACTCAAGCCAAGCATTACGTCGCGACCATGGCTCTACATAGTGTCATCTACCCTGGTGTGGAAGGCTTTGCAGCTGGATCTCCCGGCGTCTCCGGTGGACAGACGCAATTTCGTTTGCTCCCTCCAGTCTTTCGCAACCTTTGGGATGAACTCGAGGCTGAGAGAAAGCAAAAGGAGGATTCCGTTAACAAAGCTATCTGGGCAAAGCTCGAAGTTATTACAGAACAAAAAGTAACCAGCTACAAGAAGGTTTCTCTGTTCATTCTACAGGTAAGTTCTTATACTGACTAGTACATTCAGACTTCTTCGAGGACGCCCAAGCCGATTGTGGATAACGGTGATACAGCTAAGCCTACACCCTTCAGAGATACGAATCCGGCTCTTGTCTCATCGTTCAAACAACGACAAGCCAGTGCTTCATATCAAGAAATGATGGTAAGCTGAAGCAAGATGCTCTCATGCAATATGGATTGATTGTCATCAGGTGCAACGCAACCAACTCCCAATAGCGAAGTATCGGAAAGACATTATCGAAGCATTAGACCGCTCCCAAGTGTTGGTCTTAAGCGGAGAAACTGGATGGTGCACTCCAAGTTTTCCGTTTCCAAGTCTATAGTCTAACATCAATGCAGTGGTAAATCGACACAGGTCCCGGCGTTTATTCTGGAAGATCAACTGTCGCAAGGCATTCCGTGCAAAATATACTGTACTGAGCCGAGGCGAATATCTGCAATATCTCTTGCTCAACGTTCGTTACTCTAAGACTGCATGAAGAAACCTGATCACGATTTTATAGGTGTTTCACGAGAACTCGGTGATACCCCAAATACTGCTGGTACCTTGAACTCCCTCGTCGGCTACTCTATCCGTTTGGAGAATAACATGACAAAGAACACGCGTCTCGCCTACGTTACGAATGGTATAGCTCTTCGGATGCTCGAAGGCGGAACAGGGCAAGGCGGACAGGGAACCGCCTTCGATGAAATCACGGTATGTGAACTATTCATCTTGTGAACAGCAATGTCCTCATCTCACTGCAGCACATCATAGTCGATGAGGTATGAACCGCTTACAACACTATCCTGGACTCATTGGAATGTCTTAGGTTCACGAACGTACCATTGAATCGGATTTTCTTCTCATCGTGCTAAAATCTATGATCCAAGTTCGCCCAGTTTACGGTGAGGATATCCATGGATTTGCTTGAATCGGTTACTAAGGTGCAGTGTCATCCTCATGTCTGCCACAGTCGATTCCGAGAAAATTTCTCGGTACTTCAACAATTGTCCCACCCTTCAGGTCCCGGGACGTACGTTCCCCGTGCGAGTCAATTATCTGGAGGATGCTGTCGATCTCACGCAGTGGACTATCACGGAGAAATCGCCTTACGCTCGACGACGTATGTCCGTGCCACATGTACATTTCCAGTGCTCACTGATTTTCTTTAGCTCATGATAATTTCTATTCTGGCAAAAATCGTCCCGACTGGTCCTTGGACATTTCGCCTGACGATTCAGACGACGACGATGCACAACGAGCCAAGAAGGCGTCAAGTTGGGGAAGAAGTACTCACCCAGTACTATCTCAACCATCAAACTTTTTGACGAGCGTCTTATCCCTTACGACCTTATCATCCGCTTAATGGAGGACATCTGCTTCGGACACACCTACAATCCGTTCTCTTCCGCTATTCTAATCTTCATGCCAGGCATCGGGGAGATCCGGCGCTTACATGATATTCTCGCAGAGCACGTGGCCTTCAGTCAAGAAGAAGAGTTCCGCGTCTACCCGCTGCATTCAACTCTATCGAACGAGAATCAGGGTGCTGTTTTCGATATCCCACCTCCCGGTGTTCGCAAGATCGTCATTGGTGTGTAATCTCAGGATTGTGAACATGACCGGTGTTCACACAGCTTCTTAAGCGACGAATATTGCCGAGACTGGCATAACTATTCCGGACATCACATGTGTAATCGACACTGGAAAGCATAGAGAAATGAGGTCCATCTTGTTTCGGATTGAAGCGCATAGGCGTTAACTCTTTCTCTTAGATTTGACGAGAAGAGACAGACAAGTCGACTAGTTGAGACTTTTGTGGCGAAAAGCAATGCGGCGCAAAGACGGGGCCGAGCCGGACGAGTCCAGGAGGGCATTTGTTTCCACCTCTTCACGAAATTTAAGCACGACACACAGGTAGCGTGAATTCACTTTCGGTGATATTCAGATATTGACTGATGTACGACCATGAGATGGTCGACAATCCACTACCGGAAATGATGAGGTTGAGCATCTTGATCGGACGACCACAGATCTGAGCTTTGCGTATCAAGATTATGCGGGTTCATCTTGGCTCATCTGTAGAAGAGCGTTTTGTCTAATGCTTTGGATCCACCACTCGTCACTAACATTCAGCGTGCGGTGACCATGCTAGTTGAGGTAAATTCCGACCTTATCATTCATAGAGGACGCTGAAATTATTTTCCAGGTCGGGGCGCTCACGTCGACGGAGGAAATCACGCCCATGGGCAAGATCTTGAGTGCACTCCCTACTAACGTCCACCTCGGCAAATTCTTGCTCACAGCCGTGTTGCTTCGCTGTTTGGATCCGGCTCTGACCATCGCGGCCGCACTAAACGCCAAATCACCATTTTTGAGCCCGATGGGTCAAGAAGAAGAGGCTAAGCGCGCCAAGGTCTCGTTCAAGCTGGGTATGATCAACCAGTACTGAGGAACAGGACAAAATGATACTGAACCTTTTCTCAGACAACTCTGACTTCCTCACAATACATAACGCGTTCTCTACTTGGCGTAATGCTTCGGCTAATCCAGGCTATATCAGAAAGTTCTGCCGAGAGAATTTCTTGAGTCACCAGAACTTGCAGCAGATTGAGGAGCTGCGGCAACAGTTCTTGGGGTAAGCTTCAGCATTCTGTAATCACTTCACATTTGACAGTCGTTGCCAGCTACCTCATTGACTCATCCTTCATATCAGTTCCGTCCAGCTTTATTCGCGAGCTCAATCGGTCGGTTATGTCCTATATCTCGCGCCAAACTTTACTTAGTTGCTGTGTAGGGCGAGATATGGCCGCAGTCAGACTCGTTTCGTTTTAGTCCCTCCAGATCTTGATGTAAATTCCAACAACATCGCGTTGATCAACGCCGCGTTGGCAGCTGGCCTTTATCCGAAGATAATCAATGTGTCTCCGAACAACGAGATGCGGACATTATCGAACCTTCAACATGCTCATTTCCACCCGTCGTCCGTGAACTTTGGAAGGAGAGCGGCGGACTTGGGATCAAAGTATTTGGCGTACTTTACATTGATGTAAGTGCTCTGTTCCCTTCGACGACGCAACATGTCTTGACACCCCCACTTTTCAGGCATTCGAGGAAACTGTATGCATGGGAGACGGCACCTGTGGAGGAACTTGCCCTCTTGCTGTTATGTGGTGATGTAGAGTTCAAGGTCTGTACTTAATTATCGTATTTTGGAGCAGCGCGCTGATGCTATCATGCAGCTTCTCTCGGATATGGTTATAATCGACCGCAAGACTCGATTCCGCGTGTCTCCCAAAACTAACATTGCTCTCAAATTCTTGCGCTCGCAGCTGGCGAACGTACTTGGCTCCCAGCTGCGGGGAAAGGTTCTCAATGAGAGCCATATTCTTTGGAACGAATTGGGGATGGTGGTACTGGGGAAGATCCCCGTAGACGAGGAGAAGGAACCCTCAATGACCATCAAGTAGCCTCTTCTGCAATGAGCAGATTCTTGTACCTATAGAGATAGATCTAATTACTCTACACGTTCTACATTCAAGTACGCAAGCAAGCACTAAGTACCTCTACCGAAAGTGGACATTCTCCTCTAGACATTTTATCAACCCATTTTCCGATTCGCCAACCTTCCACGTCTTTTGTGAACGGAGGACGAAAGAAGGGTTCCACACAGACCTTGCCCATGGCAACGAACAGGTCTTCTAAAATCCACGTCAATCGGGGTCCTGTTAGCTCTATAGCAGGCTCCGAATTGAACTCGAGTAAATGCACTTGAATTGTTGGAGACGACGAGGGGTTGTATGTGACAAGGAAATCAACGCCAAAGAGTTCGAATGCATTTGGTAAAACCTTCAGACCGAGTTAGGTCACTCGTTTGGCGAGTTGAAATCAAGAGAGAGCTGCGTTACCTGGAAATGGATGGGATTTTGAAGTGCGGCTTGGAAGCTCTCCGCCAGGACGGCTGATATCTGCTCTATGATATTCTTCACGTCGTCAGCCGTCAGACGGAGATCATTTCCAGGTGCATCGCTGCAAATATGACATCCGACGAGTTCATCAAGAAGACGGACGTTCTGTTCTCCGTGCTCTTTCTGCAGTGAGGTATTGGTCAAGTGTGGTGATAGGTCGATCGGTGTTTCATCTCCCTCTTTGGGGGTTGTAGGTGAAGCGTATGGTGTGGCTGAGAAAAGAGCAAGGATACGCTCGTAGAGATAAACCTCGAGTGCGCCAGACGCCACACAATATGCCCTTAGATGGAACTATAGGATACTGTATTAGAAGCGGTAGCGAAGAGATTTAAGTGTTGCAGCCTTACCTTCCGACCTTCTAGAACCGAGGGCACTGCAGAGCCTTGAACAGAGACTTCACGGGGATCTATAAGGAGCGGGTATGAAAGATATTCCTGGAAATGCGTTAATCACAGTTGCGATTTCAACGACCGTTGATACTACCTGTATAACGAAGTGACGAAGCTGTGAGGTTATAACCGCCGTGCCTTCTTCAGGCTCTTGTTCACCAGAATCCTCCGCGTCCTCTTCGTCGCTTTCCTCGAACTCTTCAAAAATATGCTCAAGACCGGACCTGGAGTTGAACAGTCGGATACCATTGCCTCTGTCAGCCATCCCACTGTTTGAGATGGGATGGTCAATGGGGGTGGAGCGCGACGTGAATGTAGACTCACTGACGGCTTCAGTATCCACCATCGAGGCGTATCCGAATCCAGGTCCCGACCGAGCTCCCAAAGTTCGTCCGTAAGCATCTCCTCGAGCTCATCCGCGAAGGAAATCTCGAGCTCAAAAGTCTGTGGCGCAGCAGCACTCAGAGCAGACTGAGGGTTTTTGGTGACATAAGAGAGTATGGAACGCGACAAGAAGTGTTTCCTTGTCAGGGCTTTCCGAATGACATAGCTCGAAGACAACACGGCATCGGGAGACGCTAGCGTGAGTTCGTGGTCTATTTCATCGTACGTCGACCACTGCAAGAGTTGATCGTCTCGTGCTTTAATGATCGGGGCGTTTACAAGAGTGGGTTTGCGCTGCAAGGAGGAAATTGACTTTTGAACGAGTGAGTCCGTGAGCGGCGCAGATGGCCAGGACTTGAACGCAGAAAACGACGTTTCTGAAGCCATTCTAGCAGGAAAAAAAGACCCTGAAAAGCCCGAGGCCGATCATGTAGCGTTACTGTGACAGGTACGGGTTTGCGGTGAGACTCGTTCCATCATGTTGAGGACGATGTTGCAGCGCGCGTCAGTTCCAGGGAGACGGCGCCTTTTTACTTCGACATTGATGCAGCCACCCAAGGCACCTCGCTTCGCTCCGACACCTTTGGCCTTCGTGTGTTCTTCTGCATGGGATCCAGCTTCAGCACCGTACACTTCCCATATCTCTTCCTCGTACATCGATATTTAAGCGAACACAGGATAGCATCTCACATTCAACACTTTCTTTCCCTGGGATACACATGCTTGACGGTTGACATTGCACTCCCCGACGCGTCAATGCATCCCACCGAGCTTATGCAATATTTTGACTCAGGCGAGTACAGCAACAGTTTTTAATCGTCTTCAATGATTACCAAGTATTCAGAGTTCAATTCCGCTTTGAAAGAAGCTCGCGTTGCTATGAGCCCAGTGATACTTGCACGAGCAAGTGCAAGTCTGATTGCTCAAACATACATATCTTCACATCCTGGCCAGTCCTTGATTCTGATCTCTCCTCCTTCCTGCAACGCCGGCGCGCCATTGGAGGGTCACCTACCTGAATTCGACTTCGAACCTCTATTCCCCATCGCTTTGGTTGCTACTGCGAGTGAGATGCAGGTCCTGAAGCAGAGACACCGCCTGGCAGACGATGATAATGTCGACCTACTCCAAGTTCAGTCCGTCGAAAACGAAGAGGCAGCCATTAAGATATCTGAATGGTTTGATGAGCTTGGGATATGACATTAAGTAGGATAGAGATACAATGCATTATGTCGTACAGTTGAATAAATTTACGATCTATGGTAGCACTTCTTCCATCTCCTGCTTCATCTCGTGTACAATAGGTTCTGAAATCCTGGCCACACCTGGAAGGACGACAGGCCATTTTGCGCGTGCAGCAAAGACGCGTCGTACTTGATGTTGAATGAGCTCATGGAGCTTAGGCACATTAGCAAGCTTGGCGCGGCTGCCCACGAGGGACGTCGTTGTGAGGTCCAACGTGAAATTAGGTGAAAAGGATATAACGATTTCTGGGGTAGTCGAGGCAGGATTAGGTGGTGTGATGGTGAGCTACAAATGGCATTCAGCTTTCAGACAGTCATACGAAATAGGTGACCTTACCGAGGATTTGAATACAGAGAGAGATATAGTAAGAAACACGGGCAGCCGCGCAAAGGAAGACATGGGGTAATTGAATAGGTATGAAGTGGACAAGGAAACAGATATGGTATCCTCGTAGTCAACTGAAAATTCGGTAACCTGTTGCAATGTGAGCAGTCGCATGTGATTTGTGATGGGCCGTACAGAGCAGTCCCCGGCTTCTGCAGCCTTTGTGCGACCGTTGTAAAGGCGAGGAGCAGAGTTTCCTAGATCGACAGAGTGTACTTTGATGTAGTCCTAACAGCATTTAGTTCCGACGATCATCCCTAAACGAAGAATGAGGTCTAACCAGGAAGCCAGCGGGTCGTATCGTATTCGCGTAGGCTTCGACGCGCTGACGGGCGACTTCGTCTCCCTGTGGTCCAGCCAAGTCGTTTCTTAGTTTGGACCGGTACACATTCGCAACCTGGGTAGCAACTCCGTGAAACGGTAACTTTTTGCAGGTTGCAAGACGTACTTGTTGTAGCAGTACATTGAACCAGTCTGCAGACTCTCCCGATTCATCCAACGAGTCCTTTTCCCTCTGAACTGGAGGATTCTGTTGTCCTTTCCGCCTAGTGTCACTATTCACGCGAGGATGATACGAAGATGTTTCAAACGGAGACTCCGTCGAGTCAAGGAATAGATATTGCAGAATGAGCGCCAGGAGGAATAGAATCGATAGCTGCCCTAGGATTAGGCCTTGTGTGAACGTCGGTTGGAGGGAGAAGACATAATTAGTGCTCATCGTGGTAGAGCAAGCAGTCGGACGGACTGAGGTTAGCGATCAGCCTGTCCATTTTTGGGACATCCCAATCTGGATGGAAATTTAGCAAATCATCTTCCTTTCTCTGACCGTCATGGCGTCGGCCGCCTCGAACATTGTTTTCGATGATATCTTCACCATAGGCTCTATTGACAAGGAAGGGAAAAAGTTCGACAGAGGTCAGCGCCGCCAGTATCGTCAACGATCGCCTTTTTCGTTTGACACGAGTTACAGTCTCGCGCCTACAAGCCCATTCAAAGAACAATGACATGGACATGACTTTGGATTTCAACACTGAGCTGTTCCCTCTCAAAAATGGAGATCATTTTTCATTCTCCTTGGCCTCGTCGCTGTCACGTAACCCACATACGAACAACCCCGATGGCACAACAGAAGAGGATGAACATATATGGAGACCAGATGGTAAAGGGCAGAGAGGTATAGAGGAAGATTATGACTATGTCATGTTCGGCAAGGTATGCGCCATGTCCAAGCATACAGCGTCTCCAACTTATACCCGCGCTAGGTGTACAAATTCGACGGTAATACTCAAGAAATAGTGTACGCGACTACACTTCCTATATATCGGTACTCCATTCACGCCCTCCTTCACAGCACTGCCTACGCGTCCTTTGGTGGTCTCTTAATGTCGCTAACGGGTTCATTCCGTCACATGACCAACGTTGTCCTTGGCGACCCCATCTACCTCTTGATGAGATATTGACAGCTTTGGTGGTATCAAGTATATAAATATGATTATGATAACACTCGAAAAGGATACATGGTGTGCCGTGCAGCTTAAATAATATGCACACGAATAAACAAAGCAATTAACTAAGCATAAACACCATCATGTCCGTGTCGTGATTCATTAAGACGCCTTCAACCCCCGCAGCTTATCCATTACGTCGTTCATGTCAGCCTCTTTCGTCTTTCCGCCATGGTCAAAGCCCCAGAACCTCCCTCCCGACACCCTAACATCAACGTGCATACCAGAATCAGCTCCCTCCAGTGGAGCAGTCAAAGGTGCATGCATCAAAGGTGGAGGCAACAAAGGTGAAGGCGCGACGTATTCAATATTTTGATACGCCACACCGAAGAAACGAGAAAGTTTCTCTGCCCGCCGCCTGCGGTCGCGAAAATCGGATGTGAACGTTGGGTCATTCGAGCCTTCGCTCGTGTCCCTCTGACTAGCAGATTGTTGCTGTGAGAACGCCGGCAAGGTAGGCGTTACCGGTAACGATTCGACCTCTTCGCTGGCGGTAGAGAGTCGATTAAGTGAGGGGCGGCTCTCGTCCGCGATGTGTATAAGATCAGAAGGGGGATCCTGCCCGAAGACCTTGCGCGCGGTTAGAACAGCGGCTGTAAAAAGAAAGTTAAGGATACACACACACCTTGGCCATCTTCCGTGCGCGCTGAACGTTAAGCGACTTTTTGCCGCAGACTCATAGCGTCATCCGAGTCCGCACCGAAGTTGTCGTTGTACCGGGTACGGAAGTCAATAGATTCCTGGGACGCCGGCGGACGCGTCCCGGGTCTCTTCCTGTGCGCAAACATGGAGCGACTCCGTTTCACCTGATTGGGCTTTGGGAGAGCATCGTCCTGAGAGTCAGCCGCGGGGGAAGAATCTATGCTCTGCCGGCGGGTCGGACTAGGCAACGAGGGCGTGGAATGGTGCGCAGCCAGTGTAATCGATGGTTTCGCCTGTTCCGTAGTATGCCCCGATGAAGATGTTAATGATGATGTGGACGGCGTCGCCGCGTGTAAGGTCGAAAGAGAGGATTGACTCTCGTTCTCCGTTGCAGCTATCAAGGACAGCCGGGCCTCTGTTATTTGAGGGAGGGGGAGGGAAGGCAGATCTGATTGTGTAAAGTCGGGCTGCGACGGTCGCCGTCGGGCGGTCCTCGTCCCGGACGACGCAGACGACATGGAGGCCAAAGAAAGCGATCTTTTGTGACGCACTGCGGGAGGCGCGGGAGACGGTGGTACATCCGGGACCGAGCGTAGAACTGGTATCTCCCCGAAAACTTTGCTCAGCTTTCTCGCCTTCTTCAACAGCATGGCCTTTTCCTTGGCGTCAAGATCGTTCTTTGTAGGTGGAACTGCGTCTGTAGACTGTAGCTCTTCTGGGTTCATGTAAATGGACGGAGGAAGGAGCGCGGAGCGCAGGGAGGTGGTGGAATAACCGCCTGCGGAATGGTTGGGAGAAGAGTAGAACGGATATATAGACGAAATGGGGGAACAAGGCGGTGATTGACTGCCAGCGTCCTTTGTTGCGCCTCTAGATGATTTACGTGACGAGAGATGTAGAATCAGAGAGAGCCGTCCACCGCGACTGCTCCCGGACCCATTGCTGCTGTGTCGCATTCAATCGAAACCTCGTTGCTAACACCGTTTTGAAATGCAGGGGTAACTATGTCGTCAAGAGGGAGGCTGAAATAGATCAGGACAACGAATATACCGTCGTCAGCGTCAAGGCGAGAATCCTGGCGATGGGGGGGACAGAAGCTCGCAGCAAAGTCTGAGCAAGGGTCTCACGCCGACCATTTATAGTCCTGTCAAAAAACAAGCGAAAAAGTTGATACGCGCAGGCGCGTCTAGTCAAAAAAGGAAAGCAAATACAAATGAGGAACCATCACTCACATGCTACAGCGTGTATAGGGTAACTCCGAACTGGTCCGAGCCCGTGGTTCGTCCGCGAAAGACTTGGAATATATCTTAGCAAGTGGTACAGTTCAGATGTACATAATTATGCTCTACATTCTACGTTAGATGCATATAAACATAAAGATAATGTCATTAGACAAGATGGCCGGTCTCCCGAGCAAATCGAATACCAATTGTCGACGGCAGGCGAACCAAGGAAACTCGTTGTGCACACCGAGTCTTGTTCCACTCCTCCGCTTGCTCTTCTGGTACCTCATGAGCAGTGTAAAACTTTTCATGGGTTTGGAAATCATCGCTAGTCCGTGGAGAGGGTCCCTCAGACTTGGATGTACTCTCCGTTGGACCATCCACGTCAGGAAATGGAAACGATGTTGATGACGCAGCCTCAGGCAAGGCAGCGGGAGAATCGAAAACATCGCTGTCCAACATCGGAGATGTCTCAAAGTTACCAATGTCGGGATCAAAATCCAAAGCAGAATGAAATGAGTCGGTTGTTGACTCTGGTCGATGAGATTTGGTTGATTCCGGGCGTGAAGGGGACGCCGGTGTCTTCAGCGTCAAAGGAGAGCTGGGCTGGTTGCTCTCGTCATGGAAAGAAATCGTCATCTTTGGAATGCTAGTGTCGCGTGGAAGTTGACTCTGTAACGTTTCTGTCGCAGCCTTGAGTGCAATCTGTTTAGTACGATTCCAATCCCGCCCTTCAGCAGAGAGGTCCCGAGCGAGCACAGTCCGATGACACGACAGCTTGACAATATCCAGCCGTTCCTGCATGATGCGCTTGGATATGTTCTGAACAGAGGCGACAAGACGATCATGAGTCTGTCGCTGGAAAGGCGTAAGGATCGCGATATTACGGATGAACCGTAAGTCGGCATCAAGTTGGGATTGTGTCAAGGAAACCTTTGCATCCAGGTCATGAATCCTGGCCTGTACAATATGGGAACGAGAAGGGAGGCTAGACTCGCTCAGAGATGCTGACGATGCCGAATCGGTGAGCGAAGATAATTGGGTGTCGAAATCGATAGCCACAGTTAGATCGTCGCCTCTCCAACGACCTGCAGCCAAATCTGCCTTTACTTGGTCAAATGTGGCTTTGAATTGATCGGCACCCTCCACCTCTGGCGCCATCGGCACATTGTCGTCAACCACACTGATCTTCCGTATCATGAAGGGCCTCGTGTCAGACGGCTCCGAGTCTCCAGAAAGCATTCCCATTAGTTCTAGCGACGCTTTACTGCCCCATTTGCGAACCTGTGGCGTCGATTGGTTTGCGTGCTGTAGATCATGGAGATGGGAGGTAGCAGCGGCGACACCGGTGAGCTCGACGTCTTTGCCTGACATCCCCAGTGGCCGCATGCGAACGCCAGCAGATTTGAATGCACTTGCATAATTGATACGCGAAATCCATCCATCGGCTTCATTTTCGTCTGGCGCCTGCAGTAGGAACTGCCGACCATCACCAGTAACAAGTCGAAAGGTGTAAGGATGCTGAATAGTGGATTAGAATGCAATTATTATAGAGCTCACAAAGACTAACTTTGGTGTAGGACGAGTCCGAAACAGCAACAATGTCCTTGACAGTCATGATCTCGTCGAACCTAAAACTCGAGTGGAGTGCGAGAGATTGCTTATCACCCGAAGATGGGCGAGAAGGTGATGCCTGGGCCTGTGCCCAAGTCGTGTCGCGGGAGAACAAGATATGGGAACCAGTCAAAATGACATTGAAAGGCTTCCATTTTCGTGTGCCAGCCTTCTTGCCGCCAATACCCACTTCGTCTTTCCGGCTTAGCATTCCGATCTTCGTAGCTCGCAAAGTCCAAAGTTCTCCACCAGACGGTGTACTCTCCGGCAGTCCAGCCAAACTAGGATAACCAGCATGAGGGAAGCCCATGCTGAAGAACGGCGCAGATGTTCTGGTGCCTTCCGAAGAAATCGGGATAACGGCAGCCCTCGCGAAGGCTTGCTGCAGCTCGTCATCGTCCCATTTTCCGGTTGTACCTTGCCAGGAGTAAGGGTTCGAAGTAGGGATATAGTTCTCAACATCCACGCGCAGAGGTCCCAAGAGATTCTTAGAATATAGGGTCAAATAAGCGACGTCGTCAACGCAAGACCACATACATTGGATATGAGATAATACAGGTCCACCTTGTTTCCGCGCCCAAAGATAGAAGAGCCAGGAGCAGAAGGACTGGAAGCGTTGGAAGGTCCACCGTTGCCGTCTAGTGGGTCTTCGACAAAGATGAAGGGAGCAAAAACTATATTGTCGTAGAAGCACTGAAATTTACGGTGAGGTCAAATGCCATCAAGCATAAGATGGTACTGACATCCAAGACTTCTGGAGGAACTCCAGGAAGCCTAGTATTCTTGACATAATCCGCCTTGGTCATCTTCCGTTTGTTCGATTTATTGAACGCGTCAGTGTGCAGCATGATGAGACTGAACGCGATCACATATGGATGATCTATACCATGGTTTGAGCAAAACTATTACCGCGGAAATGCTACACACCTTCAGAGGCAAATAAAGTTGGATGGCAAGTGACGTATCGAGCGGCAAACGCTTCCATTACCCGATCGATTTGTTGTGTTTCTCGAGGTAAGCCGACGTCCATTAACAGCCTCCTGAGGGATACATCTAACGGATCCGTTCTGAAATCGAATCCGTGCAGGTATGCACGCAATGCCCGGACATAGAAAGTATCCGAACTTACCGCAAACGTAAGCTGCCTGGCGAAACATGTAAATTGGAAGATTACCTTGTAGCAAGCACGCCGGCAATGTCTGCCTTGCTGACACTGGCACGAAGCCTCAGCAAATAGTCTTCCGGCGTTTCATCATCGCGAGGTTTCGGGGGTATGGTGGTTGGTTTGCTTAGAGACGGCCTTGGTGAGTTGCGCTGACTGATTACTGGTGACCCAGCCGGCGAATTCTGTTGGTCAAGGAGGGTATGTGGTTGTAAGGAGGATGCCGATGAAGAAAATATTGATAGAGAGAGTCGGTGTAACAGTGGAGGATTGGTATTTGCACGAGGTCTATTCTGTGGAGAAAGAGAGGACTCTTGGGTTGAAGGACGGCGAGGCTGAGATGACGGTGCATCGAGAAATAAAGAACGTGGGTTAGATGTAGAAGGTGGATCTGCGGTCACAGGACGATTTAAGCGACGTGGTGGAGGAGGAGGCGAAAGTGTTGGGGGGGCTTCGACGCGATGTGATGCCTTTGCTCGTTCGGAGTGGCTTCTAGATAGTCCGCGTGCATGATTGCGTTGTGGGGGAAGTGGGGGTGGTGTAGATCTTGAATGGCTGGGGTCCAAGTCCACGACGAACGGAGAACCAGGTTGCACGGATGGAAGGGGTGTGAAAAGGAGAGTGCTGCTCGTAGATGGTTGCTGCTGTTGTGGTTGTCGTGGAGGTGTGAGCTCAGAGGAACACTTTTTACGCGTCCAGAAAGATGTTCTGCGAGTTAATGATCTCTGCGGACTCTCTATCTCCACGTCTGCGGCTTTGGCCTTTCCTTTGGTATCGTTGTTGAAATTAAGAAAGGTTGTTGGTCCCATAGAAAGACCTCTTGCACGGCGAGGTTCGTCAGACTGTCTTCCCTCGCCTGTGTCGGCGTCAACACCCGACAAGGCCCTTAGCTTCTGGGAGCTCTTGACCCGTCGCGGTAATGGACTACCATTCGGTGTTGTGAAAGCAACGGTATTGACTTGTGATGAGCTGGGTGCGGGTGATTTCTCGCCGAGTCCGTGAGGGAGACTAATGCCCAAGGCGGCCTGTGCAAGTCTCGCAGTCGACGACGAACGTGAGGACGAGTTGGAAAAGTCAGGGGAGAAGAAGGAAATAATGATGGGAGCATCGTCTCTTTCGCGATTTCTTGCAGCGAGTCACGTCTGGAGGTAGAAGGAGAGGGTGAGCCATGGGTATCTGTCGGAGTCGGAGGCAGGTCCTTCTCGACAAATAATGGTGCATGTCGCAGAGGCATCGAGGTCGACGATGAGGCCGCCTGCGGCTGGGCGATGGCGACGGACGTGGCACGCGCTGAGGAAGTACTGGATTTCCTCCAATGAGGGACGAAAAAATGGGTGGTCCGAGTCGTTGTAGTGGTGACCACCTCTGTGGTTATGTGCTCGGCAAAGAGCACTGGCGTAGGCTGGATGGATTCCTCGTACGGCGGTGGGGGCCGCTGGCTCTCTGCAGAGTCTCGTTTAAACGCAAGGAAAGCAGTCAGCCGCGGAACCATGAAGCTGAGAAGTGGTCAGGTAAATCCGCCCAAGTCCAACTGGGCAGACATGAGCTGGGCCGCGCCTCGCCGCTGTTATTACGGTATTATATATGCGGCCGGTCCAAACGCGCGACTGGCTGCCGTGCACCGTGTACAGTGGCAGTGATGTTTGAATAATGATGTCGTCGAGACTGAGAGCTGTGCCTGGAGAAGAAGTGTGATATCCCCGTGCTGCTAGATCGCACAAGTCTGGTCAAACACAACACGTCGATAACGAATGTATATAAAAGCAAAGATAAAATGTAAGCTACAATGTCTACGTCTTTCCTGATTGCTTTTTCTGTTTCTCTATTGACCGCTTCTTCTCTTCCAAGTTTGAGCGCTACAACAGAAATAAGCATTGCAAGTGCCAAGAATGAACGAAAAACATACCTCGGCGACACGCTTTTGCTGGCTGTGCTTCACCTTCTCGTAAAGCTTCTTCTGTCGGTTGCTCATCATCATCTTGTTCATGTCTTCCTCCGGATCCCCCGTGTCCTCCGTCTTTTTCTTTTTAGACAATTTCTTGACCTGTTTCTCAAAGGTAGTGGGATCGACACCTGCTGCCTCAGCAGCCAGTTCCGCAGCACGAAGAGACGACTCTTCTCCATATGCCACAGTCGCCACTGCTGCAATGACCTTCTCTACCTCATCGTCCTTCTCAACCATCTCCTCGTCTTCCTCCACTTCCTCCATCGGTTCATTTGCAGTATTGGGATCATAGGCGCCCTCATAGTACTCGCCAAATGGACTGAGATGAGGCGGGAGTGATTTCCCTTGTGCGTAGTTGTCCTCCAAGACAAGTTTTCCAGCGTTGATACAATCGACGACCCATTGAGGCTGCACGTATTTCCTGGAGAGACGCCTCTTGCGGTCCTCTGGAGACTCTTCTGTTGCTTCGACAAGCGGACGATCGATGATAACGTGAGTGATAGAGTCATCACTCGAAGAATACGGTGATCCACTGCCAGACGAATCCTCCCAACCTATCCGACCGCCAAATGATCGTACAAGGAATTCGAATATTGGTCGTGAGGTTTCCCTGGAAAGGAAGAAGGTACACGAGGAGAAAAGATTGGTGGATATTGACGATGGCAGGGATTCGAGAGTCTTCAGAGTCGGCAGTGATGCAGCCTCTGTCGTAGCGGAGGTTCGAGGAACGAACTCTTCATCTTGGGCGTCTCCTTCAGGTTCTGGTTGGCCCATTTCAACATCATCCGACACAGCCTCGACGTTGGAGGCAATTTCCTTGATCGTTTGTCGAACGTCCTTGGTCGTGACTTTACGACCGTCGACATTGACAGCCTTGACTTTTGTTGGTCCACTTTCAACAGCTTTTGACATGTCTTGTAGGCTGAAAGCCCCAACGCCTGCGCCTCCGTCGTACTTCTTCATGTCCAAAGGTGGAGGATAGACCAGACCGGAATCGGTGTAGAGTTTGAACAGAACGAACCCGAGGAGCGTCTGATATAGCTCCAGAAATGTTAACATCACGCGTACATCGACGTCCGTTGGAATCTAAAATGAATGAGACGACATCCAAGGCATGGCGATGTCACGAACATTTTGAGTAAACTGGTAGGGTACGAGCCATGTTACAGTTTGGTCCATGACCTCTGCCTGGTAGTATACACCTTTTATTGACAGGAAGACCTTTTGGAGGGCTTTTGAACGCATGATGTATAGCTGCCATTCTGCAGCTAAACGAGAGCAATTTTCGATGAGGGAAGGAGGTATACGGGAATTGGATGGTAAGGTGGAGAAAAGGAATATCATGCAGAGGGCATCATCTATATCTCGTAAAGCATCGGTAAAGGTGGGATAGCTGGTACAGGTATTAGTCTTGGTAGCGTGAGGCATGGGTCATGTACGCACCGTTCTTTTACGATGTGATCTAGCTTGTACACAGGCTTGTTCTCTTCCAAGTTTTTGGCATCTCCCCATTCTCCCCGTCCAAGTGCGCGAGATAGCTTTTTGGCAAATGCCTTGTGTTCTCTCAGCTTCTTCAAGACAGGTTCATGTGCGAGGAAAGCGATGTCCTTTGCGTAATAAAACGATGTAGGGGCGGACGATCCCTTGTTGGCCTTCTTACGACTATGCGGCTCGCGCGGAAAGATGCCTGCAAGTCATTGAGTTTCAACATACCGATTGCGCTTGGGTTATTCACCTTTTAATATACATAGTCGCCGGAAATCCGCCAACGAACACTGAAGTTTCTTGACGGCAGCGGAGCGAGTAACATAGGCCTTGGCTGCGCCGGCCTTTCCCTTGTGTCGTAAGCGGCCCATTGTCTTTAGTCTAAAGGTGGAGGAGGAGAGGATCGAGGATTGATGCTAAAAAACTGACTTCCCGAAATGGCAATCGGTTTTGCAATCGCTCTTTCACTCCGAACACGATGAGGCGGGTGCTCATTTCCTTTTCCGTGCGCTGTATCTAACCTTGTACCCATTTTCCAGTCAATATGTCCACGTTCCTAAATCTGAGCTAGATGAGGCACAGCTCCGCCAACTTGAGGAGCACGAAATCTCCCAAGGACCTCTCTCTGTTCTGCAACAGGCTGTCAGGAATCACACGCAAGTCCTGATATCGCTGCGAAACGATAAAAAGCTGCTTGCTCGTGTCAAGGCATTTGACAGACATTCTAATATGGTTCGTCTTTTTGTCCGTGCTAGCGATCCTAACATGACTTTCCGCAGGTCCTGGAAAATGTCAAGGAGGAACGTTCTCTTGCTCACTGCATAACTCGATACTAAATCCATCCACAGATGTGGACAGAGATACCGAAAGGCAAGAACAAGAAGCCCGTGAACAAGGACAGGTTCGTCAGCAAAATGTTCTTACGGTAAGAGACGCGATTTGATGTTTACTTGCGCCTGAACTGATCCTCCACCTACAGCGGCGATTCTGTCATCTTAAGTGAGTTTCTGTCTTTGATTTTGCGATATCTATCTCATTTCTTCTAGTCCTTCGGCACACGGTCTAATTCTAATGATACACCGGTCGGTAGTCTTGTTGTAAAACTATGTCGATAATCAATTTAATCGACTCTGTACACCTTAGCCGTCCGAGACTTGCAGAGATTGTCGGAACCGTCACGTCTTCCATGGCAACAGTATGTACGTCTAATGTACGTACAGGCGCATGTGCGCTGTGTGGCGCCTTTTCGTCGTGTGAATGACAGTGTTCGAGACGTCCTTAGCGCCCAGGAAATATTTGCTTGAGATCTCGACGTCCTTGTTGTACAAGGTCTTCTATTTTACGCTACCACAAGGATTAGATGTGATCTGGGGAACGAGAGCAGTCGCCTACGACGTCAGTGACATGTCGGTTTCTTTCTATCTCGCATCTAACCCACTCAACAGTCTCTTTGCGAGCTCCGGGGTCAGATATTGCTGGGAAACAGATTGAGTCCAGAGATGGGCGGAACAATATGCGTACCTACCTTGAGAAGCACGTATCGCATGTCGATACAGTGCCAGCGTTTTTTGTCGAAGGAGGAAATGCTTAAGGGTTGGCTGGTGCATCTAGGTAGACTAGCACATCCCGGTGGTAGACGTAGTAGGAATCAAGAGAAACAGTTAGGACACCCGTGATCGTTTTCAAATCCCGCGTGTGCATGGCTTTTCTTGGACCTTTCCAAATTCCGTCACCTTCTACCGGCCTCGTCGCCGCCATGTCTACCGTCGACAACGATGCTCACCAACCTGAATCCACTCCCGCCGACGAGCTCGATGCTCTCAACAACGATGAGCCTGCTGAAGAGGACGCCGCCACAGAACCAGAAAATGCTCCACCCTCCCCGCCGTCACCACGTCCTCTCAGAATATATACACGGACTCAGATACTTGCCTTGCTAAAGTCACCACTGGTTTCACCGCCTCCAAACATGCCAGAGCTCAAGGACTGGTTTGGGTGCGTTGACAACTGCTGTTCCCGTGATGGCACCTCACCCCAGAACAGAGCAGAAAACGAGCAAAACTTGAATAAAAAAGATCATGAGGCCACGCCTCCAAATAGCGCCCGGGAGCGCAGGTACGCTTCTATGCTAGTGCTTTCTCCTCGCCCATTCATTGTCATTCAGATTCAGAAGGGATGTCGACGATGGTGGCAAGTAATATTTCGTCTTATCTTCGAGTCCTCGCTCAGCTGTCACGCAGAAACATCAACACGACCCTCATATCGCTCAGCCCTCTCTCAACCCTCGCAAATGGGTAATTTCAAACACCAATCCTTACGTGACCGAGATGGAGAAAAGGATAGAGACCTTCGGGACAAGGAAGGACAAGAACGGCTACGAAATGCAAGTCATTCGTTTCAATTATGTTATCTATGCCTTACAGACGCTCCAGCTGTCCGATAAATTCGACCGAGACCGTCTGGCATTACCACTATCCAACCTCAGAAACAAAGACCGCGGAGATCCCTCAACTACAAGACCCGCTGGGCCGAATCAGCTTCCCAACACGCGTCGAACTGAAGCGAGGGAGAATGGTAAAAAGAAGACTGAATCTACTGATGATTGGAGACGAGGTACGCGACCGTTATCACTACCGGTTTGCGCGTGAGCTAACCTCAGTGTTTGCAGGAGGTGAGCCGCGACGTATGGCATATTTTAACGTAGTCAACTCCAATGACTGAACTTTTGTGCTAGGTGGAGATCGGGAAGACCGCGACAGAGCTCGATCTCGCTCACGGGGCGCCGGGATCCTTCCTCTAAACGCGACGATAGGGACCGCCGCGACAGGGAGCGAGATGACAATCGTCGCGATAGGGATGCAGAGGGAGACGATTCACGGCGTTGGAGAGATGACGGGCGACGCGATGAGCGCATGGCGGTCCGAAGGGATCACAAAGAGCGATGGCCCGCAGGTGAAGACCGAGACTCGCGTACTAAACGACCTGCAGCAAGAGACAAGAAAGTCGGCGAGGAGGGGAAAGAGGCAGCTGACCGCCGGGCCGACCGCGAGAAGGAGAAGGAACCTGCTTGGATGGATACCTATGTTCCCTCACCCACTTCGTCGGGTATTTTGGGTGGCAAAGGTGCTGATGGGGAGCTGGATGGTATTCAGGCTTGGAAGAAAGGCATGAAGGAGAAAGAACGTGCCGCAGCCGAAGCCACTGAGGTTGCTCCCAAGGCTACTTCTGAGAAGCCGCTGGACGAGATACAACTGTTCAAGATGATGATGAAGCGCGAGCAACAGAAGGGACAGGATGGCGAAGAAGACATCTCACTCGGTAATGTCACCGTTGACCTTTATTATTTGCGTGTTGCTGACGTTCTCAAGGTCCCAAAATGGCGGCGGTGCATGCAGCGAAAGATATGGCATCTGTGCCCACGGTAAACACAGAAGCGTCGGCGCCAGCCGCTATGCCTGTCTTTAGTCTGAACGAACAGAACAAACCTACCGACGAACAACACGTCCTTTCATCAGCTCTTTCACCAATGAGCATCGGTGAACCTGAATCTGCTTCGTCTGCAGGCGTATTCAATCCGCCGCCAGGTCCACGTCTACTCGCGTTGGGCCGTGTCACAGCTAAGCCCAGGCCTACCGCTCCAGTTGCTACTCAAGCGTCCTCGTCCACTACAGCCATCAAGCGACCACCGCCACAGTTGAATCTCACGAGCGGAATCCAGTCCTTAGACAATTCCGACAAGAGTACCTTCTCTCCGTTCGAAGAACAGCGAGCGTCGCCGTCGCTTGGTGGCGTGCAAGAGTCCCAACGCAGAGAGCGACCCCCCATTCCTTCAGATGCGAGTTGGAATGATCCTTTGGATCCTGGAATGGTCAAGGGGAGTCGCTTTGCCAAGTTCTTTGATGGCAAAGTCAAAGAGGCGGCGCCGACCCCGAAACTGCCGCCACCGTCAGCCCTCTCCCCGCCCATCCCAGCACCCCGTCCAGAGCACATTGGCTACCAACATCAGCAACCTCCCGAATCTCGTACAGTGGACGATCTTTTCGCGATGATTACAGCTCAAGTGAGTCAATTGTGTTCTTTTCAGTTTGTCTCTAATACGCCACTAGACTCACCAACGAGCGCCACCGTCAAATCCTCCAAGTACCGCACCAGGCAGCAACACCAATCACATGACCCACCAGCAAATGCAGAGTCAACTGCACCTTCTACAGCAGCAACAACGACATCATCATCAACAGCAGCAGTTGCATCATTTACAGCAGAGACACCAGCAGGTTGACCCTCTGTATGAGAATCGACTTGATAACCGTAATTTCATGCCAGACAATATGGTTCCTGGTCTGCGCTCTGCGCCACCTCCGAGGAATGGAGACAACGGTGGAATGTTCTCGGATCCTCTTGACGAAGTTATTCACATAAACGCCCAACGACCTCCTCTTCCCTTGCATCGCGGCCTTGACCCTCTCTATTCTGGTGGCGGAATGCCACCCTACGCGTCCCAGCAGTCGGGTCGTGGTGCCGGTATTCCTGTTCAATACCGCGGCGGCCCGTCACCTATTGGAAACCAAAATGGTTTAGGACGCCTCCCCCCTGGTTTGGCCAATCTTGGCGGGCGCCCTCCCCATGAACCCTCTCAATTCTCCGGTCTTCCAGGCCTGAACTCGGCGGCGCTTCACGGCGGTCCCATCAACCCTCCACAATCATACAATAACTACTCCTCCATGGGACCCGGTTTCAATAACGGTCCTCCCCGCGGCATGCCGCCTCAGATTTCCGGGAACCTAGCCCAACACCAATTAGCAGGGCTCGGACACCAGAACCTCATGGATCTGCGTAATCACAACATGAACCCTCCGAACATGCTCAACATCGGTGGTGGTCCTCTCAACGCCGGGCGCGGAATGGGAGGCGGCTATCCAGGGCATGGGGGCAGCCATCTCTTCACAATATGCGACAACCGACTCAGCAACCTCCGCTTCCCTCTCATGTCGGCATGATGCCCCAGCAACACATGCCTCCGCCGCAAGACGCTCAGTCCGCCAATCTCATGGCACTTCTGTTGGGCCACCGCCCTAATGGCAGAGGCGACTGAGTTGTCACGCTCCATCGCTGAATCTCCGCTCATTTCTACCATTTCGCTCTTCCATGAGCAGTAAGGCTTCGCGTGAAGTATCGTACCGTCTCAAGCTGTATTGTACATCTAATGACATTGTTTATCGTAGAATGTTATACCCCTCAGACCGGAATTACATTTTACAAATAATGGTGCCGCGGAAACTAGAACTAGATGTCATTCTTGAGGCACTAGGACAAGAACAAAGCAAGATATGTCCGAAAAACACGACGGGCGTACTTCATCAACACGATGCAAGCGCTGCGAATCGCACTTGAAATGCTGAGCTTCCCGAGTGTGGATGTCGACAAAGGAAAGGTTTGCTAAAAGGTGTTGTCCAGCATAGGAGATCGGTAGATCCTCTCGAGATCGCATCCGCAGTTTCAGCGAGGAGACGGCGGGATGGACTCAAGATGGACTTGGAATCATAAAAGATTGAAACTCCTTTCAGGATGCGATCTTCGCTTTAATAGTGTGGACTGGCCTTTTGAAGTCCGTACTTCCCAAGCAGATCCCTTTTATATTCAAGGCTGAGTAATGTGCGAGGACTTCTTACTTCTTGCCGCAACTTCACATGGCCCTCCTGCGAAACCGGTATATAGAAATGTAAAATAACGCGCCGGCTACTCTTGTCGCGTAACAAGGTACCTACCCAGTGGGGTAGCTCTAATCCATGCCAGCGGAATCTGATAGCGCGCGTGGATATTGCACCAGATGACCTCTACATTGTCGGCTCACAGTTTGCGGGCCCTCCAAAGTCCTCCTCATCTTACATCACTGAAGAGCTGAGTTCAAAAAGTTGCCAGGACTATAAGATAGATAGGACCTTGGGAATCAAGGGAAGGTTCTTGTCAGAATCAAGCGAACAACTTGACGAGGTCTCCCAACAAACTCCCATGTCAGAGAACTCCATGCCATGCGGAGAAACCATTGCGGTCGCGGCGTTCGGGGCGGCTGGGTGAACTAAGGATAAAGTTGACGTGAAGAATGAACGGGTTCTCATCAGTGGAACTATTCGGAACCTAGTACTTTTGACACCAGAAGAGACACGAACGGGGACGAACAGTTGCGTATTACGACCAGCGCAGGGGTGTTGACCGTTTTAAATGATATTGCATACGTGAGATGTCCAAATGAAAGACTCAAGTAAATGTCGCTCATACGTGATGGCTGATAAGGCAGTGACTGATGGGAGGGTATGTAGTGAGTCCACGCTGCAAACGGGCTAAGGAAAGAGCCCTGAATCAGGAGAAGAATGCAGCTAGTTTGGACGTCTAAGAGCAGCGAAGAACGAGCGGGCGGCGTCGCGTTGTCGAATTAGTTGGGAATATATGTAGCCACGTCGACGCGAAGGAGGCTACCGTCGCCGTTTTTACACATGATTTTACGTGAGGGGTTGAGGATGATGAAGCCATTTTGAGACAAGGCATATGCGGCTTACATAAAAAACGAGGCGAAATCTGACTTTATGGAAAGGCTGGTCCTTCGAAGTCACTGCCTGCAGGCAAGGAACGTGGACTCGAATCAGAGATGAATCAAAAGCCTATCGCCGAGCACGCATACCGCACCGAATTTACCCTGAGGAGTGAGGCGTATAGGCGGAACACGCCTTGAACACGCCCACGTAGAAAAAGTTGAGGCGACGCAGCCGACACAATTTCTCTCCCCGCCGTCTCTTTTTATAGTGCTCATCGAGTGCTCCCTGGACACCGACCTGGCATACCTTCTTACTCTCTGCGCTCGAGGCACGCGCACTTAATTGTCGAGTCCTGTCACAAGGAGGCGCTCGGCATCCCACTCACCTCAGTCACTCTTTTCCCTTGGGTTTTGCTGGTTACACCGTATAATTCTCCCTAATACGACCGGATACTGGTCAACATTCGTTTTAATCTTTGGATTCAAAGGTGCACTGGTGCGTGGTTGTCGATGGATACGGTGCAACGACTAATTTGTTGCTAGATATTCTCTGCATTGAATCTGGTGAGCTGGGCGCTCTCTTGGTACACGGTCCGTACTGACGACGAACTCGCAGAAACAGTACTTTTTCAAGTCTTTATTGCAAGGTGAGAACTACGTCATTTTGCTCAACGATATAAAACGTGGTTACCCGGGGTCGGATCGATCTGTTCTGTTATGTTCACGGGTTGTGCGGGATTTGGCTGTGGAATATCAGACGGTGGCGTCTGTGTTGCGGGTCGTTATGGCAGGGTACGAAATGCCCAGCCACCGGCGCCGCGGGAATGAATGACACGGCAGAGTGGCTCAGCTCAGCCATGCAGCGAAGATGCAGGGCATGATCTCAATGATGAGCGCTGATAACCGGTGCTCATTGGACCCCAGACATCGCCGGTGCTTTTCGAGTTCCTAGTTTTGTTCTCTATTCCCCTTCTCTTTCTCATCGTTGTCCTCGTCGACACGCTTTTTTTTTTCACTTTCACGACCTTGGACGCTAACCACGACGTTCTTCAGTGCATATACTCGCAGCACAGGCACACGCTTCACTGACGTCGTTGCCGCCGTCGCATGAATTGCAATTTCTATCCTGTGAGTTCTTGTCGCGTCACTGTCTCTTTTGTTGTACGCTCTGCTCGTGTTTTATGTCGCGTGGCGCCGTGTTCGAGCCGTATTTGGCATGCAAACCGCGTCTCTGGTCAACCACCACGATCGTGCGTGAATGGTGCCAACGGTGTCCACTGCGCTGCCCTGTATATCCTGTATACTCGCCTTTCTGTTTCTTTCTGTATCTTGTTCCAACCTCTGCTCTCTTCATGTCGTCTTCACGCGCTTACCCGTTCTCTCCCGCGCCCGCCAGTCACCCAATCGAACTTCCATCCATCTCGGCTCTTACAGAAATGAAGGAACCATCCAACAAACCGTCCCGCCTTTCCCTTGTCTACCCCAAGAAACGTCCGTCGCCACACGGCGTGTCCAAGAAGACCCCACGACGCTCTCCGCGATCCTCCAGGACGGCCATCACAGCGCACCTACACCCTCGGCGAGAAGGCGTGTTCGTGGAAGAAGAATACCAGGACGACATTCGCTGCTATATGCATCAGATGGAGGTGTGTACCGTTTCCCACTTCTAGCAACGGTAAATGACAGCTGAACATTGTCTTCAGTCCTGCACAATGTCGTCTTTACAGTCGATGGACCAACAACCAGAAATCAGGTGGCATATGCGTCCTTGTCTCGTCGATTTTCTGGTCGAAGTCCACTTCAGCTTCCGTCTTCGCCCCGAGACCCTGTACCTCGCCCTCAACATCATCGATCGCTACGTCTCGCGCCGCATAGTCTATGTAAAACATTATCAACTTGTTGGCTGCGCAGCATTGTGGATAGCCGCCAAATTCGAGGATGCAAAGGACCGCGTTCCAACGGTACAGGATCTCGTCCAAATGTGCCATGACACATACGAGGAATCCGCCTTCATACAAATGGAGGGTCACGTTCTCTCTACTATCCAGTGGACACTTGGCCATCCGACTGCCGAGGCCTGGCTTCGTCTCATGTGTTGTGGTCCGTGCTTGGAAGATCCGAAAGTACAGCACGTCGCGCGGTTTCTCATGGAAATTACCCTGTTCTACCGCGAATTCGTCCGATTCCCTCCCTCCTGCATTGCTTTAGCCTCCCTCACCCTGGCGCGATATCTCTGCGGAAAGCCGCGGCGACTATGGGAAGAGAACGAGGAGAGTTTGGATGTCGTCGAGCTCCTTGACGAGCGCCTTGCGAAGCACGTCAATGACCTGTCGGAGACCTTGGTTAAGAAATACTCTTATGCTTTCTACTCCAAGGCCGCAACGTTCGTAGTTCACTACTACCTCCAAGGCGGCCACTTCTCTCGCCAATCGTCTTCTCCATTCCCAGTCACACCTACCCGCGGCTCCTCAGCATCCCCAATGAGCACGCCAATGAGCGCGTCAACGTCTACGTCGGATAATTCGGACGACTTCCCTCTAACCCCTTCGACCCCAGCTGTCCTCTCAAGCGAGCCTTACATATCAAGTGATGTATACATGGACTTCAACTCAGATGACAAGGAGAACATGCCGTCTACTACGGAGCCCGTACAGGGCAAGCAGAACATGGATGTCCCTCCTGAATACCTCCCGCATGACTTTGTAACATTTGGACGGTCCGCCCTCCACAATCGCAATGTCTCGCCACAGTTCTCGTTCTCATAGCGCATACAAACTCGCAACCACAACCACTTGTATTCTCGCATCATCAACCTCGCCACCGAATTCGTATTCAAAAGTTTTCAATACAGCAAAATGTAATATCATCATCCACGTCGCTCGCATCCGACACTCGCAATCTGCAACTGTTTCTACCATACCATCATATGCATCACTTTCCCTTGCAATTGTTTCCAACACCATCATCCCGCATTATCATCGTCCATCATCGCTATTATACATTGGCAGGTGTACACCCTACCGGGAGGATTCTGGGTTGTTATGTGGGCACGAGAATGTACTTGTACATCTCTCTCTCGTCTAATATTCCGATCTCTCGCTCGCCACATTCACTTGTGGAGGGCTCACTACTCGGTCCGCATACTACCCGCTCCTCGACGCCAATTTCGTGACCCATTAACATTCTTTTTGCCCGTTACCTATCACCTATGCATTCCACCACCGCCCCCGCCCCTTCATTCGTTGTTGATTACCCGCGTCAGCGTACAATTATTCAATTGTGTTTATATTATTCTTCAATTTATCTGTCCTCGCCTCCGGAACCAGACACATTTTGGGTTTCAATGCATTAGACACTGTTGTTTCAAGTACCATATCGCATTCTCTTTCTGTACATAATTTTTCTCATTCCTATTTTCCTGTCATTCCAGCACGCGCATTCGACCTGTTGCAATACTCCGCCCCTTTATCGAACAAGTCCAACTGTGTCCTTAGCAAATCAACTCGTATTTATGTATTATCCTCATCTGGTCGACTTCAAGTCACGCAACGCAATACAAGAATGAAGGGTAAGTAATTGGTGTTCTGTACCATTTCGTTACATTATACATAGTTTAAACATACACTTCTGTTCAGCATCCGCTCCAGAGAGCCCTCACTCGAGAGCCCATGAGTCGCCGTCCTTCTTGATTCCAACAGGGCGCTTCTCATCCAAACTTATACGGCCCGCGTTCAGGATGGCAGTGGTGAGTACAGTGTTGAGGATTGTTGGTAGACCGTGACGATCGTAATCTTCGGGCGTTGTCAAGCCAGCGTTGACGCTACGCGCAGCATCGATGAACTTTTCAATGGAGACGTATCCGTAGCCGCGTTGACCATCGAAATGGCCACTCTCCGAGGGAGAGTATTTCATGCTGGTGCGCAGTCAGCAAATGAAGCGACCGAAGACACGTCGGAAAACCTACTAGAAGGGGTTGTACCACATCTTGCCGTTCTCGTCTGTCGTAACATCGTAGCCACGGTGCGCCTGGTCGAGGGTCATATCACCCTTCTCACCCATGTAGTACCAGTGTTGGGCAGAGTGTACACCGGCCTTCAGTGGTGCAGTCCAGCTGGCAGTGTAGACACCGGTTCCCTTGTGTGCAGGGCTCTTGATAGACTGCCAGTCGACCATGAGCGTAATAGTATCCTCAGTCTCGGGCACGCAGTTGTAAGGTTCGCTGGTCGCGATTCCGGTGGCGGCACTAGCTACAACGCGTGTAGGAACGGCAATATCCTGTAAGATCCAACAGCAGATGTCTATGTGGTGGGAAGAGAGGTAGTAGCTACGCGTCGCCAAACGTTAGTGTTCGGCAGGGATAAGTGGCGCAAAAACTGACCTGATGTCAGAGTCCTTTCCTGCCCAAGCACGGAAGGTCTCAAGCTGACTCTTGGGCTGACTCATCCAGGCGTTGAAGAAGTTGAATTCACCCAGAGCCTTGGCTTTGGCTCTCGCATCACTATAGGCTGGGTCGAAGCTGAGCAGATGATCAGATTAATTCGGCGTTGTGGGAATCGACGAACCGTTTGTGGTGCTCGACGAAGCACACGACGTTGTGCTTCTTGGCCGCCGCTATGAGTGTGTTGTGATCCTCGAGAAGCTTGACAGCAGGCTTGGTCACCAGGACGTGTATGCCCCGTTCGATCGCGTACATGCTGATCTCGAAGTGCGTCGCTGTTTATAGACTTAGCATGGAGTCTAGAAATGCCCGGTGTACATACGGTCGGGCGTGAACACAATAATGGCATCGCCGGCCTTCATTTTGTCGATAGCATCTCTGTCTAGAAAGGCATGGATACTAGCTATCAGAATTGCGAGAATGACGAACAAGCTTTCGGGTTCACTGTGTCCCCTTCCGGGTATGAATCGAAGCTGGCACATCCATTAGACGGCGAAAGCATGGATATATTTTGGAACGTACGTGAGGTCCATGTCTTTATAGACACCGCCAATATTCTCGTCCAAGTGTTGTCTGATGACAGGGAACTTGCCCCCAGACACACCGACCATTCCCAGTTTGTCAACCTTTCCCAGACGGCGGAGGTCGAAACAGGTCAGGCCGACGACCTTGATGCGCAGTTGAGTTGATACAGGATGACATTATGAAGATAACTTACACCAATCTAGTAGATGCAAAGAGATCAGTAACCTGAGCTTTGTAGGTATCGATGTTACTCGCCTTTTTATCGGATTTGGAGGCACCAGATCCTGTCCATCCAGTGGTGTACTCACCCTTGAGGATGTTGAGGATATCAGAGGATGGATTGGCCGATTAACGTACAGTACCACCTAGAGTGCATGCGGGTAAGTACCTGCTGCAACAAAACCGGCGACGTGATCGACTTACACATAAGAACATTGAGTTTTTGCAGGTTGGCCATGGTTGGGGAAGGTAAGCAGAGCTAAGGGAAATACATCTCGCAGCCATGGCGGGGTTTTATAGGTCATTCATCGGTGAACGGCTTCATCGGCTTCACCGGACCGCCGGAACGCCGGCCCACCTTCCCGGCTCCTCCGCTTCAGGAAAGGGCGGGATGGCGGGCGGTGACATCATGTACACACACGCAGCACAGCCACCAGGAACAACGTGTGACGCACACATGGCTTAAATTTTGTGCTCCAGCTCCTGACCTTAAGAATTGCCTTTTGACGAAGTAATGACCCTCCCCCCTCACAAGTCTGGCGCTATGCCGTCCAACTCGAGTCCTCCGCCAGACACTCCGTTCACGCCTAGACGCGAGTTTATCCGTGAACAGAAACAAACTAATTCCTTTTCTCTTCTTGCCATCGCCGGCTCCAATTGCATCAGATTATACCCCCCCTGTTATTCTCCACCTCCGCCGCTTTTTTGACCAGGCTTCGCTCATTGTTGCCTATCGTGAGGACGTGTCCAACAACTTCTGCGAGTTCGCCCTTGATGGCAGGCCGTGGAACAGTCCGAAGAATACCGCGACAGAGAGACTGCTCATCGAAGTTCTCGCTATCCTCTATCAGCATAGCTATACCTATCTGTCTACCATTGACTATGGTCGGGAGCCAGACGACCGTCTCGTCATGACCTTCTCCAAGCCGGATGGACGCTCCGATTCCCCTTTACCCGCCTCCGAGCATTCCAAGAGCTCTTACTCGGACAAGCCTAGGCCCAAGCGCGCGCCTTTCGCGCTCTCCTTCCCATCGGCCACTATGCTGCGGGTCGTTTGCCCCCCTTTGGATTCTACGCCAGCCATTCTCCAAGCAGTCCGAGGCTCTTGGCCTCGTGGCGTCGTTTCGGAAAAGAAGGTTGGCGAAAACACCTTTGAGTTCAAGCTCAAGGGATACAAATGTACGTATAACCTTATCCCATTCGTTGCCATTCCTGAACAAGCCTTGTATGTAAAGGGTTTCAGCAGGACACCTTTGCGGTTGATTCTCTCCGACATATTCTGTCTCTCTTGTCTTCTTTAGATACACATACCTTCTCCTTACTCGCTTCGATTTCCCTCACCAACCGGTCGAGAGTCAAGGATCTCTGGCTCTTCACTGGTCCTGCTCCTTCCGAGGACGTCGCATTCCCTGATTCTCCAGCGCCGTCATTGAATGCTTCTCAGACCGATTTTAAACGTCCAGTATACAGCCCTGACCTCCCGCCGTATCACCCGCCGAATCCATCGGCTGTTTCTTCCCCTCATCGTCGACTTGCAACAGAACCTGTTCCCACATCGCAAGCTCCATCGCCGTTACAGCACCTCAGAGCTGCAACCGACGAACCAGCTCGACCTCCAGGGTCCCCCATGCGTCATGCTGCACCCGCCCATTCTGCATCCAAACCCTCCCCATCGCACACCCTTCGTAAACCTGCACCACGCGCTCAACTGCCGGTGTCTGTACACGACGATGGCGACGTTGGCGGCAATGGCGGGTCCTATCGTGTACAGCTCCCCAGTACCGTACCTTCGGGCGTCGAGAATTTGACGGGGGTCGGAGCTGGCCATCATGGACAGACATCAGACGTCTTTTACTCTACCTCGCCGTTCTTGTGGAGCCAACGAGCCCAGGCAGACTAGTTGACGACGTTGCTCCCGACCACCAGTCGCACACTCTTACCCCCAAGTCAGGCTGTAGCACTCCCATGACAAGGTGGCTGCCGTTGAAGGCATGACAGTTGTCGGTGGGTCACCACATACTGGGCCCAACACGCCTCCTCTTCTCGGCGCCGGCGTGTTCCGGGACTCAGCATTCTCATCTAATACTGGGATGAGTGCTGAAATTCCCATCAAGTGGACTGGTCTGGCAACCGATCCTGTCCCAGAAGAGTCCGAGCCGACTCCCAGTTTACCTGGCGGATGGCAGCCCACTCCCGTAGAGGAGAAGGATGAGGCTACAGGAGGGGAAAATGGACATAACTCTCGACCAAAGGACGCAACCAGAGGAGCAGATACAAGAAGTGGTGGAACATGTCGCCTCTCCTACATTGACCGAACCGGACATGCCCAGGAAAAGCGAGACCGGTCTCATCGGCATGGTATCGTCCACGAAGGGGAAAGGGAAGGGGAAGGACATCTCTTGTAATGGTCAAGGTTGGGTTATGGTGAACGTCGATACTCCGCCGTCTGCCGCTGCGAAGTCAAAGGATGTGCGGGCCTGCTGAGAATGTGGGCAATGCACAATCAACGGGCAACGCCGAGTCGTCGCTGAAAGCTGCAGATGGGGAGGAGATTACTCGTCAACCCAGCTCCCCGAAGGCCTCGATGTCGCCGGCAGCCAAGGCCATTGTCATCATAGATGCTGTGGATCAGAAGCACAAGAAGTCGAAGTCCGAGCAGGTACAGTCGCCCTCTAGGATTCGCAGGTTCTTTTCTTTGTCGCGCAAGGACTCGGTATGTTATACCTCAGGTCCGAGTTCATCGCCTAACATCTCTTTAGAAAAGACCCCCTAGCGTTAACGAGGGCGAGAGCAGTAGCTCGAGCAAGAATAAGAGCCGCTCTAATCTGGACAAGCTCAAGAATGTGGGTACCTCCGAAGCATCGCGGAATACCGCAAGACGAAGCATCGACGGATGAGTTCAGTTTAGAGTGTTCATGGATTCTTACGTATGGTTTTCATTCCGGTTGACATGCTACAATACTTTATTCGCGGTGTCTTCCGTGTACTTTTAAACCTAGTGTACATTCTTTTATTTAGATTTGGACAGGACTATGTAAGGCGACTAGCACTATGTTGACGACCTGATTTACGAATGCCATATGTGTACATGCAGTGTTTGTTAGATTATTGGTACATTAGGCGAATCCTTATCGAGACTGGCAAACCTTTCGGCAGTCAGTTCGAATGCTTCAGGAAGGCCTGTATCGGCCCAGGAAGCTCCTTGGATTAATTTGACCAGACCAGGAGCACAGGTAAAGATGCGAGCCTGTGCGATGCGTCAGAAAAGGTGAGAGGAAGCCTCACAAAAGCGATACCATTCCATGTCCGTTGTGCCCAGCACATATCCAAAGTCCAGCCTTTCCTGGTACTGGACCAATGAAAGGCAACCCGTCCGCACTCTAGGAAGTGTCAATAATGCAAAAAGAGTACGCGCAATCGTGACATACTCTGCCGATTATTCCACTCCAGCTGTACTCGACCCCTTCTCCAGGTGCAGCTTTATCAATCGGACCCCATCCCTCGAACTCGCCTTCTATGAAGTCGACAACTGCCTTGGTGACTGGCTTAAAGTTAGATAATCCATCATTCGTTCTCTCCTCTGGATGGGCCTCGAGGTATTCCATTAAATGGTGCTGGGCCGGGTTGCTTCCTCCGAAGAGAACAACACCATCTGACGAGGCGCGTGCATTTATGCTGTACAGGTTACCGCCTGGACATAAGACACCATAGGTGTTCTGGAGCGCCTTGGTGCCCGACCACGAACGCGGAGGTACAACCTTGTTGCACATGTGAGGCGTTGGGCGTATGAGTTTCTTGAATTCTGGAAGGAGGGCCGGAGTATAAGCATTCGTGGCGAAAACAACAGTAGGGGTCGTTATAGAGCCTCGCGCAGTAGTAACTGTCCATTTTCCTGGGACGGAAGACTCAAACACCGATGTGGCTGGCGTCCAGGTCTGTAAATTGAGTCCAAGGTCAAGACATGTCTCGATTACATGAGCCGCCACTTTAAACGGGTAAAGCGACGAGGCCTCCCAGGAAAATACAGAAACCGCATTCTTGATACGCGAACGCTTGAGAATACCGGGCTTAGGACATGCGCGTATAGGTAACGAGACTAGTACTTACCTTGACGGCTTCTTCACGATCCGTTATATGCTCTATGTGAGAGGTTGGACCACCAGCGGCTTTGAAGCTTTCAAAAATCTTCGCCGTGGAAGCGGCGATCTCCTCGGTCATTGCTACGTCGAGCTAAGCCAATGCGCATTAGAACGCGCCTGAGAACGCGGAAAAGAAAACTAACTGTTTTCCCAACCCAAAGGTCACAATCAACGTTGTTAGTACGAATGTAGGCGATGAGGCGTTCGAAAGTTTCCTGTTCGTTTGCGAGGATCTAAGAACGCGTCAGGATGCAAGGACGATATTGGATGCCTTCACTACAAACCTTGAGGGCCTGTTCTGTACCAAAACACGCTTGATACTTGCTGAAGCCCCGATACTACGTGCAAGTATGGTACTGAGTCTTCGAAATGATAAAAAAACAGCACCAATCTCTACCTGGTCGGGTTTACAATGACCGGCATTCCTGCCTGTAGCGCCAGAGCAGAACTCCCTCGCTTCAAGCATGACGACTGATTTCGGAGGGTTTGCGCTCTTAAGAAGCTCCATGGCCGTGACTGACCCCGTAAGCTATTTGGGAAGAGTCAATATGAGGGCACCAGGACAGGCAATCGTCGACGAACCCCCGATCCAATGATCACCACGTCCGCTTCAGTTGGGATATCGGCTGTGGTTCTGTGATCCAGGAGAGGACTAGCACGGACGCCCTGTAGCCAGTAGGATAGTGACATTCCAGTGGGTTTGGGAAAACCATCAAACACGGGGACGTCGAGGTCGCTGTTGTCGTCGCACTCTGGCGGAATCATTGCTTTCTTCTTCCAGACAAGATTGGTGAGCTTTGTGAACATTGGAGGTCCGCTTTATGGGATAAGATGGCTCTAGACGACAACGTCCGCCCCGGCATTTCGACTGCGTCAATTTACAATATGATAAGTTGATAAGAAGCGTGTGCATGGACTACGTAGCTTATCGCCGGCCGGCATTCGGGCCAGAGTCCGCTGGGACCTGACGCGGGCGTGTGACCATAACTTTTTGTTTCTCGTCTTCATTAGACTCGCGTCTGTGAATCGTCTCAACGGACTCGTGACCTCTTTGCAGTGTTTCGAAAGAGGTGTCTGATCCTCGGAGTCGTCGAGGAATTACATGATGTGGTGCAAATACGCTCTATTGCGCACATAAGTCGTTCATCCTCTTCATAGCAGATACCTGACGTTGCACGATCCTCCGGGCCGTCTAATCTAACGCTGAACCCTTCCGGATCTATGGAGTCAAGTTTCTGTCTCCCTGACTATGGGACCTACCGCCCTTCTGATTTGCTAGCGCTTCTTCAAGCGAAAAGATAGCACTTATCATCACCGCTATCTACCTACTGGATTTCGTAACTTATATACTAAGGCGGCCTTTCGAGCTAGCTATCGTTCAATCTCTTCATGTCCGATAGTAAAGAGCTTTCCCGCAAGTCTTCTGAGGTCACTTCTGTCGATGAAGTCCTTGCTCGACCATACCACTATTCCCCCGCTGAAGTCGAAGGGTTCACTGTAGACCCTGCGGCTTCTAGGCATATATGCCGTCAATACGACTTGAGAATTATGCCCATCATATTCTGCATGTATCTGTTCTCCGCTCTAGATAGAGGAAATCTTGGTGCGTATATTTGCCTTTCGAACACGTTTTTAGATAGTATTGCTCATTCATCTAAAGGGAACGCTAAAACGGATGGCTTGAACAAGGATTTAGGTCTGGTGGGAAACCAGTACAACAACATTGTCACGGTACAGAGCGCTACTTTTGCCGGTATGGCCATTTTTGGTGGCTACATCACGAAGAGATTCGGCGCGTCGAGAATGATGCCCATATATATGTTTTTCTGGGGCACGATGGCGCTGATTGTGAGTCCATCCAAGAGGTCTTCCCCACTTCATTCACGTTACTTATTACCAGAACGCCACGGTTCATGATTATAAGGGAATTATGATTGTTCGGTATTTCCTGGGCTCTTTCGAAGGACTGTTCGGCCCAGCGGTACCGATCTATCTCACTTCGTTCTACACTAGAGGAGAGCTGGCGAAGCGTTTGGCGGTCTGGTATTCTAGTAGTGCCCTCTCTGGCGCATTCAGCGGTCTTTTGAGCTACGGGTATGTCCTCACACAATATGTGCCGTGACTGATTCATCGAGGGCTGTCTCATTATCATAGGATATTCCAGATAGAATCCTCCATCCCAGGCTGGAAGATCCTCTTCTTGATAGAAGGTGGATTGACCGTTCTCGTTGCGATAATTGCATTGTAAGTTACTCTTCCTCGGGTAGCCTATGCCGTTGGGTAGACTAACCATCCTCAGCTTCACTCTTCCCGCTTTTCCTCAACGGTGCCCATGGCTTACTGATAACGAGAAAGAGATCGCAGTGATGCGCCTCTTAAGTAAGTGTCTGTACAACTGTAAACTCCCATGATTGACTCAGGCACCTCGTAGAGGATTCTTCGCAGAGTGTGGATGCAGAGTTCACCCATAGTGAATTTTTCGCACCTGCTAAGGACTGGAAGTTTTATATCCTTATGATATTCGCCCTCGTTTGTATCTCTCTCGGTTCGTCGAACCCGGATCGACTAACGCATTCAGCTGTAGTGTTACGGAACGGCTGCATCAACCGCTACGACTTTCTTACCGCAACTGATATCCCGCTTCAACTTCAGTGCAGTCAAGACGAACCTTTACACCGTTGCGCCCAATCTTGTGGCGGTTGTGTTTCTCCTCACTGTCGCTTCTCTGTCAGATTACTTCAGGTATGGTTAGTGACTGCAGTAGGAACCCAGCTCAAGTTTTTGCCAGACAGAGAACGATTTTTCTCGCTTTCGCGATGGCTACGACCATGACGGGTTGCATCATATTGGCAGCCACAAGCATCCACCAGATAGGCGTTGGATATTTGCTTGTTTCTTGATACAATGTGGTGCCCATGTTCCTACAACGATGTTCCACTCTTGGTACGTCTATTCTGTTCGATTACCAGCGGAATGCAACTCATTGGCTCGTACAGGCATAATAACAACGATCCTTCAGAGAATGGCCGCGCTTTTCGTACTGGGACGCTTACGCTTGCTGCCAACGCTGGCTCACTGATCAGCGCTAACATTTTCTTGGACTCGTGGGCTCCCAAATACACCAAGGCGCTGATCATTTCGGCATGCCTTCAAGTCCTCGGTATGGTCATCGTCTTGTCGCTGAGAACGTACATGTCTCTTGAAAATAAGAAGAGAAACAAGCAGCAGGGTGTCAATTGGGTATGTTTTCGGACAAATTTCGCTGGAACATACCTCAACGCAAATCTCCCATAGAAAACTGAAGACGTTCCAACGGTTGCCCTCGTCGAGGGTCCCAAGAATAAGCACTTCAGATACTTCTTATGATTACAACATTTCAGTAGCCTTCTCAATAAAGATGTAGTTTAGGCTTTTGATGGATTGCCGAGAAGCTCCTTTCCCGACGCGCATGGAGCAGCATTGGAGCTGCACCACACCATATCGCCCTTCAGGAAATTGGTTTTAAGTTCGATAAGCGGCCGCTGCCCTCCCTTATCTTCGCGACCAAAGGCCGATAAGGAGTATGCTGGGAGTATGTCTCTACCATCAGCAGGCTTTGTATTCGGTTCTGCTTCCAGCGCGCAGAGTGTCCGAGATGTGATAGCCTCTTGTGTGTGTCTCGGGTGTAAAGCCCGTCTGTATTCTTGCATCCTTCTAATCTCCAACTACAGACCGCCGGGCTCAGTTTTTAGTTGCGGAGGCCACCGTTGCCTCGTCACCCGATGTGACGGACTCTGTTGAAGACGAGGAGGGCAGCACTTTTGGTGCTACTGACACGGAAGATGAGGCGCCTGGGACTGAGGAAGTACGCACTGGGGCGCACGCGCACGACGATGGTCTGCTGAACCAAATGGATTGGGATGGCCTGAGCGCGTCGCCGGGCAGCTTCCAAACACCATCGACGCCATTTCTGGCGTCTACTCATCACAGTCCATTTATTGGGCCAGTATCAGGCAGTCCTCCTCCGAACGTCGATGAGGAGACGCCGCTGCTACGACGCGTCTCATTCTCTGCAGATGCGCACCCTCATCATAATCTTCGGCGTCCTGAGCTGCCGCGTACCCAGCATCTAGGAACAGTACACTCCTCGGACGAAGTTCGTCGACCTGTTTTGCGGCCTGTCATTCGACGAGCATCTAGTGGATCGATCGCGCCTTCTACCACTAGTCAACCTAAGATCGCGGGTATGAGCACATTTGGGCAAACAGTGCGTGCCTAGGTTTCGCATCTATGCATTCTAAGTTAGGCTGATTCGTTCTACTAGTTGTTCAATTCCATCGCGATTCTGCTCGGTATTGGAATGTTGTCGGAGCCTCTAGCCTTCTCATATGCTGGGTGGACTGCAGGAACGATCCTCATTGTCTTCTATGGTTTCATAAGTTGCTATACGTGAGTTATCTCTTCGCCCAAGTGCACAATAACGAACCGTCCTAGTGCCAAACTGCTTGCTCGGATCATCCTTTCCGATCCTCGCTTGAGATCGTATACTGACATAGGCCGAAAAGCGTTTGGTCCGAGATCAACGCTTTTCATTAGTAGTCTCTTCTGCTTGGAGTTGTTCTCGGTGAGGTACGAGCATGGCTACTCTCCTCTCTTTGTTGCCAATCCTTCTTCAGTGTAATATTGGTGACTTTGTACGCGGACTCTATACATTCCCTACTCCCGCACTTTTCCTCAAATACTTACAAGCTATGGGGCCTTCTAATGTGAGTTCATTCCTTATAGCAGTCTCGCTACGAGGATACTCAGCCTATGCAGCTTGGTGCCTACCGTCTTTCTGCCACTCTCGCTTCTCTCATACACTTCCGTGTTGGGAATTCTATCAACGGTTTTAATGATTATTGTCATCCTCGTCGATGGCGTTTCCAAAAGGGACGCTCCCGGCAGTCTCTGGTCCCCTGCCGAAACATCTTTTGGTGTCGAAAGCGCGAATAATCTTGGTCTTGCGTTTGGCCTCTTCATGGCTGGGTTTTCCGGTCACGCTGTCATACCGTCTCTCGCTCGCGACATGCAAGATCCAAGCCAGTTTGACAAAATGATTGATTGGGCCTTCGTGAGTCTCCCAAGGCCGCATGTCAGAACTGAGCATCGACGACTTGCCAGGTTATCGCCACATTTATTTACGGTTTGATTGGGTACGCCGGATACTTGATGTTCGGGGCTAATGTTAGCGAAGAGGTGAATCTAACGTCTAGTATCGTTCAACGTCCACTGACAACGTTTCTACTTGTAGATTAGTATGGACCTGCTCAGGACTCCGGGATACAGCCCTATCTTGAATCAGGCAGCGCTTTGGATGCTTGTCATCAGTCCTTTGTGCGTTGTGTTCTGTCTTTCACGTTTCTCAGCTTATCAGTTCGACAGGTCCAAATTCGCGCTCACAACGCAACCGGTAAGTCTGAATGTTATCACACGCCACCTGAATGCTCAGCCATGGGCAGCTTAACGCGACGATCTCGATCCTCCTCGGCATTGACGTGCTCCCATCCTCGCATGAGGATGTCGCAAAGAGACTAACCACTCCCCAAGGTGCATTAATGTCCAGGAAACGCATACTGGGAAATATCCAGAGAGTTGTCGTAACACTGCTTGCCGTCGGCGTTTCAGTAGCCGTCCCCGATTTCTCTGCGGTCATGTCCTTCCTCGGATCTGTGTCCGCATTCTTGATTTGTGTTATTGGTCCTCTCGCCGCCAATATAGCTCTCACTGGGAAGTGTAGCTTGTTTGACGGCATGGTACTTGTGTCCGCCACAATCATGGGGGTCTGGGGAACGTGTGCTGCTTTCAGATCCGCTTGACTGAAAACAGGACAATCTCAGTACAATACAATCACTCTACGAAATATACGAAGCATCACGTCTCTGACGCTTGTGTGATGTTCAAGAGTAAACATTGTGTCGTTGTAGGAGCTATGTTTACCACTGGCATTGTTGTGGCGCACACGGTCCAGGAAAAAAAACAGCCTCACAGCCGCTAGACCACCACCACCACCGGCTTGAACGCATCACTGGACGCACGGTCATTTGTTCCCAATCACGGGTTGAACCTGTTCGCCAAAGTAACGAAAGTGTGTACTCAGCATAAGTAAACAAGTATTCAGGACTGGATCAGATTCAAGTCTGCTTGGAGAATCCAGTCGGCATCGGAGAAGAGCTATGCATCTGCTTCAACGATAGTCACGCGCTGTAAGTAATCCGCGAAGGAGTTCGGTAGCTCTGCGATATCGATGTCTAGAGGTGTCCAGGTGCAACGCAAGTATGTCCTAAAGCGACACAAATACCGACCAGCAGGATGAACGATAGAGGTGTGAAGATCGAGATAAAGATGTTCTCTACAAAGAAGAACACGGGAGAAAGACTGAGTTTGTTTACATGGCGGCAAGAAGTACATCATATCACCTTCCACTATAGACAACAGTAGTGCCTGAAATTTCCGCGTCACTTGGGGGTAGAGTCCTGTGGATGTCGATGTATAGGTTCACTGCTTTCAGAAAGGGTTGATTGAAAGCAGTATAATCAGTACAATACAATCTACACACTCTCTATGAAATGTAATGAATCATCACGGCTTTGAAGCATGTGCAATGATTTTTCCAAGTTCTGAGAAGAGGGTAAGCGACGTGGCGATAATGACGGAAAAACACGTACGGGGAAGTTTTATGCTTTCCTGTACAACCGTCGCCTCAATCTGGTTGTCAGGATTGGGAGGGATGCTGATGACTGTCCCAGAGGCATCTAACGTCCAACCCAATTTTTCGACAAAGGCTACAACATCGGGTCCTACAAAAATCAGTCAAGACAGGGCGGAACGTAGCAGCCACACTTACCATTCAGGGCCAAGTATGAACCGAGGCGGTCGACGCCTATGCGCGTGAAGGTAGCTTTTACTGCACGAATAGCGACGTTGCGTACAGCGTCATCAAACCCGACATATTCCACCGTGTAGTTGTCTCGTAGTGATTCAAGATCATCCGAGCGGTAGACCTCCCAGAATTTAGGGAACCGACATCGATAGAGAAGGTCATGAAGGGTTTGAAGAATGGGGAGTAGGACAGGTAATGGATCGGGTTCATCGAGCGTGGCATTTGGCGGTCTGTCTTCAAGAATGGCGATGCAGAGATTGAAGTCGGGTAAGGGCGATGCGGTGAGGGATTTTATGAGGATATTGATAACAACATCCGGGTTGTAGAGGTCAGGATTGAATTGATATCTTTTTCAAGTCTGATGAGAAAGTATATCATTGCATGGGGAAACCGTTACAATTTCAAGATAGCCAGGTTGGCCAGACAGTCATACTCCTGGTTCCTCGTCTGCTGGTAGAGATAGTCCTCAAGGATGGTGATGTTGGATGGGTTGTACCGATCTGCGTGTCATTTTGTCAGAATATAGCTGAGAGTCTCGACGCGCATTGAAGCGTACCAACACCGGAAACCAGGTTGTCAATGTGTTCTGGCCGTGTCGCCGGGCATTCCCAAGTAGCGACCATTGTCGTCGTGTCGAGTGAGGGTGGGAGGGAACTTTTTTCAAGCCACGTGCCATCGCCCTCTTGAAATGAATCCAACACCTGAAAATGGCGAAACTCTGAAAGCCAACGGCGTCGTCCACGACAAACCTCAGGATGTGCAATATACACCTCATCTGTCTCTCATCGGCCACACGAGAGCGATATCTTCCCTAAAATTTAGTCCGGACGGCGCAATGCTCGCTTCATCTGGTAGGACGCTTCGTCGTTGCCGGGCACAATCTGATTTCTGGACGAAAGCAAGGCGCCGACAAACTCATCAAGCTCTGGGATACTTACACTGGCGATATACTTCGTACATTGGCCGGCCACGCCCAAGGCATATCCGATGTCGCGTGGGCACCAGACGGCAAGTTCCTGGCCTCCGCCTCCGACGACAAAACGGTCAGGATATGGAGTCTAGATACTGTAAGTTTCCCTTGAACTTAGCAAACGGCAACCTACGCGTTACAGGGCAGCGAAATCAATACCCTACATGGGCATACGAACTTTGTTTTTTGTGTCAATTATAATCCCAACTCAAACTTGCTTGTATCCGGAGGTTTCGATGAAACCTTACGCGTCTGGGATGTCGCGAATGGTGAGTTCGATTATCCTTTCGATACTTATAACTCAACTCGCATGTAGGCAAATCATTAAAGGTCCTCCCTGCGCATTCCGATCCCGTCACGTCTGTGAGCTTCAATCATGACGGAACGCTGATAGTATCCTGCGCCATGGACGGATTTGTGTAAGTCTTCCTGGTCCCACATTTCTTCTGTATTGAATATACCATCCTGATAGACGAATATGGGATGTCGATTCGGGCCAATGTTTGAAGACGCTAACTGACGATGATAACCCCATTTGGTGCGCATGTTTACAACGTATTTCGCTTTCTTCTATCTCAATTACACCTCTAGCTCTCATGTAGAGTTCTCGCCCAATTCCCGGTTCGTCCTCATTGGTACACAAGATTCTACCATTCGACTCTGGAACTATCTGACATCGCGCTGCGTGAAAACGTATACTGGCCATGTCAATCGGACCTACTGCCTCTTCTCGTGTTTTACTCAGACCGGTCGAAAATGCGTTGTCAGTGGGAGCGAGGATCACAAAGTGTATCTGTGGGACCTGCAGACGCGTGAAATAGTGCAAGTGCTTGAAGGGCATACAGATGTCGTGCTTGCTATTGCAGTAAGCATGCTCAATCACGCTTTTCTTCTCACATCTGACGCGTATGATAGACCCATCCTTCGCGGCCAATCATTGCTACTGCCGCTTTGGAAAGAGATCTTTCGATACGCTTGTGGTCTGCGAAACCTTCTTAATTGCCATTACCGTTACCCGAATGCTTGATGTCGTCAATAATACCCGTTATCTGAGTGGATGCTAGCGGTCTGACACGTCTCGCGACTCGGACTGTGGACACCCGCTAATACGGATGTGATGGATAGTCGGCGGGTGACATTGTTTCGGAAGTCACGCCATGCTGAGAGATCCTCATGTCAGCCTCTTCTAAGCAACTGAGTAGGTCATCTGACTTGACGCGATTGCCGTTCGGAGGATAGACGGGTGTGGTGAGAATTTCAATATATAAGACATCGATTGAAGCATCAATACACATCCACCCTCTCTCTAACAGTCTCTGCAGCCTCATCTTCCACCCAATGCCTGCTACCCTCTACACTTTCTCGGCCTCCATTTGGGGCGCTGCGGCTGAACTCGCAGTAGCCCAGCTCGGATATCCTGCTGGCGCAGTGGAAGTGAAGACGATCAATCTCGTCGAGGGTCAAAACTTCGAGCCCTCCTTCCTCGATAAAAACATCAATGGAACCCTCCCCACACTCGACGTTGACGGAGAGGTGTACAAAAACACAACCGATGTAGTGAGGTATTTGACGTCACACGCGCCTACCCCTCTCCCTGCTCCACACCCGAGCAACAAGAGCTTATCCGTGTCATCCACGAAGAGCAATACGATCCCAACTTTGCCTTACTCCTTGTTGTGTGTACCTTTATACCCATATCATTCAGTCTGCGTAATTGACGACCTTTCTACAGCGCAACCCAGAGGAGTTGGCTGCCAAAGCCGCCGCAATTCCAAAGCTCTTCGTGGCAGGGCGTCAAGCCACTCTTAACCGCCTCGTCGCCGATCCCGCTGCGGCCAAGTACGCCGACTTTTACAAAGCCAAGCTCGAGGGCAATGGCTTCCTCTTGAACGTATACGAGGGAACCACTCCCCGGAAAAGTTCTTTGAAGTTTCACAAGCCCACTTCGAGAAATTGCGCGCGCTCATCTACGAGATACTCCCAAAGCAGCTTCAGGCGGAGAATGGGGAGGCAGATTTCCACGTCGTTGCTTGGTTGACGAGGATCGCAGCAACCAGCGGGGGTACTTCAGCAGGCGATGCAGTAGAGGCGATTGAGAAGAGCTTCGGAGCGCCCTTGCCTCCAACAGTGAAGTCGTTCTTCACGAAATGGATCCCCAGGGACAGCTGGAAGACGGTATACGGAACGGCTGGTCTCCATTAATTGGTGGTTTCTAGTCCATTAGGTTGTATTAATAGTGTAATCATGAGTCCTCAATACTGTCGAGAGCCGTCATAGAGTCGTTAAGCATATTCATGTTTGATAACTCCAGTTCTTGGCGCATTTCGTCTAATCTAGATTATCATCAGAAATGAAGGGGAAAGGAAAACTGAATCGACTTGCATTCGTCGGATCTCTTCTGCAGCATCCCAACCAACGATGAATTCTTCCTCGGTCATCTCCCGTTGCGCCAGTCGAGCCATTTGGATAGCCGAGTCCCAAAGAGCTAGCACTTCACCGTTTAGAAGAGGCGCTATGAAGCGAAAGTGGTGATGCATTCGAGTATGCGGTTTCAGCGGAGGATGATGGGGAATAACCTCGCGTGCTAGCTCGTCGATGACCTTGACGGTAGAAAGAATAGTGCTTCGAAAATGCACCCCAGCAAAAGGTGTTCCATGAGATCCCCAGCCTGGGTGCGACGAGGTGGTCGGGATGGAGAGTGACGATATCAGACAGGACCGCAAGTATTCCCGAGTAATATATTCATGGACAGACTGTCATTGAGTAGTTGGTTTAGACATCTCCGAGTAGGAAACGGTACACGCACATGTGGGACATCGCCTCTGCTCACTGGCCGATAGTCTTTCGATATTCTCGACATACGGAGACGCATAGCGATGCGGCGCTTCAGGCAGAAAAACATGGAAAAGAAACACTAGGCGACGCTGTCATCATCTATCAAGCGCTCGTAATTGTCCCGACTTACGACAAGAGTATATGAAGCACCAATGACCAGTGCGTTGTAGTTATTCTTGAAAGCTTGTCGTGGAGAATTGCGCACGGCTTGCGACAACAGTGCGAAACAAGACAGAAGGACGACGCATGCTGTAACCAAGACGAGGAAGAGGTATGTCAACGAGGACAGGAAACGCCAGGAAGGCATAACGACATGAGAGTCAAGATCAGAAGTGCTTAGGGTTAGGAGTTCGGCGTTAACGTTCACTTTCAAGTCTCGTTCGACAACAGTAGTTTTCTTTGTTTGAAGGGAAAAGGCTTCATAGTTTTAAATTACTTTACACTTTTGTATTGTCAGTTCTAACGCGACGTGGATAAACCTAAACAAAGCGCAGTGCGATCATAAGAGTACATGCATACCAGATGCTATAGCGATAGTGCAGGAAATGAAGGGTATGAAGAAAAGAAAGAAAGCAAGAAGTGATGATGAGAGCTTAAGCTTGCACGTTGGCACTGAAAATACACGTCAATCAAGCCCACGAGAGAAATTACTGAAAGACCTTACTCGATTTGCCCGATTACATTTCCGGCAGGTGAATACTCGCAAACATAGAAATTGGCTTTACCAAAACTCTAGATCCAGAGTCAATATCATGTAGCTACAAAAAGCCGAGTTGAGCACTTACTGCATCAAAAATTCCATCACACGATGCTACAGCGCATCCCACTTGAGTGGTAGCCTTCCAGACAACTTGAGTAAAGTGGTTGAGGGTACCCGCGCCATCATATCCTTCATCCGTCCAGGCTTTGATACCGGAAGCAATGGAAAAATCGCCCGACCCCGCCGCCAAATTCTCTCCATATGGACCAACTTTTCCCCGGAATGCTCGAACTTGCAGTTGTTAGCCCATTGTTGAGCAGCAGCAGCCAAATCGTCGCTCCATGTCAAATCACTGGCGCCGTGTTGTGCGCGAACGTCATTGTGGCCTTGAGGTAGGCATCGATGTCGGATTGAGATGTAGAGCCGCTGTTGCTGCTGCTGCTATCACTGGAAGAAGCAGGGGGAGCAGCTTCGGATGAGGACGTGGTAGTAGGCGCCTCAGTGGTCGTCGCTGGTGCCTGTTCCGTGGTTTCAGGGACCTCAGTGGTAGCTGGCGGCTCGCTGGTAGTGGAAGCAGGTTCGAAAAAGCTAGATGAAGTTTCAGGTGTGAAGGAAGTGAATTCGGAGGTGGACGTGGTGCTAGAAATAACAGGGATAAAGGCCGCTGGAGAAGACGAAGGCTCTGACGTGGACGAGGACTCGACCAGAATGGAAGAAGAGAATGAAGAAGAAGGGACCGCCTCAGTGGAGGACGGAGTCGTCTCCGAGATGGCGGATGATGTCCAGGTGCCGACAGCACCTTCGGCAGACGAGACGACACTGATATTGCAAAGGAAAGTTATGAGTGGTTCATATCACGAACTGTAATTTTAAAACGTACGTGTCGCTTCCACAAGCCTCGGAGACAGTGGATTCATAAGAGCCGGACGAGGAAGACATGACCGAGCCCCATGGATCCGAGCCCATTACAGAGCCCGACCATCCCCAGCGCGTTTTGCAAAGCTGGATGCAGTCGGAGGTGCCCCAATGTTTTCGTGAACAGGCCGGACCAGCCAGCGCTCCGGAGAACAGGGAAAGGGACACAGCGACGCGGATGGTAAGCATGCTGAAGGGTAAAGAAAGAGTGTGGTTACGAAGGAAAGGCGGGGTCAAGAACGACCTGTAGCGGGGAACGATGCACGAAAGATGGGATGCTTGGATTTCGGACCTGATGAATATTGAACTATATAATGTCGGCAAATACGGTGTTGCCATGCGCTCCTCTCGTTGCCAGGCCCATTTGTGATGCAAATGGAGTATAGTCCCGGAACACAGCAAGGGGAACGTAGAACAGCCAAGCGTCTTTGAAATCCAGACGCAAATATGCAGCAGGCGTTGTCACAGATTTGTGCATTATGCAGCTCTGATCGAGGTTCTATTCCAAAAGAGCAAGCTGTTCCAAAACGGGGTTTGCTCGTTCCATCATCATCTATCATCATGTCCACACGGTCGCCCTTTTATATTTTGTTTTCACACTCGACACTGTCCCCAGCCCCTTCCAACACACTGGGCCATCCAACAATCCAATATCATTACGCCGATGACTCCCCTCTCAACCTGCTTCCGCAACCCCAGGAACACGTTTTGTTGTTGGATTTTCAGGCCGACTCCAACTCTCCACCACCTGTGAGGAGCATTTCAAGGGCGGTTACGGTCACTGGTATCAAGGTGGACGAAGGCATCGTTGCGGCGCCCGTCGACGGGCGTAACGAGAAGATGTACATCATCGAAACCACCTCACTTGACGATCCGCAGAGGTACGTGTGAAGCATGTGTCACATAGCCTGGATAAGAGCATGCTTGGCAGACAAGAGGCCGAATTGTCTATGAAATCTCCCCGCGATGTTCTCGCAGAATTCAAGTTAAAGTACGTGCTGTCTCTCATGTCGCGCCAAAGGGTGCTCATGACGCGTAGGAATGCCATCTTGCGACGCGCGCTACATTACCCCGATAGTACTTCTGGTCAGAAGGTCGATACCACATCCACACTTTCGCCCACAAGCCCTCTACCAATATCACCGTTACAGTAGGTCATACGCTCAGTTTCTATTCAGTTTACGTTGCATGAGGTCAAATCATCAGCATCAAAGCCTGTTTGCGCTCAACACACATGAAATGCATCGGTGATGCTCTGTACCAAGATTCACAACGTCCCGAATAAATACGCACGTTCTAGGTGTAATACAGATTAGGTCTATTTGCGCTTCTTGCCCTTGCTTTTACCACTTGCGGCTGGTGAGCTCTTCGACGTTGATGGCTCTTTGTCCTTTGGTTCGTCCCCAGCCATCATAGCAGAAAACCTAGAAGAAAGAAGTGTTAATATGACACGGAGCCGCATCCTACCGTGCACACTTACCCAGATTTGAAGTCGCCGCTTGTTATTGCGTTCTGCATCTTGGCCATTTTGGCTTGCTGTCCCTTGAATTCCTCGAGAGATTCCGGGTCCATGTTCTTCATCAGGTATGGCATAGCAAGAACCATACCGCCAGTGAAAATCATCATAAGAACCATAGGACTCTTAAGCATTCCGAGGATGTTGAACGACTCGGGTGGAACGAAATACTTGTGATGAACTCGGGGAGTTAGGACAAGGGGTAGGCGAGTAGATTAGGGTAGGCGGGATTTAATGGGGTGGCAGGCATGTAAGGTCGAGCTTCCACTGTGTCCTGGAGTACGTCGATGCGTAACTGAATGGATTGATGTTATTTGTAGGTCGCAAGGCATGCATTAAAGACTCACTAGGTCGAATGCGTGATCATGAGCAGAAATTGATAGAATATAGACACCCTCAGGAACATCGTATCTAAAACCGGTCAGAATAGAACGCGAATCAAGAAATACGTGGAACATACATCGTGAATGAGCCATTTACAACGACGCCGCCGCCCATCTTCCCGTTATCTAAGATAACCCTCGCAGGTCCAAGTTGCCGCGGGCCTGTTCAGTGGCGTGTTCAATACGAGTCAAAGTCCAGCCGATATAATTACCTGGACATATCTCATTCCATTGTATGCGGCCTCTGATGTCGACGGCAGATATAAGACTACAGGAAAAATAGTTAGCTAGAGCACGTCGAAGAGAAGATTGGGCGGACCTCGCAAGCCCTAGCAGACACAGCAGGAATAACCGTGCCATAAAGTTGTGGAAGAGTAGAACAGAGAGCGCTTTCCTTTTATGGCGCCGCCGCAAAAGGAAGGTCAACCTCATTTCCTCCTTCCAACTGCCGATATCCAAAATGCGGCAAAAAAGAGCGAAAACCTACCGGAAACTCATGGCGCTGTACTCCACTACATTTGGATTCCGTCAGCCATACCAAGTCCTCAGTGAGTCAAGCATGCTCTCATATACCATCTAAATCTGCTTTGTAGTCGACTCCGAAATGTGTAAACACTCGGTCTCCGCCAATACCGATCTCGTCAAACAATTATCTACTGTTCTTCACGGAGAGGTCAAGCCAAGTCTGTCTCCACAAACATTTTTGGTCTGGAAACCTACCTGAATTCGAAGCTCAGTGATAACACAATGTTGCATACACGAGCTCTACTTGCAAGGAAAGACCCACCAGGGTTCAGTAGACCTGGCGAAGATGTTCGAACGGAGGAAATGCAATCATCGAGAGCCTATACCAGGTGATGAATGCCTAAAGAGCGTCGTTGGCGAGTCTTTGTGCACTACATTTGACGTTGTATCATTGACGGATTTTCAGGCGAAACGAACAAGCATCGATATGTTATTGCTAGCCAGTCTCAGCCGCTTAGATCCAAACTACGCGCCATTCCTGCTGTCCCTCTTGTACACATCAATAGGGCTGTCATGGTATTAGAGCCTCCGAGCGATAAAACCCTGCAAACGAAATCCATGGCGCGTCCGTTCCTTTCTGAGTTTTGCATCTCCGTCTCAATCTTGAACATAGGCAGAGGAAGAGGCGCTTAAGCCATTGACAGAAGCAGATCAGGCGCTCGTCGGTCCCAAACCAGAAGAACCTCCAAAAAAGAAGAAGAAAGGACCGAAAGGACCCAATCCCTTAAGCGTGAAGAAGAAAAAGCCCCCTGCGCCCCCTCCATCTGCTATGCCTCAGGTTAAAACAGGCGAGAAGAGAAAACGAGATGACGATCATGTCAATGACCCGGGACAAGAAGGTGAATCTAGCCAAGTGGGATCTGGAAGGAAGCGGAAACGAAGACGAAAAGGCGCTACGGGTGATATTGCTCTTCATGTCGAAGGCAAACCCGTCGATGCGGAATTATCTTTGTAGACGCGCGCTGTACCTCATGTTGCACTTGACAGCCTTTCATCTCGCACATTGGGATGAAATGAGTCTGATTTCTCAGGCTTGACGCGTTTTCTCGTTGTAGGACCATTTGGCAAAATAGACTACACGTCAAGCTGTAGGTTCTCGCATCCGTCGTTCACTATTTGCGTAACTCCTCTCCCTTTCCATTTTACTTCTCGATACGCTACGACTTCCACGCGCCTTTTCTGGCGTCGTCTCTTTTGCCATCGCAGGAAAGATTGTGGACGAGCCTGCAGAAGGAGTCAGCCTCGTCATGTCAGTACTGATCAAGGGTCGTTAATCTTTCAGTTCTACGTCTACGTGGTGGAGCTGAAATCAGTCCTGCTCTACGTCTTAAGACTTTCTGACATAGGCAGAGCACTTTCTTCGCATATCACATGTACTACTAGATCTCAAGGATGTGCGAGATACACTCGCCGAAAAGTATGGATTATTTGTAAGACGTTGCAGCCGAAAGATCAACTTTGAATAGGATCCTTCATCTGCCTGTTTACACACTGCCAACAGTGATACCTTCCCACCACAATGGCACCCAGTCAAGTCGACATGGAAGAAGGTACGCCAGGGCGCGAAAACATACACTCAAAGCGTCTAACATTTCAATTTGGGACGAAAAGAAGCTCGGCATTTTTCGAATGTGATTGCCACATTCCATGAGTACCAAAAGTATTCCGTACGAAGCTGATCTTCAATCTCTTTCGCTCTCAATTGACGTTGGCGCAGTTATCTGCTAACAATCGTCGGCGAAAGGATCTGTACAAACTGCCAAAGGCTGACCAGGAACTCTTCGTGGCCTTGGGATACAGAGAAAAGCTGAATTTGGTCGACGAGGCGATTCTGAAGAATGCGGAATTTCTAGAGGGCATCGTCAGTGGCCCGGGCATATTTGATGGCGACGATGACGACGAAGACGCGCCAGAGGTCGACGTCGAAATGAATCACGAACGTACGTCCTTGATCGTTCCCATTGTCCCTGCTCTAATCCGTATCGCACAGATGCGTGCAACGATGATGGCCATTCTCACAGCCATGGGCATGGGCATGCTGAGCACAGTCACTCACACGACGAACCTCGTGCGCCTCCTGATCATGGGCACAGTCACTCGCACGACGGACCCTCCCATTCCCATTCCCACTCCCATGGCCGCGGATTCCACTCCCCGCCGCCGCCAGGCCAAAAGTACAAACCAACCGAGTTCGATATGGACAAGCTACGGTCTACGCTGAAGCAATTTCGTCCGTGATTGGAGTTCAGAAGGTCTTCCTGAACGGGAATCGTGTTATACTCCCATGAAGGACGCGCTATTAGAGCATTTCAAAGGAAAGACTGACGAGGAAAAGGCCAGTTTGAGGGTCCTCGTCCCCGGGGCTGGTCTCGGCAGATTGGCTTTCGATGTCGCGAATTTGGGTGCGCTAATGTCACGTAGCTCCCATGTTCTCCTTTCTGATGATGCTCAGGCTTCCACACTCAAGGCAACGAGTTCTCACATTACATGCTACTCGCGTCGTATTTCATTCTCAATCGCACCTCCGCACCTCTCACTCATGCCATATACCCCTACGTGCACACCTTCAGCAACGCGTACAACAAGGATACTATCCTACGCGAGATAAAGATTCCCGACGTCAAGGTAGAAATAAAGAACGGAACGCGATTCGAACTCGTCGCAGGTGACTTTGAGGAGATCTACGGACAACCTGATAACCAAGAGGACGAAGTCCATGCAGGACAATTCGACGCGATATTGACGTGCTTCTTTATCGACACGGCCAAAAATCCCCTCTCTTACCTGCGCACTCTCCATCGTATCCTGGCACCCGGTGGCGTCTGGATCAACCTGGGACCTCTCCTGTGGCACTTTGAAAACAATCAGACGGGCGATGTAAGCATCGAACTAGATCTGAACGAGGTCAAGGAGCTCTGTAAAACCGTCGGGTTTGACCTCTCTGTGCGTTGTTTCACCAATTGAAGCCGTACTTGTACTGATGGGATCCAGAACGAACGTGAAATCCACACAACATACACGAGTAACTCGGCAGCAATGCTTGGGTATATGTATCATGCTCAATTTTGGACTGCGACTAAAGAGATTAAGAATTAAGAGGTATACATCATGATATAGCGAACTGATTGAATTTGGTGTTTGTAGAAAAGTAATCGAGATTACCGAGTTGTGCTTTTACGCGCGGGGCTCTACTGTGCAAGGACCACCGGTACTGTCAAGCATCTTTTTTCGGTTCGATGGCTCAGCGCAGCGTTCACCGTTGACGAACAACAACCGCTTCAAGCCACGATATACCCTACATGTATACTTTCTACAGCAGTTACCTACTAGTCATGATGCCGAAGGAACCTCGAGGTTTTTGGATCAACCATGCCAATCGCGCGTCAACCGACAATGGTGTGAGACTTACCATCCACGAGAACAAGTGCCGCAATCGTGTTCACCCGATGCCAGTGGGAATGGACGAACGTGATCGTATGCGTCCGATGCCAACGTTCGCTACACGTCGAATAGGTTATCGCTTCCTAATGTCCTTCCGTCTCAGCAGCTTCGCATCATGGTTGGCGCCTGGAAGTAAAGTCTCCATCTAAATGCTGCTAGCTGGACTAGTTCTAACAATGCGTCTAGCCGTGCAGCTTCATACAGAATTGTAGTGTGCGGTTGTATCCTGATACCTTGGCAGTTTGGCGGGTTGGCGAATTGACCCAAGGGATTTTGTCTATAGCATATGATTTACGTTCTGTCGAGAGAAGAGTCGAGTAATACAGAAAGTAACGCTAACGCTATTAACGATATTCATCGGACTCGCGGTAGGCCCGCAGAGCAGAGTCGAGACCGGTCGCAAACGATGGTTGGGGTAATACCCTGATCAAATTTAGAAATTCCAGAAAAAGGGTGACCTCTTATTTATTAAGGCTACGATGAACCACGCTCAAGTTGCATTTGTTGCTTCCATCGTCCTCCCTTTTGTTGTGCTCGTCGTTCTGCAGCGCGCGCTCTCCTCTTCGCTTAACGCAGCAGGCATACACTTCAGCGACTTGATCCTAATTGGCTTACCGAAGGACGTCAATAATCCTGAAATGGGCTCGCACACATTCGAGGAGCTCGTCGTGAGCACCAAGGCGTACTTGCACGCTTTCGACGTGCCCGGCGTCGGCACGGTTGATGTGCTCTCGCCACCCTTCATTGGCACGCTGGCAGTCCTGCTCGCTGCCTTCGTCTGGACTACACTGTTCCAAAAGAGTTCGTATCCCTTTCCTGCACGCTGTCGTACCACTTACCCTGTCCAGGCCGGCCCAAGGTTCTGGACCCCACAAAATGGCAGACCTTCCCACTCACCCAAAAGACCCAAATATCCCCCAACACGGCCATCTACCGGTTCACCCTGCCCACAAGTACATCAATCCTCGGTCTTCCAACTGGCCAGCACATCCAGGTTTCTGCTGAAATCAACGGCAAGGATGTGATGCGCTCGTACACCCCCACCTCATCCGACGACGACATGGGGCACTTTGACCTCCTCATCAAGTCGTACGAGAAGGGCAACATTTCCCGCCTTTTCTCTCTCCTCAAGATCGGGGACACCATCAAAGTGAAAGGTCCCAAGGGCCAGTTCAACTACACCCCCGACCTCACCGACAGCATTGGCATGATTGCGGGTGGCACGGGCATCACTCCCATGATCCAGATTATCCGTGCGGCACTCAAAAACCCCCTCGATAACACGCGTCTGAGCCTTATTTACGCCAACGTCAATGAGGAGGACATTCTTCTCAAGAAGGAGCTCGATACCCTGGTAGATACCCATGGCGCCAACGGACGTTTCAAGGTGCACTACGTGCTCAACAACCCTCCCAATGGATGGACCGGCGGTGTTGGGTTCGTGAGCAAGGATATGATCAAGGAGCATCTTCCAGAGGCCGGCATTCCCTCCAAGATACTGATGTGCGGTCCTCCGCCAATGGTTTCCGCTATGAAGTGGGTTCCCTCCTTATCCTTAACCTACTGATCCTAAATCGCGTCTAGGAAACACCTTGACGAACTCAAGTTCCCTCAACCAAGGGCTGTCTCTAAGCTGGTGGACCAGGTACGCTTCGTGACTGCTTCATGTATAACACTGACGTGTCGGTTATAGGTCTTCGTGTTCTAAGTAGATAACTCTTATTCCTTAACGTTGTTTGGTGTCAATAATCGTAATTAATTGCTCTGTAGAGATTCACGGTATCTGCATGCGATATCACTGCACGACTAACGCGAGTAAGACGAATAACACGGGCGCTACAGCAGCTACTCTTCCAACATTGCGCCACGGGACGAACTTCACCAGTCCCCATAATGCATATGCAAAAGGGGCTACAGTAAGGCGCCAGGCCCATTTTCTGTAGGGCAGAGGGAGCCGAGCGAGAATGGACAGAGGTGGGGGAAAGTAGTAAGGTATAGAGTAATACGCGGTAACGGCGTAGAACTGCTTTTGCCACTCGTCTTCTGGTGTAGCTGGCGCTGGCGAAGCTGCAAGAAGGAAAAACGCGACAATGATGGCGAAGAATGAGATGAACGCGATTGATAGAAAGGCCGAACGCGTCTGTAGAGGGGTTGGCGTCGTGATGGACAGTATCTTGAAATGGCTAAATTGCAAGAACGTATCTCGCAGGGACCATGACATCAATGTGAAGGCCAGCAGCAATACGGGTATAAACATGGTCAATGGCTTTAACCGCGCGAACGCTGTTCTCAGCCTCCATGCTGCTGGCAACGTCGACTCCGGAACAACTAACAAGGGTGATGGAAAATCCGTGAGATGGAGCTGTAAGGTGTATACCCCAAACGCCAACAGCAAAACTCCGAACGCGGTTGAATCCCGCGGTACGCCAACACCGAGAAAGAACGCGAACAGCGTAAGCGTGGATGGGGAACGGCAGCGAATGTTGAACAGGATGAGGAAGAATTCGCGCACTCTGAACGCCTCGGAATAGTAGATGACAGCGCGATCGGGTGGGTTGATCACGTAGCTGATGACCAGCGCATACCCCGCCACATATGTCAACAAGTCCAATAGATGGGCGACCCTCGGTGGGACAGCACCGTCAATACGAGGACGGCCGTTTCGCCAGGTAGAAGTGAGGGCTGCATGAAAGAGTCGATCGGTAGGCGAATGGAGAGCGGAGATGTCAACTAGGGTTGTCTGCTTTCCTGTGCCGGCTTGTTCGACGGGCGTGAACAACGCCTCGTCCAGATCTTTATCTGAGCAGTATTCCGCTGCAAACTCGCCCCATAATTTGCGCACTTCGTTGCTGTACGCATATTGTGCAGAGGCATGCCCCTGCATTTGGTCTACAGCGTCCCATACATTAGACGTTGATAGAGAGGACACCTGCTGGGCGGGCGGCGAGAGCTCGAGAATAGCGCGCGCTACGCGTACACCCCGAGAAGGAAGAAGGGGCGACTGTTCGTCATTCGGGCTGGGTTCGCGTACATGATGGTCGCTCATGGCAAGATACTTTTGATGGCAAATTCTTGAGGTCCACCCAAAAGCCGCCCGTCTCCGACTCTCCACCTCAAAATACCTTGCGACCTCTACAAATATAAAATACTTCTCAAGTATTTCGAGCTTAACGAAGAACGCGTACGCGAGTCTCTTTCAGGTTCTTAGCCACTGAGGCGTCTGACGGAAAGAATCAAAGCCGAGGTCATTATAATATACCGGTCCAGTTCATTTGAACATTCTTCCAACCCCGCTTTTCACAGCTCCCGCCAGCAAATTACCGCCAATGCCACCGAAGCCACCCATAAATGAGGACGATAGGTTATTTGCCCATCGTTGTTTGGCGTCGCGATCAGCATAGGTAAAACCGATAGCGTTTGTCAGATTGAAGACAAGTGCGAGGATCACGATAGGAATGAATCTAGGAAATTTTCAGAGGTCGGTATATGTGCGTCGATTGGAGACGTACGATATCGACAACTTGAGGAACGAAACGATGAGAAGGGCGGACCAGAGGCAAGGAAATACGTATAGAGCGATCCAAAACATTCTGGAATTGCCTTCAGCAACAGATAACACGTCAACCCGCCAAGCAGGACGAACTTCTCATCCACTTTGTTCGCAGCCCCTCGTGCAGGATCACGACTCTCAAACACCCAATAGCTCTCGCCATCATCATCGACCTACATTATAGGTTACTAAGTCTCAAGAAGGGAAAACTATAGTTTAGTAGGACAGACGAACCTGATTCCAGAATCTTAAACCCACAAGAGTGCGCTGTCAAACGGTCAGTGAATGAAATATCGTTGAAGAGACACAATTTATTACCCCCGCCACATTTCGTGTGTTATAAAAGTCCGCTGCAAGTAGGACGACGACTACAACGGTTGACAGCACGTAGTTTTCGGTGAAAAACCCGCACAGAATGTACACAAGGATCGCGGCGATACGAAAGAGATAGAGCATCAGGAGAGCGAGCGGATGAGAGGACTGTCGGAATATTTGGGCTACACCGGTAGACTCTTGCTGGGCGGAGGATGCGGAGGAGAGGTGGTTGGGGTTCGGCGAGCGAGATTGCGTTACGGGAGGAGGAAGGATATCCGCGTCCGCATCCGGCTCTATGAGTGGGGTATTGACGCTCATGGCTGTCGTAGAGAACGGAGAAGTTCAACAAGTACCAGCACTGACAGCAGCCGTACTATTTCCTAGAATCAGCCTCCGTCGTGGATGAGGGGAACACGTTATGTTTCGGCAGAGTCGGCCCGACGACCGTTCAAAAACTGATCACGTTATGTACTAACTGTAAGTAAGCGAGAATCTCAGAATAACCTTCTATGGCATATACGCATTGCAAGTTTAGCTACGTTCCTCCACTAGCCACGCATAAATTTCTGTTCTCATTCAAATCAAGCAGAAACCTGATCGCGGCGACTCCATCAGGACTCCATGGAGATATTTCTTGTCCCAACGGAAAGCATTATAGATGCCCATTCAACTCCGGCTCGTAACCGCAGCGGACAATCATGAGCTTGGCTGATTGTGTTCCGCGCTGAACTGGAACTTTGAAAAGTCGGAATTGCGAGGTGGCGCTACTATTGAATTCCTCGGTCGATCTCATCCGATTCCGGTGGCTGTCCCAGGTCCACCGCGGCCTGGAATCAGCGTTGCCATGGCAATGGGGCAGTGACTGGAACGACGAACTTGAAACTATTCTTCTTTGTTGGCAGTGTACAGCTCAAAAACGTCTCATATCCATGGTTGAAAGATAGAGATGGCCCTGGTCAAAAAAAAACGAGTGAAAATCTTTTGATACAAGCTTATCATCGAGTTTCATCGATGCAACGAAGTGGAACATGGGGTAATACAGGGTAATACTGACAGGAGTCTTCGGTCAGAAAATCCGCGTGAGGTGCCTGGCGCTTATTGTTCCCGGCGGTAAGTAGCACTTCCTCGAGAGTCGAGTCGAGCTTGTCTGCAGACCGACAAGGGATTCAATGTTTCGGAGTCCTAAGTTTCATGGGGATGCGCAGGTAGCCCGAGACCGAATGGTTGCAGCTGTGTCAAGGAGAGTGGCACATGCCCATACTGGATATCCGCGAGGACCCGAGCTGAAGGCGACGTGGCGTAGCATGGCTCATTTCATTCTGATTTCATTACACCGGTGACCGTGGCCAATTGGGCCAGGCACGGAGAAACGCTAGATTAGAGAGTTTCGCAGAGGTTTCGTGAATTCATCTGGTTGGATGGTCGCCTGATTCCGCGGCGCTTGCAGCACGGCTTTGGAAAGGCTGAAACGCAGACATGCATTGGCAGAAGCATGAATTAACCGCAGCCTTGCATGGTTGCTCTTGGACCTCTTGGTACAATGCTGTAGAATTGATTCCCGTGCTCGCTTATTCAACTTTTGATTTGTCCGTGTTTACGCCTTAGTTGAGCTTGTTGTTGACCACCACCCGCTGTTCACTTTCTTCTTCTCTCTCCCTCTGTCTCTTCGCACGCTGGGCGTGTTTGTGTCCATTTGAACGACAATGGCTCACAGAAAAAGAGCACCTGCTGGTCTCCGCATTAATACGCCTACCAATCCCGGTTTTTCGTCTTCTACCACAACTCTCGTACTGGACGCCAAGGAGAATGTCGGTTTGACGGAGAAAGAGACCATCAAGGATGAAGGAGAGAGGAAGCCCCGTCGGAATATGAAGAATCTTTCGCTCAATCTGTCTGCCCAGAGCAGTCCGACGAGCAGCGTGAAGAGTGGTTTCAGCAGCCTGCACAGCGGTTTACCGGCGCCCTCTGCCAAGGCGTTCAACCCACCGCCAACTCCCAGTGGATCGGGCCTTCGTTTCCGCCGCCCGTCTGTCGTATCTCTCCCTCCAAAAACGGCCGCCCTCGTTAACCGCAAGGAAAACGTCGACCCAGAGAATACGCCCTACGCTGACGGCCCCGTTCAGATTCTTCCCGGTATCTGGCTAGGATCTGAGGACAACGCCCGCGACTTCACAGGCCTTGCCGAACGCAAGATCAAGGCCATCCTCAATGTAGCAAAGGAGGTAGCGTCTCCTTTTGACTTGTTCAAACCCCTTCGGTCGTTCGCCTCGACACCCAATCTCAATGCAGTTGGCTCGAAGGAACCTTCAGACAGCACGTACTATCCGCCACATTTGGCAAGCGGCCGGCCGGGCATGCACTACCTCAAGTTGATGTGGAGCCACGGCCAACAGGATTTGGTTGCCCGCGGCTTCCCTGAGGCGATGGCCTTCACAGATGCAGCGGCGGAACGTGGCGATGGGGTACTGATCCACTGTCAATGCGGTATCTCGCGCTCAGCAACCATGGTCATTGCCCTCGTCATGCGGGCTGCACGATGCGCTCCCCACACGTCCCCGACCATGTATGGGCGCTCAAGGGTATGCAACCTGCTTATGATTATGTCAAGCAAAAGAGCACATGTATAGGCCCCAATATGTCGTGCGTCGCGTTCATCATATTTTTTCTGATATTATTTTGATGCTTAACTCGAACGTCCGCCAGATTGATATATCAACTGCTTGACTATGAAAGAAAACTGACGGGTGGGAACACCGACTCTGAGAGGAGTTCGATTGCAGAGGAGGAAGAAGAGTGGGGAAGACGCCGAAAAATGATGGAAGAGAAGCAGCAGGATGATGGCCAGGAGAGCACATTGGTGATGGAGGAAGCACAGGCTCTAGACCGTGCAATGGAAGATCGCATTGCGTCTCGCAAGTCTAGTGCCTCGTCGCTAGGCATGGGGGCAGCTTGGCGTAGCCGATACGGTCACAACCGGAAGCGCACCGGCTCCATCGCCAGCACCAGCAATAACAGCATTCTCAGCGAAGATCTGATTGAAGTCGACGAGGAGCGCTCCCTGCTCGGTGTTGGTGGTGGCTTCTTCACCGACGAATCCGGCAGTTTGTCTTCAGCGAACTCGCCAGACGACGATGGAACGACTCGATATCCACCTCCAAGTGCCCCCATTTGGAAGACCTCCTTCAACTTGCCTCCGCCCCCGGCATCTGCGAACAGGGCGACCTTTGAACTCGGCGCTAGCAAAGGAAAGAGGCGGCCCTCCCGGTTGCTTCCACCCGTTCCTTCATCGCCGACGAACATTATCGTAGACACCTCCGAACAATCTTCCTCTAAACCACCGATTCCCCGGAAACCTTCCCTATCGCTCCGCATGCGCAGTGATTCCCGCAAACCTGCTCCCCCACCGTTACATTTACGGCACTCAGTTTTGCAAAAGGCCAACTCCAACGCAGTCGGCTCAACCCTCAATACACCTTCTCAAACATTGTTTGTCTTCCCGCCTCACCGACGCTTCCCTCGTCGCGGACACCGTCCACAATGACGCTCTCGAATATGGCTGCCGGAATTCCATTCCCCGCCATGACCCCGCGGGTGTCGACGTTCCGTTCACATGGAAGGACGAGGAGTTTCATCGGTATCGCCGCCCCACCCACACCAACAACGGCCTATTCCAAGGTCGACGCCAAAGGCTACCTTCATGTTGGAGAATAAAACATTATGCTGCTTATGCTATGCTTCCCGTCGCTGGGTTCTCGGTTATCTATTCGTTGCATTCCTGTGGATATTTCTTTCTGTTTCCTCTGCAATTATTGACATTTTAGCTATTACACGTTATTGTTATGTGCTGTATTTCTACATGTTGTTTTTACGTGACGTTCTTTCTGCCTTAATGACGGTCGCTACAAGTTTCTTCTTCGATCTTCGTTCCTTCAGCTTCGGAACACCTTTGACTTTATTTTATTCTTTTCCTGTACTCGCTACCGCTGTGACTATAGTCACGTTCTCCCGCAGCAATATTATGGGAGCTGGATTCACCACCATGCATCGAAGACTGATTACTTCCACTGCCAGAGACGCCTCGCCTGAATTGACTTGAGCGAGACTTGAGCTTGACACCGACAGTCCTCATCGAGGACCAGCCTCAGGTACAGTTCCACGTGGAATCACTCATACCGAACTTCATCCAAACCACAGCATCTTGAGGAACACATTCGAACTCCAGGACAGGCTCCGAAGCATGCACTTTTGTCGAAGCCTCACCAACGTTGCCGTCCTTAACAACCGCAAAATATTCGGTGAACGCTCTATTTTCCGAGATAGATATAAAATGCTCTCGCCTGCATGGAGAATCATCGTTACATCTGTGCGGCCTTCCGAATGAAGCTCGGTTAATAGAACTGCTGCCTAGTGCATCACTTGCCAATATGCTTGGAGGAATGTTGAAATTGGTTGTGGCGGTGGTTTCATTCCCGGAATCGTCTTCAATCCATCAGAGCAGGTAGCTTTCCTGCCTTCATCTCGCCTTTCACGTGTATTAACGCGCGTTCCTTCTGTGAAGGGCCTGGCATACGTAACGGACATTGGTGGCGCCTAAAAACTGAATTCGGACGATACATGGTCTCCTCTCCTCGACTTCGTTGATAACGACAGGTGGAACTACTGGGGCGTTGATGCCCTGGCTACTGATCCGGTTGAAACAAACTAACCTACTGTATCTGGTTAGCTCTCTACGATCTATGGGCTTGCAATGCTTTATTCTGATTGCGGCAAGGCTACGGGAATACTAATGACTGGGATCCCAACAACGGTCAAATCCTCATTTCAGAAGACTACGGCGCCTCTTTCACGGTTTCAGAATTACCTTTCAGTCGGAGGAAACCTGCTGGACGTGGGCTGTAGTTGATTCTTACACAAGTGCCAATGAACAAATCTAACCACCTGTCTTTTCGGGGGAGAGGTCCTCTTACGCGCCCCAAATTCAAATGAATTAATACTGAATGTGTTTTAGCGCCTAGTCGTTGACCCGAACAGCAACAACATCCTCTTCTTTGGCGTCCGCAGTGGTAATGGGTTATACACGTCTTCGGATTATGATAGCACTTGGTCCCGCGTGTCTGGGTTAAGCAGTATCGGAAATTATGCACCTGATCCTACGGATTCGACTGGTTATAATATCGATCTCATCGGTAGGTCCTTGACCAATCTATGAACTTCCCACCGCCACGTCATGAAAATGCAGGTACTGTGGTATTTCATTCAAATCGACCGTAACGCGTAACGCGACTGGGGTCGAGTACGAAAATCGGTCAATGGTAACGGGTAACGGGCTCGCAAGTCGAATAGGTCCGACGCCGGCCCACCGACTTAGCCAAAGATTTGGTGCCTGCGGCGCTGGTTTGGTTGCATTTTGACGCATCGTGAGTCGAAATTTGGATCTTGTCACGCATCACGGGCCAGCGGTCGAGAAGGTAATCGTAAATTTTTGTAACGCGGCAGAGCCGCGGTCGATTTGAAGGGAATGCTACAGTATTTCATGGTGACATTTGACGCTTCATATGGTACCGCTGGCTCCGCACCCGGCGAATTTTGTTGGCGTCGCAAGCAAACGGGACCGATAATATCTTTGTTTAGCGAGGACGCTGGAAGCTCCTGTTAGTTCCTTTCTTCGCGCACCCGTGCTCGTGTTGAACTCGTTGCCGTTTGCCAGGGGACGCTATTAATGGGCAGCAAACAATATATTCCCTCACAAGGGTGTCATTTCTCCAGCTGAAGGTGTCCTTTACATCAACGTGTAGTTGGAATT